>JAXQQM020087348.1:0-316118 GCA_034641835.2 Pinus albicaulis | reverse complement strand
CTGTTAGCCATCAGTATTTTTTACATGTTAGTGATGACTATATCTATAGCTGAGTTTTCTAGAAACTGATTTCCTCATGTCAATATGTCATCCAGAAAACCCTCCTAAAACTTTTTTCACCCTTCTACCTTTTCAGTTCGCCCATGTCGAAATCAAAACCTCATTGTCACTAGCCTATCTAGCTTCAGCCTTCTTGATCTGCCCATCAGCTTTAAAAGGCAAATCCACATCTGTTTCGAAAGTCTCCCCTATGTTAGGAAGTGGCGCTTTTAGACATTTCACCCTTGGCAATCATCAAAAAGCCAAAAATCCTCCATCTGCAACAGGCCTACCATGACTGACCTCTTACTTTGAAAATGAAATTGACAAGCAGCCCTAAGTCGCGCCACTCACACCCCCTAGATCTCAGCACTGCATAAAACCCAATCTCAAGCTGACTATTAGGTTTTTCACAGTGTTCTATGGTTTCTACAAAGGCAGGAAATATAATTTCATCTCATGGAGTAAATGTTTGAGTTTTACAGTTAGAGGAACAGCTGCTTCTAAATGTAACTTAAGCCTGAGATATGTCTGCAAAACAGAAAGCTACTCATCTGGACTTTACAGCTCTTTCCAGCATGAAAATCACAGTAAGAAAGGGACACCACTGTCTCAGTAAACTGGTAAATTGTCAAGGCCCAAAACCTCCTTCATTTACAAGCAGAGGGTTAGGGCGCCTCCTTCATCCACAAGCAGAGGGCGCTGGCCAATATTGACTTGGAATATTGCAAAGGTCCAGGTTTGCTTTGTATTGAACAGTGAAACATATGTCCAGGTTTTATGAATTTGAGTGATGGTCATAACAGGAACAGAGTTTGAAATATGCTAGGAAAAAGAGTCTGGTCTGATAAAGGAGGTCATCTGAAGCTTTCAAATCATGGGAATTGTTGAAATGAAGAAAGGTATGTCATTGATAAAAATTCCAATCATAAGTACCCTGCTTATCCACAAGATCAAATAGAACAGATGCTGACAACAAATGCCATTACCCAGGCAGAAAGAAAGTTCTTGGTTTCTCAAAATGCACTAACCTCCATAAGTCACAAAGATGGTTTGACAAGTAATCTGTCATGAGATGACCAAGCCAAATGATAAATATCTCAGTCACCCTTAGAACAGTGCAGGGAGACAATGTCACTGTGATTAGGGTTTCTTCTGAAACACAGTAATGCTTGCAAGAAAAGATGCTAAGATCGGTGTTTTAAGTGGTTTACTTACCACCACATTCAGAGAAAGGTTGTGTCAAACATAATTGTCAAAAAGCCTTCAGATACCTTACCTGATGAAGAGCCTCCTCCATATATGAGCAGATGGCCAAAGCCATTGCAGGTTGTTGAAAACTGATGGGTCTAAAAAGTGCAGTGGAAGGATACCAAAGAACTGAATAGGAGTCATTGCACAGGTAAGTGTTACTGTTTATAATGCCAAGGTATTGATTTCCCTTTTCAAAGAGCTATCTATCAGACTGTACCGGCAGTAGAAAAGAGAAAATATTGAATATATGTATGCCATTGATACCAAAAAGAAGGCAATTTTCCTTGAGGGAAAGGGTCAAGCAACAAACAATATCACATGCCAAAGAGGCACTTTTCAAGAAAGCAGAGAATTATGTTATAAAAGGAAACAGCCAATAGATGGCACTTACAGTCCAGAGGGAAACCTGTAAATCACCTAAGAACAGAGATTGTTAAACTAGTTGGAAGGGCACAGGCGATCTCCTGTTAAGTGATAAAACAGCTTTCAAATGCCTTTGACAGATTTTGAATGACTTTTCTTTTGTTAACATTTCACCTAAAGTGTCAAAACAGGGGACAGAGTTGAGGTTTTGAAATGTCTCTCTTATGAAAATAGGTATATAACTTCATGAATGGGCAAAGCAAATTTGATGAACTGTCACTGTTTAAAACAGCTTGATAACAAACACAGTTTTGTATCATTTAGAAAGGCAGAGATATCATCAAGTCCAAATAGGACCGGAAAAGTTTAAATACTTGCAGTGATAAAGAAATTAAGAAAGCAAATAAAGACATTAACTCTCAAAGCAAGGAAATGCCATTGTTTGAAAGAAAGACTTCACTGTGTTCAAAAGATAGCCGTGGGTTCTTTATTTATGTATTTCAAATAAACAATGAAAGTAGTCGTTGAAGGTGTGTTAAAAGAGTGGAATAGGGGAGTACGAAGGTCATTGTCGAAATTCAAAACCAAACTCCGCAGCCCCCGAGTATCAAAGCGTTTTTTGAGCAAATTGAAGTTTTTCTGCACCGTTTAAGGCCGCGCGACGTGCCTAGATTTGTGCGCGACGTGCATGGGCGGAAATTTACACAGGGCCCTTTGTCGGCGCGACGTGCCTGTACGCTGGCGCGACGCGCCTGTACAAGGCCGCCCGACCACCCGACAGGCCGACCCGACAGCTTTCTATTTACGCGACGTGTTTTCTTCAAAGGGTGCCACGCAAGTGTTGAAGGTTTTCAGCATTTCTTCAGCTTCCAAAACGGGTGTTTCACCAAAATTCAAGGTATTTTCACATCATTCCCCCTCGATTTCAAAAGTTTGCTGACTGAAATTCCAAAAGGAGGCACCTAAAAGGCAGAGGAAAATTGTTATGAAGAAACAGAGTTTATATTTTTAACAGAGTTGTTTTACATCCAAAGTAAGGGCTAAATTGTTATTCAAAGAACACATACAGAGAAAGACTGGGTTTTGAGATTAAGGGTCAGCTTGTGTCATCTTCGAATCAATCGAAGGGCAGAAGTTTTCTTGTAAAAAGCAGTGTTTTGATTAAAAGGAGATTTTCGTTGCAGAAATACAGACCTAATTCTGATGAGGAACCTTTCACACTGTCATCCAAACATTTCCACACTACTAAAACAGTGAAGTGCACTCAGTGAGGGGGTTTTGACATTCTTGTTGTTTGAAAGAGAAAACTCATATAATCTCTGTCTAAAAGCTTGATAGTCTTCTAAAGCTCTGTCATTTTACCCCAGCCCTGTGTTTTTACTGTCTAGACATATGTAGGATGGTTTGCTAGAGATACAAATTGTTGAAGGGTGGCACACTTATACAGGGTAAGGTTTTAATGGTTGAAAGCCTCCTTGAGCAAGGATTTTTGGTGTGTTGGTTGACATCAAAGATTTCAAGAACAGAGTGACTGTTGGCATTCTCTCACAAGCACACCTTTTAGCAAACTGCCCCCCTGTTTCACTGTATTTTGTCACTACTGTGAAGAATTGTTGAACAGAGATTTTCCAAAGGTGCAGGGCCACTTTCTAAAGGACAAAAGAAGGGCAGAGGTTGTTAATGGTTGAATTCTAACATTGGAGACAGAGGTATAGATGTATTGATAGATCTTTTGAACTCATAAACAAAGGGTGTGTTTTCTAAAAAGCACGGTGCACTGATATGTCACCTAACCTAGCTCTGCCTTTCTTTCATTATATGGTGTCATTTTGAAGGGCTGTTGTTTGTAATATTTTTCAAGAGGAAGGTCATTTCTGAAGAACAGGGTTATCAAAACACTTATCACAACAAGCCCCTTCTAGCAATCTGCCCCTCTTTCACTGTATTTCACTACTGTAAGTTTGTTGGCAAAGAGTTTCCAAAGGTGAACAGCATATTGAAGGACAGAGTTGTTGGTGATTGCATTTAACATTGAGACAGAGGTACAGGTGTAGTGTTGACCTTTGAAATTCACAAGTAAAGAGGTGGTTTTCCTAAAAGCACTATGCATTGATTTTACACCTAAACTAGGTCTGCCTTTTCCTTGCACTATATTGTATCATTCTGAAGATTTGTTGACAGAGAGTTTCTAAAGGTGACAGCACATTAAAAAGGCAGAGTTTGTTGATGAGAAGTTAAACACTGGAGGCAGAGGTATTAAAGAGCAGGGTTTTAATATTGAAGATTGGTCTTATAGATGCAAAATGCAAGGGTTGGTTGATCTCTAACAAACTCACCAGGAGGAATGATTGCTTAAACACTACATACAGGAAATTTATACAGCATATTGTCTCATCTTTATTGATGGTTTCCTATTGAGAATTTTACATGGCTGAAGTGCATCCAGAGTTGAAGGACTGTTTTTAAGAAGTGCAGAGGTGGTTTATTCAAAGAAACATTGTTGCATTTTATCCAAACCACAGTGTCCATATCTGTCCAAACAGTCTAGTGGCCAGTTTCAATCCAGCAGAGCATTGTTCATACAGTAAAGGCAGTTTGCCTCTTCCAAAGTTTGGTCAAAGTCAGAATGTCTCCAAAGCGAGATCACAGGAGCGGTCCACATAAGAGATATGAGCCTATCTCCATAGAAGAAATCAATGCTCACCCATCAGTGCTTTTCAATTTCCATGAAGTAGGCTGTCTTGATTTCTGCCAGAGGATAGAAGAAGTCAAGAGTTTTTCGCCACTTACACATTTGTGCACTTTGAGATTCAAGGACAAACACTTCCAGTTAGCGGGTCTTTATTTCAAAATCTCCCCAAGGTATGTCTCCAAGGCTACCAAGATCCCGTATCATGGTGAAAAGTGGTTTAAACAAGCTCATCTTGATCTAGAGGATTATAAACCTTTCATCAAACCTGAACATAGGGAAACCATCACTGCTATTTTCCCTTTTTCCTATCTTCTTGACAGTTATGCTCCACTGATGAAGGCCATAATGAGATATTTCACTTGTGAAGGGAGGTTTAACCAAATTTATGCCTATCATGTCCGCTTGTTGATGCACTTTACCAGAAGCAGGCAGCTAAACCTTCCATACTTTTTGTCCAAAAGCATAGAGAAAATGGCTTCTACTGTCCAAAAGAAAGCTCCACCTCAGCAAATCCCTTCTCTCTTTCATCATTCCTTGATCAAGATTATCTTCTTACACCAGCTGGAGAAAAAAGGGGTTTCATGGGATTCATTCATTAGCCATGCAGATTTTGCCAATGTCCCTCCTGTTCATGTGTCTCCTACTCAGCCTGTCCATCGCCCAGTGCCTTTATCTAGTAGGCCTACCCCTAAAAAACTCAAGATGACCACTAGGCAGCCAAGTCAACAAGGAGAAGGAGAAGGCAGTGAACCACAGGGAGGAAAAGAAGGCAGTGAACAGCAGCAGTTGGAGATCAGTGAACAGCAGCAGCTAGATATTGAGGGACAGCAGCAGCTACAGGTTGATGAACAGCAACAAGTACAGGAAGGGGAACAGCAGCAGGTACAGGAAGAGGAACAGCAGCAGACAGTAGTTGAGGAGCAGCAAGTTGGGCAAACAATTGAAGCGCCTTTTGAACCACAAACTGGACAGGATGTTGAGGAAGGACAGCAAGCTCAAGCTGCCTCCTTGACAGTGACCAAAACTGTTCCTAGAAAGAGAAAATTGCCCAAAAAGACAACTTCTAGCTTGCCAAGGAGAAAAAGCGCTAGATTGGCATTCAAAGGCAAAAGCATCGTTGGAGAAAGTGCCAAGCATGGAGATAAATCAGCTGTCATCCCTATCCCAAGCGATGACAGTGATAACGAGGCCCGCATCCTTGAAAACCTCCTCATTCACAAAGAAGGGCAAATTGAGGTGTTACAAGAAGATCTTCAAAGGGTGAGGAATTTCAACCATTTCATGGAGGTTGAAAACAAACAAATGAAGTTTCATGCAGCTATCCATGAAGCAAGAGCAATCAAGTATAAGAAAGAGGCAGAAAAAGCGCAAGTAAGAATTGAAGAGCTCATTGGCGAGTTTGATGATGAAGAGGAAGAAGATCAGCCTAGGCGGAAGAGGCCTAGGACCATCGGGCTTAGAAGAGCCTTGGAGAAACAGAGAGCAGAAGAACAAGCTCATTTCGAAGCCTTTCCTCTCACTGCCCTCCTTGAGCAGGAAATTGAGGAAAACAAAGAAGCATGGCTTGAGAGAGCTAACCAGCATTTGGAAACAAAGCTTGAGAGGGCGAACAGGGATCTTGAGCTACAAAGAAAGAGGACTCTTCACTTTCAGAAGCTAAATCAGTTTGCCAGGCGAAAATTAAAGGTAGCACAAGAGAAATTGAAGAAGTTGAAGGAGAGGCGCCTAGCACGGAAGGAAGAAAAAAGCATATCAGCCCTTGATATTTTGGCTTCAGCTTCGGAGCATGTCTCTATGGACCCTTGAGGGTCATGCATGCCAATTTTGGGCCTGTTTCGGAAACTTTTTTTTTTTTGGCATTTTTGGGTTTTTGGCCAAAAACTCATAAATTCGCCATTTCAGTTTGGTGAGTCATCAAGGGAGGAGGATGATACCGATGGATGCCATAATTCCATGAGCAGCTCTCCAGCGATTTTCAGGGCATTTGAAGATCATTCGCCCCCTCAAATTGGCGAAAAACAGCCTCATTTTTCACGTTCTGCCCGCCATATCAGCAGTCTGCTATTTTCTGGGTTTTTGCGCACAGGTACAGTTTTGAGGGACTTTCAGAGATCAGATTCAGGTGATTCCACTTGCGCCAGAAAGAAGACACAGAGAGCTTTCCAACGAGCCATCATGAGCCTCATTCCGACACCGGGAAGGCTGCCATTTTCCTTCAGCAAGTCAGGGGACCTTTTTCAGGCATAAATATGAAGTATTTTTGTAATTTTTGAACTCCAAAAATCTGCTTTTCCCAAATGTGCGTTAAGCTATTTTTATCATTGGGAAATCATGTAAAGTCAATATAATTTCCGTTTTTAGCAGTTTTTTAGATATTTTATGGGATATTTTGTGCCTTGGCTTTGCAAAGCCTCAAGGACAAATTTAGATATTTTGACTTGGCCAATGGGATAGCTAGTTGCTCCATGAGGTTTTCCTTCCTCAAGCCTATTTATTCCATGGATTTCATTGTAAACAAGAGAGGTTGAACTTGAGAGAAGAATTAATACATTGGTCATATGAGCTTTGAAGAATACACTTGAGTTATGATTTTTGGACTGCCTCTTGGATGCTTTTGAGGAATGATGAAGGATTGTTGATGGATTCCTCGACATGGTAGAATGGTATAGTGCTTCTTAATGTGTTTTGTCTTCTAAATTTTCACTCACATTCATATTTCTTGCTATAAGATCGGTAAAAAATTGATTTTTGAGATATGCCCATATGAGCACACTCAAAAATCACTGAATCTACTTAACCATTCTTCTCCCTTAGTTATGCTAAAAATTATTTTATCTTTTGCGCGCTAAGGTATTATTTTGCTAAGTTTTATTCCTTGATTTCCATTTATGTTACTGAGTAGGATGTATGGTTTGCCCTACCACTACCTATCGGTATATAGTTAAGTCAAAAATAAACTTTCTCTGGTGGTTGTTGATCATCTTGTTGAACCAGGGGGCTGATCCCGATCCAGCCCTTTACCTGAAGCTTCTGAAAAACTTGTTGTCCGGTGCCCAATATTCAGAGGCCCAATATTTAGGCCATTCGACATAGTTGAGTTGTTGGTTTGTCCTCATGTGTTTCCCAAAATTAAGTGGCCATAAAGTTAGAGATCTTATACCTCTATGTATGGTGGAATGTTTGATTTCTGTCATCATTAATTAGCTTATAGTTATAATTAGCATGATTCGTAACCACTATTACGCTGTTCATATGCACTATTAACTAGTTACCATAAATCCCTTGTCTTTCTCACCAACTTATTGTCATTAATCCATTTTTGCCCGAATCATCATCGCTTGAATCTAAATCGGCCCTATGACTTTACATCATCACCTCATAAGCTGTCGACCTGTTGACCCCATAGCTTCGAATTTTATCTACCTTGTTATCCGGGTTATGTGTTGATCGGTTTCATCCCTCACAAACTTAAAAGCTAAAAAACAAAAACACACTTCCTGTAGCCTAAGCAACGGAACACCGCAATCAACACACGACATCTTTTACACATATAGAAGGTATACGAAATTCGAGAGCTAAGTTATAGGGCTCCAAAGCTTGGTTTGATGTTACATCGTCATTTAGCTAGCCAATGGTAAATCACGGGACCCTAACATAATAGTCATGGTGGGACCTATTGGTTAAGTAAGTATATGGCTTTGAACTCTTAGGTCCTTTAAATTTGGCTTAAAAACATAAATGCTAGAATCATTTTAGTGTAAACTCTGTTTCTGTCTGTGAAAGTAGTGAGTCGAGTTTATATACCCATCCCTGGTGCCTGTCGCTGCCTGAGAAAAAAAAAACCACCAGCTTACTCCCCTTGGAGTTGGTTTTGTTGTCAGTGGTGGACCATACGGTATATCTCAAAACAACTAATTGTCCACAGCAGCTCCTAAAACTTCTAGTAAGCACTACTTTCAAAACTCTGGGCTGCCTCAAGTGGACCTATCCCATGGCTCACTAACATAGCCGGAGATGGGTGGGACCACGCGAGTACATAGCCAGGTTTGGCAAACTCCCATCAACTCTTTGGTCTTTTAGATGCTTAAACAAGCAAAGAAAGCCCATGGGCCATTTAGGAAGTAAACTCTTTTGTCCTCACATCACCTAGCAGTGCTGGGGCTTGATCCCAGGATACTTTAAACCATAGGGCACATAAATTTCAGGGAAAATCCAAAAACATTCTCGGAATAGTTATTGTTGGTGGTTCATAGCTATCTTATGGGAACTGGCCATTTTCACCAGCGACTCACTAATCCATCGCTTTGCTCTTGACCATCCTTCTGTAGTAAAACCTTGAAAACTTGCTCATCGAAACATTCCGCAATATCATTTCTCTCTAACTACGGATCTAAAATCGGCTTCCACCGAAGGAGTAATACCGGATCCCATCGACCCAATCCCCTGTCCGCAGGCGAATGAGCGAAGGTCGCGGCTTCGAGCGATCATCGCCTGCGGGTAGATCCATCGGTAGAGCAAGATGCAGCTCGCGCCTTCGCACTGTCCTACTAGATTCACCTTTTGGATAGAGTCATGCGGGCTATTTCGAGAAGCCAACAGGTCATGGTAAGATAAGCACAGCGATCTTGGAAACCCTGAACCACCACGAGTACTGTTAAACTTCCCACCCTTACTCCTCTGGAATTTCCAGCTTCTGTGGTTTGGCTCTATCATCCCGGATACGCAAAACCGGATCACTGGTCAAGTTCTGCTGTAGCCACAGTCGGTATACCCACTGACGAGCCACTTCATTTCTGACGCTACTAGTCCTCATCACCTCATCCATTAGCTTCGGTCTTGCCATGACTGATACCGCACCAGCCAATTGTTACCACCACCATAATATCTCCCAAGCAATATCAAGACAAAAATCCCACCGCACCTACGGAAGACACCACCACTCCTCCGCAGCGCAAATGGGAAGACAAGTGCTTGGAATACTAGAGGTGCCAGTGGGCCCCGACAAAATGAATATTTGCCCAAAGTCTTGGTGGTGGTTCGAACTTATCGGATTCGAAAAGCTTGGCTCCAACGACATCACGTGATGTCCCCCGAACTACACATCAAGTCTTGAAAATAGGTGGGAAATCGAAGAAACCCATTCAAATCCTGTGAGAATATAACAGGTCTGAAAACGGAAAATGAGGAAAGTGTCCAAACTTACGCATGATTCAGGGTGTATATAACTCCCTCCCCTCATTCAAACCTCCCCTTGGGTTTAGCTTTGGCCAAAAATTTCTGGGGTTTTGATGGGACATGACATATCATATGAAGATAAGGATCCCCCTACCGCCAGAAATACGCTTAAATAGCTATAAACGGATGTAACTTGGGCGAAAAAAGACGTGGACTAGATGGAAAGAAAGGTCCCATATAAGACGGTCTCCCGCCATCACTGCTTACTGAGTCCTAAGACAGATGACTGTAGTCAAATCATGACCAAAAGAGTAACAGAGGAAAAAGTCAATGAAAAAACTCCCATTGGGAGCAGCCAGTAACAGAAACCTCAATCAGGAAAGCAAAACAAAAAACTTGGAGGGAGACGACCCCAAAAGCAGGACCAAGGAAAATGACCAGCAGTTAGGCCACCATTGAATGAAAAACTATGTGGAGGAAGATGATAGGGACTCGAACCTCTTGATGAACATCATTTAAACACGATAAAGATTAAAACGATGGAAGTGGGGGTGTTACCTCACGAAGAAAGGCTCAAGCCTTCTTTTCGCACAGATCAAAGATGGAATATGCTGAAGATCTTGGCAAATATATGATTTTGAATACATCATAAAAGCTACGAACAATATGACCTTGAAAATGCGAAAGCAGGACAATGTCCGAAAAGAGTATGTGCCCTACGATGTTGCTAGCTCCAAATACCATCCTCAAAAAAGCATCAAGCGGTATCAAAATCAAGGTTGAGAAGAAGTGATAAAACAAAGGTAAGATGATGGAATGAGTACTAATGGAACTATTCCTAGTAACTCTCAAAAGACACCCCGAGATTGACCTCAAAGGAATCTGCATCAAGTTAACTGACTCAGACTGTGGGACAAAGTGTCTGCATTGTTTGAAACTAGTATCACCAAGCACCAGGTGTGCAGAAAACGAGTAGAAATCGCTGGATCAAATCCTTGCCTCTTCACCAGACTCATTGCCCAAAATACCCATAGTCCCCAGTGTCCAGGGTCTTAAATCCGGGGAATGATGCATTCTTATTAATCTGTTGGTGGCCTGCAGAAGTGTTGTTTGGTCAGGGGTGGGGAGAAGATTCAAGAAGGGCTGTCACTGGGCCCCATTAGCCCTGACATTGCATTCAGTCCTCCATTGCTGGACTCAAAACATCTCACGTCTCTTATGGGTGGTGGCGGGAAGGATTAATTTGAGATCAGGTTAACACAGAAACATGTTTGGTTCAGGCAGGGTCATCACGGGTTTGGTCAGGCCACCACCATTTCGTCCAGCCCAAACCGCGCAAAACATCGTCTTGAATTATAGTGATGACGGATGGCTGCTCCCAGTATGGATTCTTCCTGTCTGGATCTTTGGACAGCTTGAGGGATATTCAGCGCGGACATATATTGCCATTCTTTTGATTGAGAACGGGATCACTCATGAGTCCATGAAATACGCGGTTAACGTTGATCGTGGGATAACGACTGGTGTATTACTTCCAGCTCCGGGCTGGCTATGACTGCATATGAATATGACGCCGGAAGAACCGGAAAAGTGGTATGAACAGTTCACCATGGATATCCTGGTGCGCTATGATGAGCGGGTACGCTCCAGCTATTGTGACCATGAATGGTGCTGTCTTGAAGAAAGTGGTTTCTCTCCCCATGGGATTCAGGCTGAAAGCCTGGCTCCTCATGCCTCAAAGCCGATTGTCAGCTTGATAATCAATTTGGTGATGTGGAAATTCTGGGAGCAAAAGCACAGAAATTGCTACATCAGCCTGTTGGGGCCGAGAAAGGGGGGTTGTCATTACTATGCTAAAGAATTTACCGCTCGCGGTATCTCTGGTTGGCTTTGATGCTGCTGCTTATGGGTGAAAACAGGCTTATCACCCGGAAAATGCGGATGAACTACCACGACCAAGGGTGGGTTGATTATAGATCCAGTATACTGAACTGTGAAATTTAATGTCTTTGCTCACTGTGAAGAACGGTATAAATCAGGTCTGCGTGAAAATGCCTGTTCTCTGGAAAAGCCAGAGAAAACGGCAACGTCTTTCTGCGCCATAAAAGACAACACAACAAAGCGTGAAAATAAATAAACTGACGATAAAAATCGAAACTGGTAACGCAGATGCTTTGGGTTGCGAAATAATCATATCCACTTCTGGCAAAATCATGTTTTCCGCCAGATCGCGGTTACCAGTTAAAATGTTTTAATCGCGCATTGCGGATCGTCTTTCAGATCGCCGTCAGCAGGTTCCAGCACCTGGTGATAACCCAAAGTTTTTCAGGTTGCGGGTAAATGGTTTCAGGTTAAATTTTCAACTGCAATATGATAATGAAGAGTATCCTTCCAGTTTTAATTTGTGTTTTGTACGCCAGTCAGTGCTTATATCCATTGCAAAGAATTATCAAGGTGCCGCTACGAAAACGCGCAGGTGGGAAAGGTGATGAATTATTGATGGAAGGAGGATCACCATTTGTTTAAAATTCTGCATGAATCCTGCTCATGTCAGGAAAATTTAATTTACGCGGTCTGGTGAGCATTACGGTGGAGATCTCCGGGGTTGAATATTTCGCATTCGTGTTTCCAGATGCGGGTTTGAAACATAGTCTGTTACGCATACCGCTGTTTGATATGAAAAAAATGAAAAATAAAAAACGATGTCAAAAGATAGAGAATAAAAAAAACGCTGATAAAAAAGCGAAGAAAGTGGTGAAGGGTAGACGAAAATTTATGTACAAAAATAGTCTTTTGGGCGACAGATCAAGTACGCTACTGATGCTTCAATGTCACGGCGTTGTTCTTAAAACATAAATATAATCTGCAACAGGCATGCTTGGAGCTATTTGGAAGTGGGGATGGTGGTGCCAAGGTAGTCAGCAGTACTATGAGATTGAGCTCCTCAGGCTGAATTCAGGAGGGTCTGGGTTCCACAGAAAACAAAGCCAAGCCAAGAAGGCAGGGATGAAAAACCCCTTCCTGCAGCTTAGCCCAGCATGGTTTTATTTATTGAAGATAACATTTACATGAGCATCCTTTCTCAGCAGTATTTTGGTAATCAGGCACTAAATACGTTTGGTCATTGTGAATTTCATCATTGTAAATTAGAGAACAAAGTCTTTGTCTAAGCACTGGCAATCTTGAATTGAATCTGATTTGGGTGAAAGCTGAAGAGGTTCATAGAGCAAATACGGGCATAAAAGTGAGGATATAAGAGTAAAGAAATGAATGAACTGTTTTACAGAAAAGAAAAATATACACAATAGCTAAAGGCCTTTTAGTTCAAATCATAAAGAGAAGAAAAATGTTGGGAAAGATGAGTGGATGAGGTGAAATGTGGCAAATCTTATGTATAGCCATATGAAGAAATATGAAAGGTACGATTTTAAGCAATGGATAAAATATGGATGTTCTTATTAAAAATCCAGATGGACACCTCTGACGGGGAATACCTCTGTGATGGGGCTATTATTATTCGCCTAATATTTTGGTTATTTAGTGATATTATCTTCAGTGAGTTTTCTAGAAATTAGTTTCATATATGTAGTATATCATCAGAGAAAACACTCCCAAAACTTTCCTTGCTTCTGTGCCCCACAGTTGCTTCTGTCAAAATCAGCCTCATTGTCTTTTACTTCTATCTAGTTTGGTATTACAATCACCTTGTCACTTTAAAAAGGAAAAGTCCACACTGTTTCAAAAGTCTCTATGTTGGGAAGTAGCACTGGGACATTCACACTTGTGGCGGTCTGCAAAAAGCAAAAAACATCTATCACAGACCCCTGCACAGTGACTATTATTTTAGTGAAATTGACACAGAAAATAACCTAAGTCGCATATACCCTAGTCTCATGTGCATAAGTAATCCTAACGTGGGCATATGAGACACTGGATATTTGTCAGTTCTACAAAAGTAGAATATATTTTAATATATATGGGGTAAATGTTGGAGTTTACAGTTAGAGGGCTTCATTTGCTTCAATCATAACTGAGCATGAATGCTATGTCTTTTGCAGCAGCCTGTCCTTCTGAACACTGAGCTCTTTTGACATAAAATCTTCTAGTGAAAAAGGTCTTACTGTCTAGTGACAGAAAAACAATTTTGGGCTGGGTATAATGACACACAGCAGAGGATGGGCACCCTCATGTCCTCAGCAAAGGCATGAGGCCAATATGGCTTAAATGGTGCAAGATCAGGTTTGACTTGAAGCCAGGAAGCAAGCCAGGCAGGGGACTCAAAGGTTTGTGGAATGTGGTGATGATCACTCCCACTGAGAATGTCAGGAAATATGTTGTAGCTCAAAAGGGAAAGGAGGTTTGGTGAT
Source organism: Pinus albicaulis (assembly GCA_034641835.2). NCBI lineage: Eukaryota > Viridiplantae > Streptophyta > Pinopsida > Pinales > Pinaceae > Pinus > Pinus albicaulis. Next base: position 302,228 of record JAXQQM020087348.1, on the reverse strand, counting down.
GAGAACTCATTTCAGAAAACTTATAAATCATGCTGGATGGCAGGCTTTAAAGACATCCATGGGTAAAACATTCCCAATCTTAAGTAACTGTTTAACCAAGGTCAAATGGAATGAATCAGGCGTAACAAAACACCATTAGGCGGAAGGAAGAGTGCAGGTTTTCAAAAGCAAACTATGGTCACAAGAAGATTTTGTGGTAACACTATGAGATAAGCCAAACACAATATGATAAATATACAGGTCACCTTGGGCAGTTGGGGAGGCAATATCACACTTGTGTGTTAGTTATGAGTTTATTAAAATACGGTGATGTTTTAAAAAGATCTTATGTAGGTGTTTTTCCATTAGTTTATGCCATCACATGGAGAAAGGTTCACCTTTTATTAAACATGACAGATTAAAAAACCATGGAATACTTTTATGACAGAAAACTCTCATACACTGTAAATGAGATATTCAAGATGCCTGGGTTGTTGAAGAAGCCAGTTGATGAAAAAGAGTGGAAGGATATATAAAAAACAGACAAAATTAGTGCAAAGTAAATGTCTATTTTATTGTGGTGCAAGGTAATGATTTCCTTTTAAGAGGCAACCTTCATGGGTAAATGCTATGGTGAAAAGAAAATATTAATATGAATACATGTATACCCATTTTAAAAAAGAGAGGCATATAAAGGAAAAGGTCAGCAACAAAACAATATACATGCAAGGTCCAAAAGCGCACAAAAATGGTGTTAAGGTGCCAGTTCTTCAACATGCTGAATGGTCTTATTGATAAAAATCACTGAAGTGTGATGCAACAAGATTAAGATTATGAATACTGATGAGCAGGTGTCTGACTGTAATGAACAAAGAGGTGGTTTGATGAACATGTCGATTTTGAGTTTGGGGGCAGCTCACTTCCTGACCTAAAGGCAGGTCTGTCCTGGTGGTAACCAGGCGAAGTTATTTAAGCAAAAGAAGCGCCAACGCGAAGTTGAAAACATAACCGTCTGATTGCGGGTGAAGTCAACTTTGGCACCTTTCTGTTTAAAGGTGGAAAGCGATTGAAGGGCGAAAAATTTGAAACGAACAATGGCAAACTAACGTTATTAAACGCGTGCTTTGATGAGTTGTTCAGGTGTTGCTCGGTTTAAGTTCAGGAGGTCAGGTATTAAAGGTTCCATATTAAAGGGCAAAAACCTTGCCTGGCTTAACTGATTAAAACACCGCGTTCGCGCCAAGGAAATGAGCGGGTGAGAAATTTATTTTTAAAGCAGGCATAATGAAGTATTATATGGTTTAAATATAGTCTGCCCGACCACTAAACGTAAACAAGAAAGAAAACAAAATTGGCTCTCGCCATTGGCGGTGCAGCGTGCCGCAGGGTTTTCGCGCGGCTGCTGTTATTTGCGTTTATAAAAAGCGATCAAATTGAGCACCTGGCATGGTTGACCTGAATTGATTGTGGGTGGGCGGTCGTTGGTACAGATAATATTACAGGGTGGCTATTTTTGTTGGCGCACAACTTTTTCTTTATACGAAGTCAATGATGCGGCATCCTTAAGTACCATGCAGCGACTATGTACGGTGGCAAGGCGATGTCTTTGAATATAAGCCTAAGTGAATGTGAAGTGGTGCAAAAGCGCTTGCAAACACGCCTCTTGAACATGCGGTAGAAACACTTTCGAGGAGCATGGCTGATGCAGTCTATATGTCATGAGGTGCTGTATTAGGTCCACTCTAATTGTGACCTTGGGACCGGTGGTGTTGTGTTTTGGCACACTAACTCTTGCTTTATTTATTTTTTAAAAAAAATAAATATTAACACTTATATTTGTAAATATATGTGACATTGAATAAAAAAAATTGTGTTTAATATATAGTCATTAAAGACGTGAAAGGAGAAAACAAAAAACAGCAATAGGAAAAACGGTATAACATGAGTAAACATGGGAGCGAGGGAGAGAGGGAGAGAGATGCGTGCACGCACCTATGCAACAACAACAGGGGCTCCTTAGGTGGGTATGCTCTCCAAGTTCTGTGAGGGGCCGCCCTGCATCCCCATAGTTTATTTTGGAACATATCATATCAGGGTGGAATTGACCGCAGGCTTTACGGGTTACAGTGTCAGCAGCCATTTCCCACACCAACGGGGAGGATGCTGCTATTTTATTACGGGTTTATCGAGAAGGGGTGGATTTTTTCCCTCGTTTCCTTGAGTTCCATTCATTGTGTGAGAAGTCGGTTAGTTTACTCCAGAATACATTGAAGAAAAGAAATTATTATCTCTGTAGAGTTCAGGTGTTTGGAGAAGTTACTTATTAGTGTGTTTGGTCAAGAGTCCCAGATTTTCTGCTTATCATTGACCATTTTACACAACACAGGCGTGAGGCAATACATGGTGCCTTTTATATTATGTTGATTATTTTCTACAACAAACACGACTTGTCAATTGGATTTCATTATTTTACGGCGATTCTGTAGCATTAGATAGATGTAGGTACTCCTTTTCAAGGGAGGTCAACTTCCTTTGTGTTTATTTATTTTTAAGAGGTTTAGGAAACCAAAATTTGTACACTGTGACAGCCTGGTAGCGAGTCTTGGGGCTTGCGTATGCCATATAGGGGAAGATGAATCCAAAGAGAGAACACTTTCCAGTGAGATGTCAGATGATTATTTGGATTTCTGGCAGTCGACGATGGCTGTCCTTTATTTTGGTCCCATATGTGGGGTTCGGATTAGCGAGGGTGTGCAACATCCTCTTCACTGTTGATGAACGCTAGATGATGAAAGTAATATTACTATGTTGAAATTATTCTAACATATTATCTTGTTTTATTCGTTTTGCTAATAAAAATCACTACAGTATTGTTGTCATACTTGTATATTTTAGAACCAATGGCTCATGATGGGGGGAATGTCTACATCATCACTAATCAAAAATTATGGATCCTCATGATGAAGTGAAGGCATACCAATATTATTGAGAATCATTACAAAGATAGAATCCAGATGAGAAATTTATCCTGGTTGACGATGGAAATCAACATCTTGATGCTGAATAAAGGATGAAGTTGAAGGCAACGCGCATTTATTATTTGAGGTGGGCGCCGAGCCGCTAATTTCGAACAAAGGCGGGTGATGGCTATCACCGGATATTGAAGAATGCATCACCGTGCTGACATGTCTGACACGATTAACGCTATGGTATGGAATTACAACAACATGTGGTAGCGAAAGAGTACAACGCCTGCCGCATTAAATCAAAACTGACACATGATGAGCGGTCTCGCAAGCTGGCAATACCATCATCAAATGGTTACGACTTGTGTACCGTTGCGAAACTCCCACTGGCATCACTACGTGATGTCATGAAATGGCTGGACCGCAAACCATATAAATATTGATGTTGTACTATGACGGTCACAGCATTTATATACGATTCGCCATCACTAACATTATTCAGGTTATATATATATATATATATATATATATATATATATATATATATATATATATATATATATGGTCCATGTATTTTAGTTCATATTTGATTCTTAGTTAATTTACACATGTTGGTGATCATCATGATGCTGTATATGATAGCATGAGATGTATATTGACATGGAGATGTCTTCAGTGTTTGGTATAAATCAGTGTTAATACTATAGTTTTAATTTATTGTTTTATTAGATGATCTAACGAATCATACGGTAGTCACGATTAAAATTTTGGAATATGTTTTTAGTCAAATACGGTGTTTGTGATGGATTTATCACTTCGAACGTGATGTTTATTAATTAATTTAATACCAAATGATCATGATATTATAATTTACATAATACTACTTGTATTTTTTAATTAAATTTTAAAAAATTCAATTGTAATTATAATTGTAATTGTTGGTAAAATTATTAAAGAACATAATTGTAATTATAATTGTAATTGTTTTTATTAAAATATTTGTAAAATTTTAATTGTATTAAATATGAGAAATAATTTACTAAAATTTTTTTAAATTTGTGAAATTTTAAAATAGTGTAAAATAATAAATCTATAAAGATATTAAATTATTGTAATAAGTTGAAAAATAGTACAAAGCCAATTTTATTACTTTTTAGAATTATAATTATTTTATTAGATGTTGAATAAAAAAAAAAATTAAATTTTAATGCTTCATTGTTTTAGAGATCAACATAATACCAAATTATCAGTAGAATTGTGGTTTTGAATTAACACAATACAGGTACAATTAATTTAAAATACATATTATATTAATATTGAAAAACTAATAAAGTATAAATATTGATGAAATAACACATGTACCATGTCTTACATGGGTTCTCACAGTCACCCTCAAAGCTGTCTTCACTTTCATGGTAACAATATTGTTCTCAAAAATATGTTTTGATTAGGGTCATGTGTCATCCAGACCACCAATCCCTATCTGACACATACAGGTAAAAAAAAAAAAAAACACGGGTTGCAATGTTTTAAACTATAGGGCTCCTTGGCTTCATCCCACATCTTTCTAGGTTGATACAAATCAGCTACATAACGTCTTCCTTTACATATTAAGTCAAGGGTGTTCCCACCACTTTTTAAAAATAACACATTGGAAAGAAAGAAAAATCACTTCAGCCAGTCATGACATCATAGTGGCCAACCTAACGTCCCTCGTGCCTAGTTTTTGATCACGATTTAAGCTGGGTCCAAGCTGGGATTGATCCAGCTAGGCTCCACTCATGGAGTCTTCTGTGATGTTTCAACCTTGACATTTTACCTTTGCTGTGAAAATGGTGTCCATATACCCACATAGGTAGAACAAATACCCCTGTATAAAAAAGTTTAAAAATCATAAGTATATGTGTGTCTTGTAATAATAATCAACGATGGTTAAAATGTAATCTTAGTGTCTTAATATAAGTTTTAATTTATATTATAAAATTAAAAATATTATTGTTATAAAATTTTATACACAATCCTTTATGTTTGTGTACATCCTCTTCTTTGTGATGACAGCCCGGTATACTAGTATTTCTCGACTTGTTGACAACCATGTTGGGGCTATACTTTTAAGTGTCGGGATAAAATACACTTCACCCATTCAGCATTAAATTGTTTCTGTAACTTCTCCCATTTCATCTCTTTGTTCATACAGCTCACGACTTACAGTTATTGTTGCTTCAGAATGTAAAAATAAAATTTATTGGTTGCATTACAATTGCATTCTTTGATGAAATCAAACCAACATTATATAGTGGTAGAGATCAAAATATACATTATATGAAGTTCTAACATAAAATATTAATTAATTTTATACATTTGAAAATTATAAATGCTTACTCTTTATCATGCTTTTTCCCCTACGTTTGGAGCAACTCTCCTTATCTTTTGTCTTCACATCATTTGATGGTAAATCACGCACCTAGTCTATTGTGGAAGTCACTTGGTGTCCTCACTTTAGCATAGTGAAAGGGACTTTCACTCCAATGTCACCCTACGCATAGACATGGGTTTTACATGCCTCGAACAAAACCTTTCAATTTCTGATTTACCTCTCTGAAGAACATACAACGACAAAAGAAACAACCCCAACTAATTCAACCTCATCTACCGAATTGGGATTAGAAGATGGGCTTTGTAAGTCCATGAAGCACAAGCCAGGCGGTTTTCTTCTCAAACATACACGACAATCTGTTCTGTCTCTTGGTCTTGCAGGCAGAATACTAGCTGAATCTATTTGGCGTGATCAAAAGCAAATACGAGATAATTGAATATACAAGCATACCTAGGTCTTGGGGAATTCATGTTTTCACACCATAAAAAGCAAGGATAATAATACTGTAAAGTTATAAACACATATAATAATATACAAAGACAATTTATGTTTTAGTCCCCTACATGGGATAAATTTATTAATATAAAAAAATAATAAATCATACTTTTAACAAACATAAATGCTCTTAAGTTAAATAATTGTAGGTTTTCAACGAACAAATAGTTCATCTCACAGGGTGGCTTGATGCTCGTGAAATCTCGAACACATAAGGTTATTTCCCCTCCACATCCAGCACCTGCTTCCTTTGCCAAAATCTCGTCTTTTTTGAAATCACGGACACTCTTCTTCTTTGAAAAAACCTTAAAATTAGAGACCCGAAGCACTTTGCCTCGATCTAAATGCCTCTAATAACCTTGGCTGATATTTATTTTTAAGTTTTTGAAGTAATAAAGTCTTTCCTAGTGATATACATGCTTTGTTTGATGATATGTACACTCCATAATAGTCTGGCTGTTTAAATATATGCATGGGATTAATAAGTGGGCCAATATTAAGATGCTCCCAAAATATGGGAGGTCCATAAAGATAGATTTCCTTTTCATCCCAATGGGAGATTTCTCCATGTAGGTGTTGAAATCTGAATCAGTGAACTTAGGGTCCTGACCCAGTCAAACATTTAGCACGGAAATCCTTTCTTCTCTCATATGTCCCAAGCCATTAGGCTGGTGTCATTATTGGAGCCTTTGGGTTCTCTGTTTGTTAAGCTGTGAGCAGCACTCTTTTGTAAGGGTGTGTTGTTACGGTGAGAATATCATGGAGCAATGTGGCTTTGGTAGGTTATTGAGACCCATCCCAAACTAGGAAGAGGTCCATGACATTTGCATCAAAATACTTTTACGAACATGAGATTATGTTTGTTACGACACGTTAATATACATAGCACGTTAAATATCATGAAGATTAGAACAAATATTATTCGCTTAAATTAAATAAATAATATGTGAAAGAATATTTGTTATATGTAAATAATCTATTCAAACTAAACATGTGATTTACCAACTACTAGCTTTGGATAATGCTGTGTGGTGTATTTTACTTTTAACATAAATTCTCCTGGGTACTTGATACATGTGATATACAATTATCATCCATAATCCTTGATTCATCCCGGTGGTTTGTAGTAGACATCCATGTTCTTGCTTGTCTTCTAGGGATACACAGAAACAACACATAAAGATGTTCATTTCCCGGAAACAACTGTGGAGATATTATTTATCAAATCCTACTACATATGCCAAACAGAATGATTGGTGTTTTGGGAGAATATGGGTTAACATACATCCATGGCTGTCTTGGGTTAGGTTACGTTACTTATTGTTGAATTTTGAGATATGTCACTCTCCCTGCTTCCATGGTTGTTATTGAATCAATTTAGGATTCACATAACAAAATCACTTATAGCAACGAGCACTGACATCTACCAACATAGCTAATTCTTTCTGAAAAACCTTTGAATCCTTGGGATTATAGCGCCTCAATATCTTAAAAAGGAGGGTTGTTCACCTTCTTTTGAGTTTATCATACTATAGCCTTACATTTCAGTTCTCGTATACTTTCTCCTCTGTAAATGTAATCGTTTGGACATACGCGGAAAATCGTATAGTGTGTACTCCTTTTAACATTTTCAACAATTTCACCTCTTTCTTGACTCAAAGACGAACATTATTCTTTCAGCTTATCATGAATAAACTGCAATTTGGTGATCAACGGAAAAATAGATTAATATTAAATATTAATACTTTCGATGTCATTATTAACATTCATAAATTTAACATTTGTAATGTTCATTCAGAATGTCTTGATTATATTTCAAATTTATATAAGGAGTATTTGCTGCAGGAAAACATTCCTCAAAAAGTTAGAAAACATACATTTGGTAAATAAAATTTGCTTTCAGTTTAATAACAAAATAACGCTGTTTTCCAGCTGATGAGCTTTGATTAAATACGGTCCAAAAGAGGGTTTTGGAAGCAAATTTAAGGCTTTTGAAAAAAGGTGTCCAATCGACATCATCCTAACGAATCATCATTTTGAGACCCTTAACAACGTTGTCTCCAGCAATTAAATGTCCCTTAAGTAATCATCCATAACAACCTCTATTTGATTATCCATTAACAACTTGTGAAAAACTACTATGTGGCAGTCATTCCTAATTAGTTAATCCCAGGCCCGTGGTAGAATTAGATAAATTGATTGATTCAACCATTCTTAGTATGGATGCTCTCAATTTTCTCGTCAGTCTTCTCTACGATTTTCTTACATTATTGTACGTGCGTTTGAGAAGATAGTGATTAGGTCATTCATCATCACTAGAATCATATCAATTAAAAAAAAAATTGGTGCAGGTCGTTAATGCAATACTGGTATCAATTAGCGCCAAATTGAGCAATATTGTGATTATAAATTGGTTGGTGGAGAAATAATTACCATCAATCAATATATATACAACAAAAAAATTATAATTGTAATTACCATCATTATCTGGGATTGTGTTGCAGAAGATGTGATATTTACAATTAATGGGGTGAAAAAGTTTAATATTTTCATCTACAAATACTTGGTATACGACTTTCTGGCAAATATAAGAACTTAGACGTTTGGAAGCGGGTTTCAGATATTTTATTGTCAAGACTCAATATTTGAATCTGTGGTTACCTGAAGAATTTAATAACATTATAAATTTAGACTAAGTTGTGATTGACTGGATAAATGGTATATAAATTCAATTAGATAGTGAAAAAATAGCTCACAATCACGATAAATATTCATCTCACATGGATGGGAGAGGGGAACTATAGGCAGACAGAAATATTATGGAGCAGTGGATTTTGAAAGGGTGTCCATCCATATAATATGTAAATGTTCTTATGATTTAAAACAAAACAACAAATAAGATGCAATTTTAAAACACAATGTCATTCAGTTGTGTAATATTATTATAAATAAAAATATCGCTTTGGGGTGGGTTTTTTATTTGTACTTTTTGGGGTCTTTATAAAATAGCTGCTTTGATTTGGGATCTCGGTACGGGATACACCATAAAAACGAATAACTCAAATAAAAAAGCACAACCTATTTTCTTTGGTGAAAAAAGCAATTAAATGATTGAAAAATGGGGAAGAAAAATATTTTCAAAAATCTAATTTCATAAAAAATTTCTTTAAATACTAAACACTTTTCATTATTTTTATATTTTTTAAAAAAATTCAATATAAGTTTGGGATACATGTGCTTAGAGAAAATAAGCAAAAACCTTTGTGGAGTAAAAATACGTTCGAACAGCAAATGTATTGAGATAAACGGAGTCCAAACTATAAATTTAGTCGACCACTACCATAGAATTTAAACGATGTGAATAAGTTCATTGTTTTTTTTGTACTTTTTTCTGATTTTTTGCAATAAAATAAAAATCTGAAAGTCTATTGTTTTTATTTTTTGCCGTTTTTTTATGAAGTAAAAATAACAAAATCAAAAAGCACTATTTTTTTTAACTTTTTTTTTTTTACGGTTTTTTACACTTTTATGAGTTTTGAAAGTAAAAAAATAAAAAATCATTTTACAAAAAAACTATAAGTCACTATGTGCGCCCTTTCTTCTCCCTCATGTTCAATTGGTTATAGGGTTTGTATAAGTCATAACACATCCAGCCATGAGACGGGTATATTTGGATCCCAATCATATTGACGCCCAAATCAATCTTAATGGTTTTCGATGATGGTCTTTTCGTATGAAGCGCGCGATTACACTCCAGAACGAGCTTAGCGAAAATCAGGTGAAAAAATGTTCTCCAGGTGAGCCTGCATAACATATGGCACGATTTTTATTGCATTAGCGCACCTGAGTATTGCTATTTTGCCATCCTTCAGCTCGGCTTCATTCTTTTTGTTGCCTTTCTTAACATCCCCTTTATGTGATTTTAAAATTAGGGCTTTTCATTTATATTTATAGGATTTATGCTAAATATAGCTAAAATAATCAATAACCAGGACCTGCAATGGATCCAATCCCTTTTTTGTTGCCGTCGTCTTAAAAAATAAAACGCTTTTTTCATTCTATGATTACATCATAACGTAGAACGTAATTAGCTATAGGTTATAGTAACCTGAAAATATAATGATAAAAATAAAAAAAACAAAAATTGTTTTGTGAATTAGCATTAACAACATGCCTGCTTTGCGTTCTTTATTTTTGTTATATTGCCCACTTTGCGTGTTGTTTAAAAAAATAATTTAAAAGTATTCTACATTTATTTCTGTTTAACACCTACATACGTGATTTAATTAGAAGTACTAATTTATGTTTATGAGTTTTATAGCTAAATATAAGTCTAAGACATCACTTAATGGGAAGCGCTGCGTCCAGTCCCAATCACGATGTCGGACGCGCCGCGCGCTAAAAAAAAAAAATAAAAAAATTGAATTTGCTTTGTCAAAATACCGCCGCGAATAAATAATTATAATTCTTGCCGGTGATAAAGTAAATATTAGAAAAACAAAATATTTTTAGGTGTGACCCTTAAAATATGGCGGTCACTTCATTTCATTCCGCGGAAATTTCATAAACGTTTGTTTGAAAAAAAAAATCGCAAAATGCAAACGCTGATGTTCTCGCTATTGCTTCTTTCCTGGTTTTACGGTCGGAGCTTTTGAATTTTATGTTTACGAAGGTTTGTTGCTAGCGAGAACCTGAACATCCGTACAGCGAGGCAGTGCTTTCTGGTGGGATCCTAATCATATGTGACCTTAACGCCAATTTAATTTTTTGCTATGGTGTACCCAAATCCAGCGCCAGGGCTATTTGTTTTACAAGTGCACACAATGTAATGTGAATACGCGATCAACTTTTGCCGATTACGCGATATGTAAAATATCGCGCGATTTACTTTAAAATGCTGCGGACAAATTTTTGTTATTTTATCATGGTTAGCAGGTGGGTCGATGACATCGCCTTGTTCGGTACTCGCATTGACGAAACTTATAGTGAATCAATATACTATGGCGGTGTGTTTTTGAAGAACACCACAGCGGTCAGTTATCAACCATGAACAGCGCGCGAATTTTTGAATTTTTTTATGAAAAATTCATAATTTATTATAAATATATTAATGAATGATATGATGCTGGTTTGAAGATTAGACGGCAAAGAATAAGTAACAAAAATAATGCTTACATCAAAGAAAAACAAAAAAGCGATTCTTGTTGAAGTGCTTTTTTACAAAAAAAATTATTTTTGAACTATATATAAGGTTAACTAATATATATTTATTTCTTTATTATTATTGTAGAACCACAAAATAATGAAGCTACATTAATATTCTTTCTGATTTAGGACTGGAAAATAAAAAGCTTGATGAAAAAAATTTAAAAAGGGATGAATAAATTAAGATGAAAAAATACTATTGGTCTAATGTAGGTTTGTTTTTAATTTTCATTGATATTATCAATTAAAATTATTAGACCAACATGTTCTTGAAAAAATCTGACAAGTTCACACTCCCTTGTTTAATGTTCTGAGGACTGAAAAACAACTCGGAAAAGATGGATTCTAGAAAAAGAAAAAAATAGAACATAAATGAAAATACAAATGGTCCTTAGCTCATCTTGGAGGCAGTCATGGAGGTTCATGAAAAGGGAAAACTTTTACAAGGTTTGGGGATCTGAAATGGAACGAATGTATGAACCAGCTTCTTTCCACTTTATCCATCAATCCAATAGTTCAAGAAACCAAATTTTATGTAAAGCATGGAAGAGTTTCAGGAGGGATGAATATCGATGATTATATTTCTTAGGATTTTAATAACAAAAACGATACAACAACAAAAAAGAAAGATAGAAAAAGTAATATTCATTTATAGATGTTTGTCTAGGGTGTTTATAAATATCACTTTATTATACTTACTTTTTATATATTATAAAAAATTAGATAGTTTATTGTCATATTCATTTTAGGAAGATTAGAAAATTAAAGAATGAACAAGATGAAATAGAAATATTTTGATGGAATATCCAAAAAATTACAAGGAAGATGGTCAAAATATGAATAAATTACATGGCCGGAGAAATATCTCACTTATTAACCCAGCTTACCAAATATAATATTAATGTTTATTTTTAGATCATTAAATTAAATAAATAAACAATTAGCATTAATATTATTTTCAAGTATTTTATTACGAGAAAAAGAAAAAGTAAGACATTCGACATAAAAAAGCGACAAGGAAGAAAAATATGGTTAATTATCTAAGTTTGTGATAATTTTTACTTCCTTATAACAACTTAACCTAGATTTTCATTTTTGTATTTTTAAGTTGTTTTACAAAAATCATCATTTAATGTTCTTTAAACAAGCACCCTAACATATAAAGAAAAAGACATCATAGGAGAGAATTATTAATTAAATTATAGGTTAAATATGGGTTGTACGTATATGTTTGCTGTGAGAACTTAATTATGGAATTTTCAAGCATCTGTCAATCTTGTTTGCTTGGCTTTCATCTAATTAATAAGAAAAAATAAATCTTTTATATTAAATATATGATTTGTTATAGAATATATAATAACACGAAAACAAAAGTAACAACTCAGCAATAGATCAAATACGAAAGATGGCATGTTACATATAGTTTGCAGAAAGAATACGTGAATTTAACAAATTAATTGTTGCATTGGTCGTCATCTCTTTTCGATTTACATTGAGGTACTATGTTATTTAATATTGCAATTTTCATTATCTCACCAATGTATATACCTCTTCTACAATTTATTTTTATATTTTCTGAATCAAGTTGGAAGAAGAAAACAATCAACCTTGTCGAACAGCTTGTTTACGAAAAATAACCCAAGTCATAAGAGCGCTCTCTAGCAATGATAACGAGTTCAAGTGAAGAATAGTGATCACTATGTTTGGATATAAAAACAAGGCGTTTGTATTTTTTGAAAAATATACATAAAATCAAACATTTTAATGTGTTGAACATGGTATCCCGATTGAAAGATAAAGGAGATACACCAATAAACACATCTCATTTTGTATACATTAAAGAATTTCTTATTCATATATATATATATATATATATATATATATATATATATATATATATATATATATATATATATATATATATATTCCGAAAAAAATAAACAACTTTTTATTAAGAAAATGAAAAATTCTGCATGCTTGCCTCTTACATTGAAGGCATTTGAGGCCTGCCATTGGGCTCATGGCACTGACTCGCCAGCAGGCTACATTAGCCAGGGCAAAGAAAATAAATAGTGAGAAAGCAGGAGAAAAAATGGCTGTCAGTTAACAATGACATCCCACAGTGGGTTCTCCCCTTTCTTCTTCTCAACCTTTCTCCCTTGGGGATGCTTTTATTGGAAAGGATAATCTGGTTTTAAATGCCCTTTGCCATCCTTGTCAGGGTTGATTTTAAGTGGTGGTGTTGAACCAGTCCCTCCCCTACCCACTCGCTGGTCCCTTTATTAACAGATCTCACTGTTGGGGGTAACAGATCCATGGGTGGTGGTGTCCAACATGTTCTTTCCCATTCACAGTGGGGATGTTTTACCCTTCCACGTGGGAGGCTGGTTTGTTCCTCCTTCTTATTATATCATCTGTCTCTCAACAACAATGTGGTGGAGAAATAAACCTTTCTTTTACCTTCCCTTACGATTATTTCCCTTTCATGCTTTCTTTGTGCAGGCATGTGTGTGTGGATAATAATAAGCTTCTAGTTCTGCATCAACAAGTGCTTCTCACTGTCCCAAGGTTACAGCCAGGTTTTCATGATGGATAAGCGTTATGTTCTAGAATAATCTACTGCAGTCCATAAGCATAGATCCGAAAAAGGTGTAAAATTTTTCTTCTATTCTTATTTTCATATCTTTCTTTTATATATATACACCAAGGCTGTTCTGTGCTCTAAAACACAGTCATTAAAGCAAAGAAGGGGGGGTCAAAGAGAGGAGGTCACCCTCACAGATTACAATATATAATGTTGAAATTAGTGAGAAACACTGGGGTGATAGTGGGTCCCCAGCCATGGCCTCTAAGTAGTCGTCTCTCTTTCTCGAAAATTATTAAATTATTCACTATAAATAACACAGAGCAGAGGTGATTATGCCCGAGATCATAGTGAAATCCAATAAATATCAAAGGTTTGGGCTAAGCGATTAACGCAACCATATTAATGTGGAAAAACGCGTATTAACATATCACTGTTCTTGACCTGATGATTTTAATGTGATTTTTCCGTGTTCTATGTGGCCTCAGGCGTTTATCTTGTCTGGTGTCTGCGGCTATTTTCCGCCAGAATGTTTTAAGGAAGGCCTCCATTTGTTTATTAAACAACGGTTTTTTCCTTGTCGCCGGATGATGCCTTTAAATTCACTTCTCTTGACGCCAGATTGAAGGTGATAATCATTGATCCGGTGGCGAATGTTGAGTCTGGAAATCACGGAAGGCTTCCTGTCGGATGGCGAGGTGTTGAATACGTTCACGTTCATCAATCCTGCTACATTACGGTTGCAAAATGGGTGCGCCTGTACCCAACTAGTAGAATTTACCGAAATACGATAGTCCGAAAAAAGGTTGAAATTCTATAAAAAAAGTTTTGTTAATTGAGAGCAAGATATGTGATTATGGCGGCGAAAATGAAAAACCTGCCATTGCGTTTGCACCTGGCTCTTATCCCCCGCCTGCGATCAAGGGAATCTGCGATGGACTTGGTCGCATTGTTCTCATCCTGGACCTTTGAATTAACTTTACTTATGTTTGTTTCTGCTATACGCCGCAGGCACCAAAACATGGATCTTGATGAGCATTATCTGCCTTTAACCTTAAATGAAGGTCGCTGATTTCGCCAATTTCAATGGTTTTGGGGCCAAAAAATGAATATCTGCCGCACCGCGAAAAAATCCTGATATTACTGATGGCATTATCCGCAACGCGCGAAGCTACGCCATTCCTCGTCGCAAAGCGAATAACGCTGCCAGATGCGGCCATCGCCTGGGCTGATAACGCCGAAATCCGGAACACAACTGGAATTGTTATCATACCGGAGCTGAAAGCAAATGGGTCCGCGATAAACACAGCAGACCTGCCACTTCCGGCACGCCCGATCCCGTCAGATGAGGTGGGTCGGTCGTATCGCGGGCGCTCGAGTTCACTGCGGCCGTGCCAGTCAGCAGCGCGGTACCGAAGCCCTGATTGTGCCACGGTCATTGATTATCGCGTGTGGAATCCGCCACGGTTGTCGGATCGTTCTCCAGCATCCGCTGATAACAAAAGCACCACCAGCGTGATGCTGGAAGCCATCTCAGGCCGCCAGCGATGTGGCTGATAGCGGATGGACTGGATCCGCAAGCGTGCTGGAAAATCATGTCACTGCCGCTGACCGCCACGATGCGCGGCCTGAACGCCAGTACAGACTGCACAATCCGTATACGCGGAGAAAGACGCCAATCTCACCACCAGAATGGCGACTGACGCCATGAAAGTGGGATTCACAATATCGTCATGCCGGTGTTCATCTCTCACTCTTTCTGCGCGCGCGCGCGCGCGCGCGCGCGTATATATATATATATATATATATATATATATATATATATAATAATAATAATAATAATAATAATATAATGTTTTAATTATTATTAGATTCTATTATATATTTATGGCTATCCATTTTACCGTTCTCATTACTACTAATAAAATAATTCTTTCATGAATATTATTTATAAGATATATATATATTGACTTTTGATGAATAATAATTTTAAAAATAAATAATTTGTTATGATACAGAAAATTAATCCAAAAATCCTGGTATTAAATACATTAATATAAATTTAATTAATATGAATATTGTTTATAAGATGTGTACGACTTTTGATGGACAAATTATTTAAACAATCGCAGCAATTTCTTCTCAGGTGATCTTTATAGCTAAATGAAAATGATTTGTACTTGCCCTTGATGGCATATGTGCTTCCCGGGAATTAGCTTATGTCTAAAGCCTGGTTCATTTTTAATACCGCCATTCTTAAATACAAGCGATTTAAAAATATGGGCGTTTTGTGATGGGATCTGATGCGTTTGTGTCTACACAACTTCGGTGCCTTTTTAGGCCTGTAACCGCATGAATACGGTCTGGTATAAATCTGGTCGTTTAAAATCTGTCCCCAGGGCGTTTTGTCCTCATCGTTTAATTAGGCATTCTGGGCTACATAAAATCCAAGTCTGGTGTAAATCTCTGTGCATTTGTGTGGAAATCTCACCATGTGGAATGAGGTCTGTCTGGGGTGTATTTTGTATATATTTACCGCACAAAATACGATACTGATATAAAGCTGGATGCATTTGTGTGAAAGGACGCACCTAGTGTGTTTATATCAAAATCTCGCTTGTAGGGCATTGAATACGACCTATGGAGAGCATCTCAATTCAGGGTAATTATAAGTGCCCCGTGGTGTCTTAACATAATGGGGTCATTGTTTTATTGCGCTTAAATTGCCGACTGTCTCCTTGAACATAGAAATACACGGGTCATATAGGTACGCCTTGGAGCCGTTAAGGCACAAATTAGCGTGCGGTGAAAAAAACATCTAAATAATAACCTTCGACCGCCCATTTGTTTGTTATTGTGTTTCTGATTTAGTTTAGCTACTTAAAAATATAATAACCATAACGGATCGCATTGCTTATATGTTTGTTAATTTTAGCCAATTTTATAGCTAAAAACACTCCTTTATAATATACGCCTGGGGTCTTTTCTGTTGTGGTGAAAATGTAAACAATTCCGGCCTGTAAACAATTTCTCAAAAGGCGGATAAATTAGGTTTTACACTTTTGTGAGAATCGAGGGCAGAATTTTTTTTTTTTGGGCAATAATATATTTGAACTTTTATAAAGTTCGGGAGAAAAGTTCAGCAGAACTTGTTCTTTCGTTGAATGATGACTCTTGTGGCCGTGGGAAAAATACAATTTTTGAAGATGGGAAAAATCGAAACAAGTTAAGGAATAAATTCAAATTGAAACTACATTATTATAAATATAGCACTTGAAAGTTCATTTTTGTTTCTTGTATATGTTTCTCATTGTTCTTCATGGTTTTTATTGTTGTTATCATTGGTGGTCTGGTGGTAGCTATTTTCATGGTTGGGGGTATGGGTGATCATCTTCGACGTCAAAGCACGAAGACTGCACAAGTAACTCCCATTCTTCTCTATTAATGTGATTTTACCCTCGGAGGATCTTCTGTAGCTTTGATTATTTTCTTTATGGTGGGTGGACTTGTCGATGGTAAATTATCATAAAGTTCTCTTTCTTATTTTATTGTCGATATAAAAATTCATTTAATAGGTTTTTTTAGAACTCACCGAATAATCCCATTACTATAGTTTGTTTTCTATATTAACGAAAATACGATATCTTATGTATAGATTGTTGAACCCTTGGTTCAGCGAGAGGGGGGGTGAATACGGGTTTAATACTAGGTCATGTTCTTCATAAACTTTCTTATACTCATTCACAGCTATCATTTGTGATCAAATTAATATCTGATGGAATGTAATCTTAATAAAGAGCGATGGGTATTAATGACGAATAAATACGAGTATCAACACATAATCATCATGCATATAGACAATAGGGCCTGCCTGGCAGTGAGCCCATAAGGGAGAAAATACATGTGTGTTATTTGACGATTAAAAAATAAACCCCGCTCCCCTCTCACCACGCAGTTTACGCGGCTCCTGCCTACGGGGAGGCTACAACCTGGTCTGCAAGCTACAACCGAAAACTCCAACTCACATCTGTGCTTTTAGGGCTACAACCTACGAAGGCTCCTACCTCGATGACTCTGGCTGTTATCAGTGGCTACAACAGTGTAGAGCACACCAACTTCCTCACTCTTTCATAAAAAAAACACGGCTCTAATTACTAGATATCAACTCTATTCGGGCTACCTTCTTCCTTTATTTTCTCCACCGACCTTCCTATGTCTTATATCATCTACGAATCTTCCACCGACTTCTCTATCACTCCTCCTTCTTCCTCTCTACCTCATTTCTTCATTCTCTCCCTGCCACAATATCTGTAACGATATCATTATAGAAGTTCACCTCCGCATTTGTATTTACGGGGAATTCAAAGTGAATATATGTGACTCTTTGCTTCACGTTCTCGTTTTCTTGCTTAACACATTAGAAAAAATATAACAATATGTATAAATTTCAATATTATAGTGGGTATTTCTTTGCCCACGGAACTTACCTTTGCATACAAACAGTATAAAAAATTAATTAAACATTTACATTTACATTGCAACAAATATCATTCAGCCTTTACGGTTCTTATCTCTACTTTTATGTGTTTGTCTTTCTGTTGCTATGTGAGTATGTGATTATACATACCTACATTCGTGTGCAACTGCGCTTGTGCCTTTGCATATGATTTTGAAATACGATCAATTTCATTCACTCCTTCGCACATTCATGTTTAAAAATATTCAATTCTCATCGAGAGCTATCTTGTAAAGTACACCATAAATGTGCAATTTCCAGCTAAACCCACAATCTACACTCTATTGTTGCCTATCGCACATTTAAATTTTGCCCAAATAATTTTAAATACGTACTGCTTCTAACATAAATACGAGCTTTCAACTTCACAAATTTGATGGTTACGAAAAACCAACATGCCAGCAGTTAATTATCTCCCGTATTACAACAGGATGGTTATAAACATCATTCTAAAACTCATCTTGTGATGGAATTGAATAAATATTTCTAATTCCATTTAAACCCAAAGTTTAAACTTAGAAACTTTCTTACCTTTATGAAAAATACCAAAAATCTCTTATTCAGAATTTTATAATCCAAACCAACATCTATATACGGTTTTAATATCTGACTTTAATTGAACCAAGGCATTAGCAATCACGTATACCTTAGATTGACCCACGGCTTATTCATCTTATAAAGTCGACTTTGGGTCTCAAAACATTTTATCAATCGCCAGCGCGTACGCGCAATGTTGCTAACCACACCCATTCAAGTAACTTTGTTCATTCCATTGTGTCAGAACTAACGTTCCACGCGGTTTTCAAACCTCAGTAATAACTACGTTAAAGTTGACAGTCGACTTACCTTTTTTCACTAACCGCTCGCGGCTCACGATGCGAATGCCATTGATTCGGCTTTTCTTCCAGTTGGTGAATAACAGCGATTATTTGTATAAAATTGGTTTATTGTCAAAAACTTTGCCAGTCGTGGTTTGGTTCTGCAACATACCGTGTCAGCGAGGCCATATAGTATTTTTTAACGTTCGCTTACCATTTTGCCCAAAACGCGAGACTTACGGTTTGTTCTCAAAAACGCTCACTATTTTGGTCACCTTTGAATCATAGTTCCAAGCACACCTTTCGTACTTCTTTCTCGATTTACGCTCTTTCCGGTTCTCATTCGCTGCAATCCAGTGCATAACCGGATGCCGCGCCAAAACCCGGACGCCAATCCAGGTTACTTTCATGTCATCACCGAATCCAGCAACCCGCTAATCCCACTTCGCCAGTTTCACTTTCCTTGGCTTTGTCGCCCTGCCATTCTCCCAGCTTCGCTCGCCGATATTGCGGTCGCGTTGAGGATTTCGATAAAGATGGTGCACGCCACACATAAAAATAAAATCGTCCAAATGTTTAGTTAAATTAAAATTAGGTTCCTTTATTGCTGTCATCCAGTCTTCAAATCGATGACTAAGCCTCCACAGGATTTTCTCCACCAGATATATATAATATTTATCACATTCAGCTCTGATGTACGACATTAATCATGTCTGCGACAACCATCAATTCCTGATTTATACCAAATCTTTCAATTAAAGACCGCTTTCAGGTTGTTCAGCGTTTATAAGCAGTCGACTCACATATGTAATTAATCATCAATACCTGAATAATTTACCTAACCTTGTAATGAGAAACGCCAATTCGCTAATAACATAAAGCCCATTTAAAACCCCAATTATAGGGTTTCCTACCTTTGGTTCTCATACAATTTCTTATTTTAAATCAAAGCTCATTCACACGAAATTTAAGTCAACAATATCCATATAATCAAAACAAATCACTTTTATATACATAAGCCCAGATTTGCCTAGCCTCTTGTTTGACTAGATCTTCAATTCTATGGCCCTCGACCTCACTACTCTTGCCATGACCCCCTTTTGAATAGCTCAGCACTGTTCTCCTTTGCCATCAATGACAATATTGGTGCCTTTGGCATTGATGGAGAAATACTTTAAGAACTCTTATTTTGCTCTTTCCTCCCCACTTTGAAATGTTGGCAAGGGTTGCTATTTCTAGTGTGGTTTCCAAATCTTGTCTTAATATTAAAGTCTTTGGGGACCTTTGCATGCACACTATAAACACATAAATATTTTCGACAATATTTGTGAGCGTGTCCCCACTGAATGATGCTTTCTTTTCATGTAGGAGAGATAAAAATGTAAACACCACCCCTGGTTGTCTGGGTGTCAAGAATGGCTCTTTGTAAGAGTTTTGTGAATATGTTCTTGTTTGTTCCTTTGTTGGTATATATTCCAGCTTACTACTTTGCTACTTGTTTCTAGAGAAGTAATTGTACTTAATTGGGATGTTCTTTGTTTTTGAATAGAAATAAAAGATTTTTGATATACTTATTGTATGTTGTCTGTTTGAAGTTAGAAATAGGATCATCACTTGCTTACCTTCTGTGTCTTGGAGAAGTTTGTTTCATCATTGCTTGTGTGCAACATCCTTTCTTTTATTATGTATTTTACGGCTTGTTGTAGATAAAGGAATGAAAGTTTTCTTCTTGCTTAGCCATGCCACTAAATTTTTCCTAAATAAAGGCACTCACTTGTACTTTTCCTATCATTCAATACAAAGCTACTTAATGTATTACATGCTGTCTTTGTCAAAGTGAAGCTTTTCTTTTGGATATTGGCCATAATATTAGGTTCTTGTAGATATGTGAATATTTCTCTTGATTGCTAATGAAAGTGATTTTGTTTGTGATGTGGCAAGTATACCTACAAGTCCCTCCCCCTTCAACACTGTCTTCTTTGGTCTAGGCGATTAAAATGGCTGAACTTCTTTGTCCTTGGATCATGGGTCTGAATCTATGTTTAGGATCCATGTTCTTTATGGTTTGCCGTCAAGTGATCATGAAATTTGACAGTTTGGAGTCTTCCATTTGAACCTTTTCAACATCTCTCTTAAGTATTTTTCTTGTAGAGATGAATGTTTCTGTATTTTTTGTTGAATTTGAAGTCCTAAATAGAAATTAGGCTCTCCAAACATAGACACTCAAATTGATTTCATTTCTTGACAATTCTTTCGTTAACTTCTCTTTGTTTACCAAAAAAATGATGTCTCATCTCCCTTTCTACTACAATTAGGGTTGTTTTCATTAGCCTTTATATGTAATTTTTGTTTTCTTTCTTAAGACCTTGTTTTGCAAGTATTTGTCCATTGTGAATACCATGCCGAGAACTTGTTTCATACCATATAAGGCTTTCTTTAAATACGCACATAGTCATGTTTATCCCCAGTAATGAAATCCTTTTGGTTGTTCCATGTGGGGTATTCCTCTAGGTCTAATTTAAAGGAAGGCGGACTTCCACATCCATTTGATATATAAATCATGATAACATGTTGAAATTAGCTCATTTTTGATTGATTCCATTAAGCTACAAGGGCAAAGGTTTCATCATGTTCAAGACCTTCCAATTTGTGAATATCGCTTTTTTCTAGAAATGGCTTTACTTCTGATTACTGCCCTTGTTCATTTATCTTATTCTTGAATATCCATTTGCCTTTTAATGACATTTTCCAGAGTGGGTCTGCAGAATTAAATTTCCAGTGTTATTTCTTCTCAATTTGGTTGAGTTCTTCATTCATAGCATTTTTGTTTTGTCTTTAAAAACTAGCGATTAACTGGCTCCTATTTGAGATAGCACTTGTTCAGTATATTGCTACATCATTCAACAAAGAAATTTGTCTTCTAATGCAGATTTAACCTCTTGTCCCAAATATGATTTGGTCTTTGGATGATTCTTTTGGGTGTGTCCTTGAGGAACTTTTGAGTTTAATTAAATTGCTCTTCTGTTGTCTTTTCAGTTCATCATTATCTTGGGTTCTCTTTATTCATGACCATACGGAGGATGCTGCATCTTATGCTTCTTGTTCTGTTTGGTAGATCCATATAAATATTACGTACGTACTTTCCCCAGAATTGTTCTGTAGTGTTTTTTACACTTTTAACCTTCTTCTCTGGATGCACCTATCTCTGCATCATTAACATTATTAGCTCTGCATCTGACTTTCCAGTTTTCATCCAGTATTTTTATAAACACACTGTTTAAAGACTCATTGTGATTAGTTACACTGATTTACCTTTCTTATAGTTATTAAGGAGGTATTTCTCTGGGTTGATCTTCAATAGACTTTGTTAATAATGCAGACAACTATGTAGAATTCTGTATTCGGTTTTGGGGAATATTCTTTACTTGCATCAGCTATACATTAATCACAATTTATCTTGGCTTCTTTTTTGTCTCTCTACACTCATTATGTTGAGGTGTACCAACAATTGTATTGTTGTTTTATACATGTTCATTGCATAGGTCTATAAAGTATGGTCTGAAAATTCACCTCCTGTCGATTTGATGCACTTTAGCTTGCATCCATTTCCTTTACGCAATACTGTGAATATTTTGAATTTCTCAAAGTGCTTCGGTTATATTTTAGAAATGCTACTTGATGGTAAAGTCATACCATTATTAGCATAGTAGTTCTCACCTTGATTGCTTTAGTTCTTGAAGGGGTCCCCAGGTCCCATGTGGAAAAACAAATTTGAAGAGATCTCCTTGTAGATAGTTTCTCTTTGTTCTTGAAAAGATATAAGGTTTGCCTTTCCTAGTTGGCAAGATTTACATATGGTATTTGAAGGCTTCTTTATGATTGACATATCCTAAGTTGCATTCTTCTTGCTCAGAATTATGATGTGGTCAAAGTTTAGCGTGATACAATAACATAACCATGATTCATCTTAAAGTTTTCTTGGTGTGCTGTTATCCTCTTTCACTATGAACGTTTACTTTTGTTCGAACATTACCTTTGATCTGTATAAATTAGGTGTTGATTGATCTGTCTTAATCTTGGGCTCTAAAAAGCCAGCTTTAGTACTTTGTCTCTTTTGTTGAATGACACTTAGTAGAATTTTCTTTCAGCCCATCCACAAAATATGTGAGCCTTTCTCTTCCATTATCCCAGATTGGTGACCTTTTCATTTTGATTTTTCCACTGCTTTATCATTTGCAGAATATATTTATTCCCAAATTTCACTGTGAAAGGTTACAAACTTGTGATCTCAGTGTATTCTTTGAGCATCCATATCCAAAATACCCATTGGTTTTCTGATCTTGAGCTATTAGAGCCGGATCACACACTTGACTGTTCTTTTCCATTGCATGCATCACTTTTTGATTGGTACCTTTCTGAAGGATGGACCACATTCTCACAGAGAGGACATTTGTGACACTTGCATTTGACAGAATTTGATGAGGTGTGAAAGCATTTGATTATGTTTATGTGAATGGTCTGTTTAATTGAATTATCCATTGTTTACCCATCTATAGAATTTCACTTGTCAATCTTTTTCCATTCGTTCTGCCTCCTTGGCTTTATGTAATGAGAACTCCTTCTTAATTAAAAACAATACCCATAAAAAAAAAATTAGCGTACGATGAAGAGTTGTCTTCTCCATTTGTTATTGAGGTAGTATTTTCCACTTTTTGCATCTATTTCTTTGGTTTGGAATCAATTCTCCTTTTAAAGCAATATGCTTAGCAATGTCCCAGTTTGTGACATAACAAGTGACATTTTTCATAGGGGTGAAATCTCCTTTGATAGCTTCCAAATTTTATATATTTGGGAGTATATGAGCCTTTTCAGTTTAATGCATTTATTGTTTAATTCTTTGTCATTTGAAGTTCTTGTTCTCTTTAACCATTCATAGAACTACGCCATAAGACAAGGATACTTCCATTATCGTTAACAACTTTTACAAAAATGATATTCATATCTTTTTCTTTGACTTCTTGTTTCTCACTTCATAACCTGTCCCGGTTTTTATCGGAGGATCTTTGAACATCATTTTCTTCAACTTATCGAACTTGTCATTTTGAGGTGTTTATTAATTTCCTTTGGGTGTTCTAATTTCTTCCTCAGCTTTCTTCTTCTTCCAATTTCTCTTGCTTGAATTTGCCATATCAATTTTCTTAAGTAGAGTGTCATACTACCGTCTTGGCTTCTTCAAGCTCTACTTTCAATTGAATGAGGTCTTGTGAATTATTATTTCTTCTCTTACATATTTGAGAGAATATATCTTTTCATTTTACACTTTAGTTTAAGTACGTCTATTTCTACGGGGCACTTCTTAGCTCCCCTCAAGATCAACTTCACCTTCTAGAAGAATTCGTTTCCAAACTCTTTGTTTGAAGGTATCATTTCAGAGGGTTCATTCGGGTTACAACCTCCATAGAGCGAGGGCATGCTACTTAACGAAGACTCACAAAAACCATGCACGTTCGGAGAAAAACTAACTAGAGTAGAATAGAAAGTTACCGAAGTAGGTCCTAGGTTGAAGAAAGATCTCCAGAGTTCAGGCCCAATGACGTAACCTTCTTAACTTTGAAAGACAAGAAGAAAAAAGCACAAAGGACAGTTGCTTACTTATATATCTATAAATGTCGATGGAGTTATATAAACATACAAATAAAATGTAATGAATGCTTGTATAACAAATATTCCTAAATATAAACATACATAAGTTTATTTGAGGCTTGACATGGTATACATTATTATAATAGCAGTACAAAAAGCACTGGCCGGAAGATCAAAGTCCTTCCGGCCTTGAACGGAAGCGAGCGTACGGGTCAAGTCCGACCCTTGCCTCGCCTAAGACTCCTTCCAATGGTGCATAGAGCCAGCCTTGGGGAGATGGACATCAAGGAAACAAGGTTTCTAAATAGTGGGAAAGTCTGGAAGCACGGAGATCAAGCAGATAAGGAGCCTACCAACACGGTATAATATCAATAATTCTCTCTTCAGGCCATACACCGAAGGGCTTTTATGTCCTCGATTAAGTTCAGGTTGGAAACGATTGGCCACGATGCTAGGGTGGTTGAACCACGAGTAACCATGTTGTTTGAAAATAAAGAATGATGTATATGCTTTTATTCATTTTAATGGCATACACGGAAAAGTCTAGTTTGACACTCGCGTATACACGCGAGAAAATCACGGAGCATAGTTGCGTGTGGGGATTTTTACTGCTTTGTTTTAAGTGAATTTGTCCAAGTCGTAGGAATGGGTGCCCAAAACCATCAGCTAATCATATGAATCATGTGAAGGGTGAAAATGATGCTACATAGCGATATACATAATATGTGATGTAGGAAGGGTACATGATGGCTGAAAATGTGTGTGCACATAGAAAAGAACTTTGAGACAAAGAGGGACTTCACGGTTGTTGCCAAAGCAGAAAAACGAGAGAGTCAACTCATCTTTAGGCGACATATGCCATATAGGTCAATACATCACTAAGTAGTGAATAGATCCAATGCTGTCTGTGATGGTGATGAAAGTACACGATGAATCATACGAGCATGTGCCGGAAGCTAAGTGGAATCTGTCCAAGTATCACATATAAAAAAGTGACGATCCAAGATGAACACTGCCCGGATCATAAATCAGGCAAAGTACGCCCGATCTCAAGTACACCGTGTCGCAAGGTGGATAAACGGTACAATCCGCAACTACGGGGGACGACATAGGATGCGCTGTGCCCAGGCTGCAACATATGAGGTGAACGACGTCAACAAAAAACGAAGGGCGTAAAGTGAGCAAGGAAGAATGTGAGTACCCAACCCGAGGTGTTACGGGTCACTATGCAGCACACAATTCTACACAGGCGGGAATAAACTGGTGAAATGCGACCATGAAAGTAGTTGGATTAAAGACGATGATGTGTCCGGGTTAACCAGCACGCGAGACAACCCATCGTTGGCAATGTGGGTGTCCAAAGGTGCCCAGTACCAATAAAGCAAAAGTGCGAGAATGGACAAGTTGAAGTCGAACATGTGAAAGGTCTGCCAATCGAGGAAACAGCGAGTGGTCTGCTGTCGATAGCCGAAGAAATCGCCCTTGGTAGCGCAAACCCTAGTGCCGTACAAAAGACTCCCAGACCTTATTCCCCGAAACGATGGTCGGAGTCGATGGGAAAAAATCTTACCGGAAGGAAGGGCATTGATGTCATCGGTCCGAGCGCGGAAGTCGCCCGCGGTTCGGGTTGGAAGAATCGGGCCAGTGATGCGTGAGCTGGCAAGGCGTCCCGTTTAACATAGATGAAGCTGAGCCACACCGGAAGAAAACCCTGCGGGCAACCAGCCAAGGGCGACACGAGCGAGGAAATCCGCGATGAGATAAATGGAAATCAAGGTACGCACGAATCCCAAGTGTGATAATGTGTGCGTCGAACACAAAACCACTCGATCGAGCCACGATGATGATCAAATGCGAGCACGAGGTCACACTATCAGTGAAATAGGCCCAGGTCGGCTCTGGGTGCTCTCGGTGACAGTAATGGCAAATGATGCGATAAGGAACAAACCCGCAATGACAAGAAGTATCAATGGGGACCTTCTCAAACCAGCACGACGATCGACTTGCTCGATGTGATAGAACATGATCTTGACAAGACGGGAAGGCAGAAGTGAATAATGGAGGTCAAAGACATCGCGGAGCGAGCTTCAGTTTAGACTTCCCTTGAACAAAAGCACGACTCGCTGGGTAAACCATGAGGTAAAAAGGCGAAGCACGCGCTAGAGTACGTATGGGAAGGCAAACTCTCCATATGATTGGAAGAGATAACCAGGAGAAGCCGACAAGTGAAACAGTACCTGGTGAACTGGGGTCAAAGCTATTACGCCCAAAGCAGAGAAATATATGTAAGTATGTATTACTTTGTTCAAGGAGCGAAAAAATTGACTACATCACGCATCAAAACAACGAATACATCCGTTCTCGCTCTTTTTGTTATATTTGATTTTTTTGTCTTTTTTTCATATAATAAGCACAACGAAAGAATAAAAAGAATACTGTGGTACAATGGATGAACGAGTGTCTCGAAAAATCGAGATGCTAGGTTCACCGGGATTGGAACAATCTATGCTCAATGCAAGGACGAAAACGCGGTAAGTGATACTCGGAAGGTGTTCCCATCCATGGGTACAAAGGTGTCAAGTCGTGATAGCTGGTCGCTGACCATGGTTAACTTGTACAAAAAGTCAAGGTCAAAAGTTGGTAAACATCGAGTCCAAATGAGCGAAGCTCGAGCCCGGAATAAGCAAGTAGCCAATATACAAAATGTGACAATACAACAACTGACACCGAGGGCATAAATTAAAAGCACGAGAGAAAAAATGAGTAAGTGATGAAGAAGAAGAATGAGCTTCCCAGCATGGGTATGTCAGCGGGACTAAAAGAGGACTCAGGGCTACATAGCCGGCATGGGCAACAGTGATGGCGAGAGACAACAAGCCCATGTAGGGAAGGGCTCTGCCATCAAGTCTGGCAGTTAAATAATGGTAAGGTGAAATGGGTGTAATATCGCGGCCACAGTGGGATCGACCCTAAGCGGTAAGTCGATGTGGAGAAATTGAATGCAGATGCAACGGAAGTGATTTCCCTAACCTGTGTACGGGTGAAGATCATATACTGCGGTGAAGAGTCGGAGAGTATTGGATCAAACGAGAAAAATATAAAAAATCGTCGAGAATGTGAAAAACATATGACGAAACGCTACAACAGCAAGGTTATGTTCATTAAGATGGAATCGAAAAAATAAGCATAAAGAATTTTGAAAATTTTCAACTTTTGGCCATAATGAACAATTACTCTCATTTGGTTCATTGTTGCATAGTGATTTGGAAAAAGTGCTGCGGGCAAAAAACTTTGTCGATCAAATCGAAGAACAACGGGCGAAACCGAACTCAAACGAAACTTCGGTGCAGTATTAATCATCATTTGTTTTCATTTTCAATTTTGAAATTAAATTAAGTGATTTTTTAGCTTTAAAAAACCCTTGTAAATGTACGGACTTGCGCATACACGGGTTCATTGAAGGAAACTGCTTTCCACACACATTGTGCAAAGAAAAAACGCGTGTGCGCAGTGCAAGATAAAAAAACATGGCTAGCTACATAATTTAGTGAGTCTCGGGATGACACATCTCACTCAGAGAAATGAGCATGGCAATATACCAGAAGGTCACATGCAAGATCGCGCAGCGCATATTAAAATATCCTTAAGTTAAGGATTGTTCCCAAATTATTTAAAACCAAATATGAAAAAGCAATGTGCGGTTGCACAATATAAGTAAATTAAAGACGAGATCGAGTTCTTCATTATTGATCGAATGCCACTACGCATTGAAGTGGAGAAAGACACTCCCTTTCCATTCTTGCTGGACTCCGGAGAAAGAACCGATGGAGTGGAAGACACGGGAGGATGCGTGGAGAAGACTGTGTCCCGTATATTGCGTGGGTGGTTCCAAAAAAGATGAACAAGGATTGAAATTAAAATATCGAAGTTTTCACATGAAAATCCTCCCCCTTTCCTGTCGACGATGGGGGATGCGCCTCTTTTCACGCGAGCGTCCGGAAGCGCAGGCGGGCATAGGCGCGGGTGTTTGCCGACTCACTGTACGATTGGTGCACCAACCCTGTCTTCGAACGACAACGAACGACGCTTGATGTGCCAGCTGAACTGTTCGTGCAGCTGTGGGACCATTTGACAACATTCTGTTGCGGGGATTCGACTTTCGAGACCCGAGTCCTTGCTATCGGTAGCCGCGGAACCAGTGCCGGGTGCAGGCGGTCGTCGAAAGGGCGGAGGCGGGCGCGGCCCGGACCCGACAGGAGCGATGAGTTCTTCTTTGGTGGGGAGGAAACGAATCATCGTGATGGAGCATTGTCTCCTATGCCGGGGATGAGTTTTACGTGGGCGAGATCTGGTTCTTCCACAGCACGACGCCGAAACGTTGGTGGACACACACCAAAAAAAAAAAAAATTGACATATAATTTTTTGATTTATAATATGAATGAAAAAAAATAGAAAAACATGTTTTTTGATTGAATTCTAGTGACAGTAAAAAAGGAAAGCAGTGTGTTCGAATGTTGGACGATTCGTCACCTTGTAACGAGGGCCTCCCACGCCATAAGCGTCGTAAAGAAGCGGCGAAAGCAATGGTTAAAGCCAAGGACTCTTGGAAGCGTGGAGAGAGAAACTTGGAGATTATTCACTTAAATCTAGGCACGTGGGACTGGGAAGCAAATACGAAAAATAATTGGTAAAGGTACACAGGCTGGATTGATTATTCAGCGAGTATGACCGCTGCGTTCGTTCTATAGGAACACTGACTTAGGCAGGGGTCCCTCGAGAATGGAAGCAGATACTATGTAATGAATGGTGTGTATATTCTTTTTGGTGAACATGATGGGGCATAAGCCCAAGTTTTGTGCGAACCTTGGATCCATATTTTGTAAGGATTTTTTGACACTAGATGATATGTCGGCTGATATTTGATGTGATGAAGTAAATGTATCAAATATGTAAGATGTTTTGATGATAAAAAATTTATTGTATGGAGCTAATTAATATACCAATCAATGTATGCAGTTAGCTATTAATAATTGACAAACAATTATTGACATAGAATATGAATGAAAGTTAAAAGGTAAGTATTACTTTGTAACAAACGTACCCATAAAGAAAAATGGTAATAAAAATGGATCTCATACGGAAGATAAGTGTTGTTCAGCTAAACACCACTAGGCAGAGAGTCCAGCTATGTAACACGAATCAACACCCCAAGATATATTGCCCTGCGAGGAAGTAGATGAATGACTGTGATGTATTCTGCTATGTGTGGAAAAGCGAGAGGACAATGCAGACCCCTCTTAAATGTAACAGTGGCAGGAAGGATAATGAAGCATGACACGGAAGCTAGTTCCAGTGTAATGCTACTAGCACCCATTTAGCGAAAGCAAAGTAGCTCTTGACATCAACACAACACTGCCCAGCGAGATCAAAAAGCATCACCAACTCGCTAAAAATCGAAAATCAATATCGAGATATGTACTTGTGATACTTTTGCAGAAAGTAATCAATACACTTTGTAAAGGTCCAACGATATGACGGAAAGTGGTGGATAGACACGCATTTTTAGAGTATAAACACGACACGGATGTTTTGACCGATTCAATACAGTCTTTGAAAATCGAGGCCAGTATCCGACCCGCCAAAATCTTGAAATTTGGCAACAAGCCGGACTAAATGACCCCCTGGCTCATGAGAATCATTGAACACGGTACCAAGCTTCTTCGAAATTTAAGCGGCGTCTTAGGATTGAATCAACCCCTCGATGGTGCCGACATCACCAATAATCAGATAATTCTTCGACAGTGACGCGATTCAGCGCTCATCTTTCGAAAAAGTAGAGAAACTTCGCAATGCGGAATATCATTGTTAATAAAATTTTAAGATCCGTGGAGGAATTAGAAACAAGTGTTTAGTGCGGAAAAGGACTCATCATGAATCATCTGTCTCACGAGAACGCTCGAAAGATTGGCAAAGCTAAGCAGCTTCTTGGATTTGTGGAACCGTGAACTCTAGATCAAATTCACTGACAAAAATCACAATCACATCGTATGTTGCCCCCTGATGCTACTGCCGAGACAAAAGCGAAATGGATTGGCCGAACGCGGTTTTGCGAGGCATGTAATGTCGGAGTCGGCGCACGGCATATCGAACTTTCTTGCCTGAGCGCACTGTCGGGTGTGTGATTCGGGGTCTGGGTCCTGCGACTAAGGTAGTAAATAACATGCTCGTGAGCGTGTCCTCTGAGGCTTGAAATTCCTTACTACCAATGGTGGTTACGTAGCCGAGATACAAAAAAATGCGCATAATCGGGTGGAGATACGGTAAAGGAAAGCGGTCGATACCTTATTCAAAGAAACTCGAATGACATTCGACGTAGTATTTAAAAAGAACTCGCTTTCTTCCAACGGTCTATGCCTGTCCCTTTGTAGTCTCTCGGCATAATTGATAAACTATAAGAAAAGAATGGAACTTTGTGGGAACTTTGGGCGACGGATTGAAGACGGGGGAGAGCAACGTGTGCCTCAACGAAGGGATCTGCTTGTCCTTCCCTGAACAAAGTAGTGAATCCCAATAGCGAGCGGGATGCCAGCAGCGGCCGCATGACCGGATTCAATGAAGATTTTATCACTTGTTATCTTTCAAATATTTATGGGAGGTGACTGGGATGATCCATCCTCTTTCGAGAATGGCGGCTAGATCATCTAAAGGTAATATCGATAATCTTTTTGATGCTGGTGAACGTGAACATGGCCGGTGAAGGTAGCCCCCGGCATTTTTTGCGAATAAAGGAATTTTCTTGTGTGCAAACGTACCCGGGGCAAATAAATGCGGTCTTATGTTCGGGGTCTTCGGGACGGACTAATAATTTGGTCTCCGGAAGAAACACCGTCCCGCCAGAAGGGAGAAAATATCGTTACGGGCACACTGCCGTCAGTCAGTCGATGAACGGTGTGCAGTCGCGGGTGTCTTTAGGACATACCTTATTCGGGTCTACGAAGCTACGATGATGCACACTGAATGTCGTTCCTTTACTTTTATCTACCGAAACGGGGTTTGAGCGCCCATTCGGTCGGAGGAACGAGGAAAAATGAATCCACAACGCCAGCGACTTTCAACTTGACTTTGATATTGTTGCCTTCCCTAGGATTAATGGGATGAAGTTTTTGCTGACGGAAACGCGTTTTTCATACATCTTGATCTCATGCTGAACGATAGATGGGTCTATGCCAGGCATTTCCTCATAAGACCAAGAAAATACATCCCTATACTCTTTAAAGATCTCGGTATAGATTTGAACCTCTTCACGGGAATATTCAGATCCAATGAAGACATTCTCGATAATATTGGGATCCCTGGAAATGTTCATCGAGATAGTAGGAGAGATCACAACCATGTTCCCTTCAGCATAAACCTGTGCTGGTGCCAAAGGGTTCAAGACTGGGTGAACATGACCAGGAGACTGAGGACTTGGAAAACTAGTTTCAACTTCGTTTAAGTCAGGTAGGAAGTAAGACCGATGATGCAAATCATCCCACGGTCTATCTATACCAGTCATGGCTTCCAGGATCACCTCTTCAGATGGAAGAGTGGTATCAAGACAATCCTGGGCCGAAGAAGAACTAAGCGTCCAAGCCGGAGCCACATCACCATCCAACTCTTCCGGTGAAAGAGGAGCTGGAACGGATTCTGCAGTGTCAACAATAGACTGATATGCAATCTCAGCTGCAGAAATTGGAAATGCCATTCCACCCACTTGACCTTCCGCTAATGTGGCAGTAGGGGAAGGTAAGGTCCAAGGGTCCGAAAAATAATGAGTTCGAAAGAACTCTCTTCGAAGGGGAGCCTTGGAGGATGAAATGGCATTAATATGCACCGTAGGAGGAGGAAGATCGAAAGTACCCATCAGGGAAGAATACATTCCAACTCCTAGATTCTCGACAGGCACCTTAGTATTATCCAACTTAGGAACAGATGAGTTAGAATGCGCATTCAGGTCTACCTGAGGACAGTCCAGTTGATCCACTGTGATAATCCTCCCTTCGTGGGGGAAACATACAATTCGAAATAATGAGGATGCAATGGCATCCATCTCATATATCCAGTTCCTCCCCAACAGAAGGTTGTAGTCCAAGGCTGCATCCACTACCTCAACCTCTATGTTAACGGTTTTGCCCCCAACACAGATGGGCAAAGCCGAGACAATACCATGGGGTCTGTGAGAATGACCATCGAATGCAGTAAGAACAGTGCTAGATGGAACAGCTTTGGGAGATCCAAGTGTCTTCCAGCATGCGAGAGACATCACGCATGTGGAAGCACCCTCATCAACGACCGTTCGAAAGATATTGCACTTCCGATACGAGGATTTAATATGGAAAGCCATGTGATGAGGAAGTCTCTTCTTAAAATTATTCATATCAAAAGTAATCAGAAGATAATTTTTCGGATCAATAGCCCTAATGGCAGTGAGCAAAGCACTGCGCTGAGCCGGACAAGACTGGAGTACCTCTAAAGCTGACATAGCACAAGGACTCTGCGCCATATCTTCTACAATCGAGTAGTTCTGGGCAACCCTCGCATTTGGATTGATCGTTGACCGCTTAGAAGATGCTTTTGGCATCCGAGGCATAGACTCAACAGTAGGCTTCATGATGTGAAGCGGCTCAGTAGCATCAGGAACTTCCTTAGCTTTCGAAGATTCCTCTCCGCCATAATCACGGGATCTCGTAGCGATATCCGCGTGAGCACTCATCATAAAAATGTTCGATGGAATTTCCCCTTCCTGGGTGCCCCCAGAGGAAGCCCCGGGATTTTGGTTCGCGCCAACAACTAACTGCTGCCCTTGGGGAAAAGGGTTTGTTAACATAGCCTGGGAACTAGAAGAACCCTGCTGGGATAACAGACGCTGAGCATCTTAAATTTTAGGGCAAAGGTGTGTGAGATGGTCTCCAGCACAAAGCTTGCATGGAAACTTCACTTTCTTTTTCTCCTTTTGACCCTCACCAACACGCTCGTTGGTTTTATTTGCATTGCCCTTCCCGTTCTTGCCCTTCTTCTTGTTATTTCGTCCTTTCTTCTTCCCATCGGATTGTTGATTTCCTTTGGGATCAGAAGTTTGGACAGCATTTATGGACAAAGACTGGGAAGGTGATGAATCAGCAGGCACAGCCTGACCAGAAGGAGCAGATTGTAAAGACAACTGTTGCAGTTGAGAAAGCAGGCTGGCTGCACCACTATTGACCGATCCGACAAGCCCGTCACCATGCGAACCAGGTTTATTTTTTGATAAATCTAATTTGGAGCGAGGAGCATTGGGCAAATACTTATAAAGTACCCCAGACTGAGAATAGATCAGTTCTAACTGCTGGGCATGGCCTGCTCCTCAGAAAATACCCCAGATAGGGATACATCTTTTGAAATATCTGACTGCAGAGATTTCAAAAAACACTCGAGAAGGAATTCACCTGGAATATGGGCTTTGATAAGCCTCTTCGTTCTCCTCCATTCTTGAATATGATCAGAGATGTGAGTTGCCTCATCCTGCTTAAAATTAGCCAGGAGTTCGGTCCCAGCCTCATATCTGACAGGCAACTGAAAATGGTTTAGAAATGTGACAGCCAGTTCTCCAAATGTGGTGAAACTGCCCCCAGTGAGCTCGATATACCATTTGGCAGCATTTCCAGTTAGGGTGCATTGAAATAATCTCAACCTAATCGAGTCATCGATCAGGGAGTTCGAAGAGCACCATAAGTGGAAAGTGGTGATGTGGTCCGCCGGATCCTCTCCATTCTTACCTTCAAACTTTGGAATGTCTGAAGGAAGTTTGGTCGGGACCGGAGGCCACCCTGGACTATAACGAATCGGGTCATTAGTCAACTTCGACAAATCTGGCAAGTTTAACGTTGCTAGAAAAGGTAAGCGAGGCGGAGCCTGAGGATTCCATCCTTGATGGGATGGATTCCCAACATTCTGAAAAGAATAGCCTAGATTTGATGAGGCACCAGGCTGCCAGAAAGGACTCATAGAAAATGGAGAAGAACCTCCTCCCCACGCCGAGTTACCAAAGCCCAGACCAGTTCCCCCTGCTGAAGTATTGATTGAAGAGGAAAGCCCCTGATAGGGTTTCCAAGCATTAGACAGAGGAGAAAAAGACTGATAAGCACTCGATGAAGGGAAAGAAGCATTCCCTTGATGACCCGTGTAAAACTGATTCCCTGCCCCCGCTGTAGTAAAGACAGGATTCCATCCCATAAAAGTAGTCGAGCTTTGCCCCCCAGACCAAGGGTTGAAACTCTGGGTCTGGGACGTAAACGGAAACGACCCTAAAGAAGGATTGGAACTAGGAATATGCCCAGTCCCAAAGGGGAAACCCTGAAACGAAGCTGATCCACTAGCCATGTTAGACATGGGCGTAGATCCAGCTGCACCAGCGGAAAAGGAAAAAGAGGGGTTCCCTTGAGAGGGGAACCCTGAACAGAAGGGACCAGAATGAGAAGCATTTGCTTGGGTGAACCCAGAGCCAAACACAGCAACACTAGAAGCAATCGAAGATGAAGCAATAGTGCCCCCTGCTTCAACAGAAGCAGGAGTCTGAATGCCTGCAGCACTCACGGTAGAAGCCGCGTTCCCAGTCGTGGCCATCGAAAGATAAGAATGATACGGAAGATCCGGCGGTCTCTCCGACTCCGGTCCGATGTACTGAACAACAAACGGATAATCAAGAGGAAGAGGAGATGGACCTGTAGCAGGAGGCTCAGGTATATCTTCTATCTGAAAATCTTCTTCCTGAGGAAACAACACTCGCGAGGTGAGCGGAACGCTCCTCTCGGAACCGACACCGGAATCAGCTATGAAACCTTCAGACCTCTGTGGAGGATCACTCTCCACCGCGTCAGATGCCACAGGGTGGTAACTACCTGCTAAATCACTCCTATGCCTTCTCGAAGAAGGCTCTGGACTCTTGGGAGATAACCCCCGGATTCTCCTCGAACGTCGAGGCGCTTGATCAACCACTTTTATAGATTTTATAAATTAGACTCAAAAAAGTGAAAATCTAGGCAAGCTAGGAGCAAAGAGCACTCACTAAAATAAAAATCCCTGAGAAACAGTCAAGCAAACAGCCTCCAAGTATTTCCGCTCCGGGTGATGAGGACCGGACACCAAAATATAGGAAAGCGAAGTATAGGGCCTTCCGAAAGCAGTCTGGGATGATTAGGGCCCAGAACAACTAGCGAAGGTATCAGAAACAGTTACGCCGACCTCCTAACAACAGCCTTTGTCGGCTCAAGCACCCAAGCTTCGCAAGGGCACCCCCCAGAAGTACTGCTGGAAGTGATGCGACGTCTGCCTCGGGTACCACGGGTATTCCCCCCCGCAGTCACCTGTGTGGAACCTAGGAACAGCAACTATGGACACCAATCCATATCAGAAGCTGGGCGGAACGGTCTTGAGGTCAGATTCAGCTAATCGGAGGGGGGGTATCCCTCTTCTCAACCTTCACTTCCCCTCGCACTTGACTCTTGGATGAGAGCTTTCCCAGTCCACCTCACGGAGTTGGATTTCGCTCAATTAATCAACTTCTATGTTTGTTTGAGCGGCCTTGGAGAGTTAACTCTCCACTCACCTATTCCAAGGCCCTACAACCTAACTAGTTGGTGATTGACACTTAAAAAACTTGCTAGTTGATTTTAGATTAAATCGCTTATTTTAATGGCTGTTATGTTAAGTCACAAGGATATGGAGATGAAACGTATGGTGTTTTGACGCAAAAGAAATTAATAAAAACTTAACTACATGCAAATGCAGTTCTTTGTCTTTCGATGAAGAGCAATCTCTATACAGGTTCTACGAGACTAAAAAATTGTATTTTTTTCTTTTCAAATAGCAAACTCACACTCACAAAAACTAAGAAATTGACTAAATGATTAAATGCACCTAATGCAAATCACTACAAGCATGTAAATCCCAAGATGCAAATCTCTTAAAGCAGAGTGAAATTCCCAAAAAGTCCTTCAGTTTTAACTCTTCTTTGGTTGCCCAAAAGCTAGTTCTCGAAATCAAGAACTCTTAAAATGAAGACACCAAGAACACTTAAAAACAAGAAGAAGAAATCAAATGACAACTCCTCCTCACGATCAAGCCAAAAACTAAAAGCAAGAAACCTCACAAAAGCTTCAAAAGTTATGGCAAACGAAAATGAAAATGCAACAACAAAAGCAAATAACAAGTGAAAATGTTTTTTAAGCCTTTGAAATGCAAAAAACAAAAAGCAAAGCAAATGTTTTTTGAGCTTTTTAGTTTTATAGAGAAAGAGCTCGAAAAGACCAAGCACAACTATCAAAATCCAAACCAAAACGGGACCGAATTTCAAGCACAAACTTCAACAATGCTCCCAAACCTTATAAAGCTAACTCGTAGCAAGATCAATAAGAGAAAAAGAAGACCAAAAACTCAGCCACTCAGCCTAGACAAATAGTGCAAACTCGTCGCAAACAAAAACTCCAAAGAAGCAAGAAAAGCTCTTCAAAAGTTGCAACAAAACCTAGCCTATGGAACTCAATAAAACCAATCAAAAACAAAGCAAAAATCGTAAGGCGAAGCACAACACCAAGATAGGAGCGAGTCAGTGAGCAAAAGCTCTCTGTTCTGATAAAGCAGAACAGCCAAGAATGCTCAGAAAGCGATCTTGGAACTCAATCCAGAAGTGCCAGCACCAGAAACAAATCTTTGCCAAAAAGACTAGTTTTCAATCAAACGAAAGAGAGAAAAGACATGAAACCACTTCCTTCACAATCCAATGAGTACAGAGACACTGTAGAAATAGACCTCCACAGCCAGACAGGACCAAAAATTCAATAAACCCAAAATTTCAAAATCTGCCTAGGTATACGCTACTTCACAGTTATGCAACCAGCGTGCATACGCGTCTGTGCTAAGGGAAACTCGCGTATACGC
Source organism: Pinus albicaulis (assembly GCA_034641835.2). Classification (NCBI taxonomy): domain Eukaryota; kingdom Viridiplantae; phylum Streptophyta; class Pinopsida; order Pinales; family Pinaceae; genus Pinus; species Pinus albicaulis. Next base: position 264,690 of record JAXQQM020087348.1, on the reverse strand, counting down.
GGGTTCCTTTAGACAAAATTGCATGTATACGCGACTGTGTGCAGAAAAAAAGTGCGTATGCAAAGGTAAATAATGAAAAAACAAAAAAAACAAGCCTGGAAAAGAAACCAGGACTTCAGACTGACTGTAAAAAAGTAAACTGGACTACAAATGAAAGTTAAAACTGTTGGAATCCTACCAAACAGCTGAAACCACCCAATAGGAGAATCACAAGAATGTGATCCCCAGCAGAGTCGCCAGTTCTGTTTCGGGGAATATCACCCTAGAGGTTCGTTGGGTTACAACCTCCACAGAGCAGGGGCATGCTACTTAACAGAGACTCACACAACCATGCACGTTCAGAAAAACTAAATAGAGTAGAATGAGAAAGTTACCCGTAGGTCCTACGGTTGAATAAGATCCTGCAGGGTTCAAACCCCCAGCAACCGTCCTTCCTTCTTAACCTGAAAGACAAGAAGAAACAAACACAAAGGACTGGTTGTACAGCATATATCTACTCTAAATGTCAGTAAGATTCATATAAAACATTAAATAAATCATAATGAATGCTTGTATAACAAATATTCTCATACATATAAGCATACACTAACACGTTTATTTTGGGAACAGCATGGTACTTCTGTATTATAAATAGCATGTACAAAAATAACGAGCGGAGAGATCACCTGATCCTTCCACGGCCTTCGAGCAGACCGTCGTCTGGATCCGTCCAGCCCTTGCCTCGCTAAGACTCCTTCCAAACTGGTGCATACGAGATGACATATAGGAAGATGAGCATCTCAAGGAAACAAGGGTTTCCTATAATGAACTGGGAAAGTGCAGGAGGCACGGGGAATCAGACTTGGATAGGGAATACCAACAGAGTATAATATCAATAATTCTCTCTCTCTCTTAGGCCATACACATGAGGGGATTTTATACTCCCTCCAATTAGTTTCAACAGTTGGAAACAGTTGGCCACGTGCTGGGGTGGTTGAACTACCTGAGTAACCATCAACCCAGCCCGAAAATAGGGAATAATTATATATATTTTTAATCATTTTAATGGCATACGCGGAAAATTCTAGCTGTACTCGCGTACACACGTGGAAAATCACGGGCATAGTCGCGTATGGGGATTTTTACACTGTTTTTAAGTGAATTTGTCCAAGTCTGTAGGAATGGGTGCCCAAAACCATCAAAGCAATCATGAATCATGTGAAGGTGAGAAATGATGCAATAACACTCTTCCTTGGCCATCAATAAAAATTCAGAGGTTCCTTCTTCATTTGAGGTTCCATCTGAGTTTTCATATGCATTGCTATCTTGCTGAGCATAAAATGATTTTCTCTTGTATCTATTCCTTTTCTGCCAGTTATTTGTTTTGGTTTGCTTTGTTTCTTGAGTGTGATTCTTTGTTTTCTTATGAGGGCACTTAGAAGCATAGTGCCCAACTCTTCCATAGTTAAAGCATTTAAATGGAAGTTTACCTTTATATTTGCCTGAGCCTCTATCCAATTTTCTGACAAATTTGGCCTCTTCTTCATCAGAGCAAGAGCATATATCTTATTTTTCTTCTTTTTTCTTCTCTCTCTTAAAGGCTACCTCCCTCACATTTGACTTCCTTTGTGGTAGTCTCATCTCATAGGCTGTTAAGTTTCCAAGTAATTGGTTCATGGTCAAAGTTTACCAATCAGATGTTTCTTCTATGGCAGAAACCTTGGGGTTAAAGCTGGATGGTAAATATCTTAGAATCTTTTGAACAATTACACATTCTTTTATGGTTTCTCCTAGAGCTTTCATGTTATTCACAATTTCTGCAACCCTTAAGAAGAAACTGGCAATGTCTTCATCATCATTCATTTTTATATTTTCAAACTGAGCTCTATAGACTTGTAGTTTGGCTATCTTCAACTTTTTGTCTCCCTCATGGATGCCTTCTAATGTATCCCATATTTATTTGGCAGTCTTGTTGTGCATTAATTTGATAAATTCTGCCTCACAGAGTCCACTTAAGAGAGCATTAATGGCTTTTGCATTAGCTACAAAATCTATTTTGGCATATTTCTCTGAGTCAGACTCCTTTGGGGCATATCCCAATTCCACAGTAGCCCAAACTTCTATTCCTAGAGACATTATGTACGTCCTCATTCTTATTTTCTAGAAGGCATAATTCGTACCGTTGAACAAAGGGTCTTTATTAGTTGAGCATCCTTCTAGACTAACCATCCTGGGGACCTAGGATCTCCTTCCTGCTGTTAAACTGATACAGAAGGAACCGGCTCCGATACCAATTGTTGAACCCTTGGTTAAACTGAGAGGGGGGGTGAATCAGTTTAATGCAGTCATGTTCTTATTAAACTTTCTTTTATACTCATTCACATCCTCATTTTGTGATCAACTTAATATACAATGGAACAACAATATTAATAAGAGAGTAGCAGGTATTAAGCAGAATAAATACAGAGTATCAACACATAATCATCATGCATATAGACAACAGATATAAGTGGAAACCCATAAGGGAGAAAACCACATCTTATTATTGCTGTGATGCAAAGGAAAGCTCCAACTCCCTCTCACCATTGATTTTCTGTAGGCTCCTACCTACAGGAGGCTACAACCTCAATTCTGTAAGCTACAACTTGCAAGGAAGCTCCAACTCCCATCTATTTTTTGCAGGCTACAACCTACAGGAGGCTCCTACCTCAGCTAGCTACAATTGACATCTATCAAGCTACAACTTGATATGGAAGCACCAACTTCCTCACTCTTTCATAAAAAAAACGCATGCTGATTTACCTAGATATAAGCTCTGTTCTGTTCCTTCTTCACTGCTGTCCACTAGCCTTCATATCTGCCTTATATCATCTTTGAATCTTCACAGCTTCTCTATATGCTCCTCCTTCTTCTTAACCTCTCTACCTCATTTCTTCATTCTCTCTCCATACCCTATGCATATCTATGTGATATCATTTATAGAGTTCACCTCATAAATGTTTGTATTCCATAGGGAATTCGAAGTGAATATGTATGACTCTTTGCCTTCCACCTTCTCGTTTTCTTGCCTAGCATATTTAGAAAAATATAACAATATGTATACATTTCAATATTACAGTGGGGTGTTTATTTTCCCACGGAGACTTTCCTTTGCATCACAAACAATATAAAATTAATTAAAACATTTACATTTACATTTGCAACAGATATATCTCATTCAACCCTTTTAGTTCTCAGCTCACTGTATGTTTGTATTTTCTGCTACTTTAGTGTAACAATTTTGCATACCTATGTTCACTACAACTTTGTGTACCTTTTCATATCAGATTTTGAAATCTGATCTACTTTCATTCCTCATCGCACATTCAGATTTAAAAAAAAATATTCAATTATCATCAGAGCTATCCTGCTCTGATACCACTTGATGGCAGGATACCCCACCAAACCCACAATCTACACTCTCTTGTGCCTATAAAACTGCATTTGAATTTTTTTCCCCAAATAATTTTAAATCTGGGAAAACTCTAACATAAATGCGGAAGCTTCCTTCAAAAATTTGATGGTTACAAAACCAACATGTACAACCCAGATTTAATTATCTTATACGGAATATTTCTATTGGGATGGTTATAAACCATGTTCTAAAACCCATCTTATGATAAATTGAATAAATATTCGAATTTCAATTTAAACCAAAAGTTTAAACTTCGGCTTTCACCCTTTATGAAAAATGCGAATCACCATTTGAATTTTATAATCCAAACCAACATCTATATATGGTTTTTAATATCTCAACTTCAATTGAACCAAGGCATTAGCAATCAACGCATACCTTAGATTGACCCATGACTTATTCATCTTATACAAAGTCGACTTTGGATTAAAACATTGATCAAATGCATCAACGCATATATGCATAATGTTTATATACACACCCATTCAAATAACTTCGGCCACCATTCCATTATGTCACGTTAACATTTCCACTTGGTTTAAAAACCTCAATTGTCAGCAATTTTGGGTCCCACAACAATTCGACTTACCTTTGCGCTAACCCATATGCAGCTCCATGATGCGAATGCCATTGATTCCCCAGAACCATTCAATCGAATGAATATCACATTATTTATGCTTCGGTGGTTTAACATCCAAAAACTTTGTGAAATTCGTGGTTTTGGATTACCACCTTTACCTTACGTGTCAAGCAGAGACCCTTATCTCATTTTGTTTATTCCGCTTACCATTTTTAAGGAATGCGAGACTGCTGGTTTCGAACTCTAAAGCTGCCCTCACTATTTTGGTCGCCGTTGACTCACAGTTCCATGCACACCTTCATTGTTATTTTCTCCTGGTTGCATCTCTTCGGTTCTCATTTAAATGCAATCCAATTGCATCTTGATTCTGCCATTCTTCAGACTCCAATCCGATTCTGCTACGCCATCATACTGACTCTCGCCTTCATCAAATACGCCATCAAAGTTCCACTTTCATGGCTTTATCGCACCATTCTCCCAATGTTGCTCCATCGATCTTCTTCCACGATCCCTGCAGTTCGAGATTTCAACCAAATGTGCCTCCACACACATAAAATCGATAATCCAAATGTTGAATTCTGAAATTAAAATTCAGTTCCTTTGTTGCTGTCATTGATCCTTCCAGTGATCGATGACTACAAGCCTCCCACAGTTTTCTCACAGATATATATAATCTTTATCACATTCAAAACCATAATGTCGACATTAATCATGTCTCGGAGACCATCAATTCCTTCAATATATACACAAAATATCCAATTCGAACCCTTGCCACAGAGTTTATTCAAAACTGTTTATAAACCCTGATCAACTCACATATGTAATTAAATCATCAATGCATAGATAATTGCACACCACAACATCGACATGACTGTCGATTTCTTCAATAACACATAGGACCCATTTAAAACCCCAATTACAGAGTTTCACCATACTGGTTCTCATACAATTTCTTATTGAAATCAAAGATCATTCACATAGAATTTAAGTCAACAATATCCATATAATGCTGAAACAAATCCTTTTATATACACAACTGAATTTACTTACAAAACCTCTTGTTTGACCAGATATTCAATTCGATGGCCTCTCTACCTCACTACTCTGCACAACCCCTCTTGAATAACTCCTTTCTTCTCCTTTGCCATCAATGACAATATTTCCAACATAGATCCTATATAAATGAATTTTTATGTTCTGCACTACGGAAAGAGAAAGGAAAGTTGAAAGTGCCAGACCCCATTTAGTGGATTCAGGGATCTTCTTTACTGTTTAGGTAATGAATGAAATGAAATAGCTTCAAGAGAGCATTTCATTGTCCATAAAGGTTGGGTCCTGCTTGTAAAACACTCGTTCTTTTCATCTTTAGAGCTGGTAAATCTAGCTGGTGAATGTTCTATCTGAAGCCCGTGACTAATGCTTTGATATTTCCTTATGACTTGATTTCTCGAGTGCTTGCCTACACGAGGAAGGCAATTTGAAAGTGCCAGATCCCATTTAGTGGATTCAGGGATCTTATTTACTGCTTAGGTAATAAATGAAATGAAATAGCTTCAAGAGAGCATTTCGTTGTCCATAAAGGTTGGGTCCTGCTTGTAAAAAACTCGTTCTTTTCATCTTTAGAGTTGGTAAATCCAGCTGGTGAATGTGCCCTCTGAAGCTCGTGACTAATGCTTTGATATTGCCTTATGAATTTCTTTCTCGAGTGCTTGCCTACATGAGGAAGGCTAGGGGAATAGGACTAGCTTTTATACAATTATGGATATGGGAGACGTAGAGCATGAATAACCAAACTAAGGTGGCAGGACCCATTATAACCCCAACAATAAGCAATAACTTGATAGGCCTCATGAGCACTACATGCCACCCTTTCTCTCGCTAATTTATGTTGGATGCCTAAGTCAGTCCCACATATTTGAGGGCACTGTTGAAAAAATAACCTTATCAAAATGAAAAAACCTCGTTGAAACATAAAATTTCCACTTTGTGACCTCTCTTGAATCACAAGTTCCAGGGAACAGCAACTTCTCGGTCTCCTCTTCCAGTTCTGCACCACTTGGTGGCTGCCACCTTTCTAGCAGAAGCCTCACTAGACTATTGTGCACTCTTTTTATGCTTTAAATTTCATTACCTTTTGCTGTAAGGTGTATGTTGAATTTCTGGTAGTATGATATGCATTCGGTTGCTGCAGTTGTTACTGTTCCAGTGGATCCATCAATTTCATCCGCTCTAGCTGATTCTCGCCTTGTGCATGGAAGTTTACCACCACTGTTAAGCTTATGTCGTTACTGAGCCTTCTCTTGATTCCTCAATGCTAGAATGATTGAACTAGAATGATCTACTGTTGTAATGTGACTACATATTGTCTTTTATATTGTTGTAATGTACATTTCTGTATGAGACAGAATCTAATTTTTTGTAATGTGGTCCTACATATTGTCTTTTATACTGCTATAATGTATTTCTGTAATGTGACTACATATTGTCTTTTATATGCGAATACATATTGTCTTTTATACTGCTGTAATGTATTTCTGTATGAGACAGAATCTGACCTTTTATACTTGATAACCTGTTATGGGTATATCAAGAGGATTTTGTATATGAACTATTATCAATATATGAAACAGGGTTTTTTCTCCTTTGAAAAAAGAGTTGAAATCATTCTAAATTCACATATGTTCAGTGGTGTCACTGTTTCACTTCCGATATTATGTTGCTTACCTTGATGAACAGGTGGAACTTTTTTGGGAGGCCTCTCTGTTTTTTGACTCTTTGCTCATACTGTGAAAGGCTATTATATGTTATATGGGCTAGACTGTATAGTTATTAGACTACATATCTTCATATAGAACTTGCAAATAGTATGAAGGAAACCAAACATAATAATGTATTAGGAAATCACAACTTGCTAATTAGTTATTAGACTACATATCTTCATATAGAACTTGCAAATAGCATGATGGAAATGTGAACTTGCAAATAGTATGATGGAAATGTGGATCTCATGACTCTTCATGATTAATGCTTCTAGAAACCAAACATAATAATGTATTAGGACATGCTCCTTTAAATTGCAAATAGTATTGTCGAAATGTGGATCTCATGACTCTTCATGATTAATGCTTCTAGAAACCAAACATAATTTAATGTATTAGGACATAATTTAATGTATTAAGACATGCTCCTTTAGGCTTGGTGGAATTACCTTTGCTTTTTATTTCTCTCTTACACACACACACATATATATATATGAAGAGATGATCCCATTTTCTTTTTTATTCATAGATCAAATGTCATTTAAATACAAGATTTATCATAATGTACAATGATTCATTCCATATTATTCATAAATTTTTTCATTAAAAAATGAACCCTTTAAATGATGAACCTAGTTAATTATTCTTATTCATGAAGAAGACTAATTGATCTTTCAATTTGAATTTGATGATGGTCCTTTGTTATCTTTCTTGACTAGTTCAAATTATTGACACAATCATATGATTCTTGTTACTCTTTTTATTCCTTCCTTATATTGTATTCTCCCCCTTAGATATTGTGTACTCTCCCACATAGATATTGCACTCAATTTTGATGGTCTTTTGTTATCTTTCTTTACTTAAAATTATTGACACTTGATCATATAGATATCATATAGATATTGCACTCAATTTTGATGGTCCTTTGTTATCTTTCTTGACTACTTCAAATTATTGACACAATCATATGCTTTTTGTTACTCTTTTTATTCCTTCCTTGTATCTATTCTCCCCCTTATATATTATGTACTCTCCCACGTAGATATTTCACTCAATTTCATAGGATCTTCTTTTGAAGTCAAATATATTGTATTCTCCCCCTTAGATATTGTGTACTCTCCCACATAGATATTGCACAAAATTTTATATTCTCTTCTTTTGAAGTCAAATAAGTGACAATAATTTACAATAACTATCCCTAATTTGTTTCTCACATGTTCAAATGGTTCTTTAACAAGATAATTTACAAGAACTATTCCTAATTTTTTTCTCACATATATATTCAAATGCTTCTCTAACAAGAGGCTTTGTGGGTATGTATTCTGATCTTCACTATTTTCTCAGAGACTTGTTGTGTGAGGAAGTGGTACTTTATGATGATATGTAAATAGTGATTGAAGGAAGTAGAATATTTTATTTTTGAAATTATTATTACACTTCTATTGAAACACTTAATAGATATATAGATTTACCTTAATATCTGGTAGAGCCCATTTCATCCAAAACACTCAAAGAAATTTACCTTACCTTAATATCTTGTAGCCCATTTCATCCAAAACACTCAAAAAGAAATTTACCTTACCTTAATATCTTGTAGAGCCCATTTCATCCAAAACACTCAAAAAGAAATTTACCTTAATATCTTGTAGAGCCCATTTCATCCAAAAACACTCAAAAAGAAGTAACTACTATGTACATTCCACTTCTACTCACTCAAAAAGAAATTTACCTTAATATCTTGTAGAGCCCATTTCATCCAAAACACTCAAAAAGAAGTAACTACTATGTACATTCCACTTCTACTCACTCAAAAAGAAATTTACCTTAATATCTTGTAGAGCCCATTTCATCCAAAACACTAAAAAAGAAGTAACTACTATGTATTCCACTTCTACTCTAGATAGAGAAAGTAACGACTCTTTCTTGCTTAACCATTAAACCAAAGACTCTTCTAAGTAGAATTATACATTGTCCACTTGTACTTTTCACAAGTCTATTTGAATCTCTATATGTTGTCAATGTAAATTTCTCACAAGTAAATTTGTCAATGTAAATTTATGAACTTCTATAAGTTTTATAGGCAGAGTCTGTAAAGGGCCAAGTAGCCTCTGGATCTCATCTTTTATGGAAGGTGACATATCTAGTAAATGCCCCTACAGTCAATCTATGGAATAGATCTAAATAGAAGTTCTTCATTTTAATATCCATAAAACACAACCAATTTAAGGTAAATTGTTTACATGCACGTCATTTCTCCCACAAACTAAAGGCTTCCTCCCATTAATTTTAGATGTGAATTCTACCATAAAATTTTTAAGTCAAACTTTAAGATAAACCATGCACATGTCATTTGCAATAAATGTCAATTTAATATCTAAATTCACATATGTTTAGTGGTGTCATTGTTTCACTTCCGATATTATGTTGCTTACCTTGATGAATAGGTGGAACTCTGCTGGGAGGCCTCTCTGTTTTTTGACTCTTTGCTCATACTGTCAAAGGTCGTTATATGTTATATGGGCTATACTGTATAGTTATTAGACTACATATCTTCATATAGAACTTGCAAATAGTATGATGGAAACCAAACATAATAATGTATTAGGACATCACAACTTTCTAATTAGTTATTAGACTACATATCTTCATATAGAACTTGCAAATAGCATGATGGAAATGTGAACTTGCAAATAGTATGATGGAAATGTGGATCTCAAAGAAAATTCATTATTAATGCTTCTAGAAACCAAACATAATAATGTATTAGGACATGCTCCTTTAACTTGAAAATAGTATGGTCGAAATGTGGATCTCATGACTCTTCATGATTAATGCTTCTAGAAAACAAACATAATTTAATGTATTAGGACATGATCCTTTAGGCTTGGTGGAATTACCTTTGCTTTCATGATTAATGCTTCTAGAAACCAAACATAATTTAATGTATTAGGACATGCTACTTTAGGCTTGGTGGAATTACGTTTTCTTTTTATTTCTCTCTTACACACACACACACATATATATATGAAGAGATGATCCCATTTTCTTTTTTATTCATAGATAAAATGTCATTTAAATACAAGATTTATCATAATGTACAATGATTCATTCCATATTATTCATAATTTTTTTCATTAAAAAATGAACCCTTTAAATGATGAACCTAGTTAATGCTTCTTCTTCATGAAGAAGACTACTTGATCTTTCAATTTGAATTTGATGATGGTCCTTTGTTATCTTTCTTGACTACTTTGTTATCTTTCTTGACTACTTCAAATTATTTAAACAATCATATGCTTCTTGTTACTCTTTTTATTCCTTCCTTGTATTGTATTCTCCCCCTTAGATATTGTGTACTCTCCCACATAGATATTGCACTCAATTTTGATGGTCCTTTGTTATCTTTCTTGACTACTTCAAATTATCAAATTATTGACACAATCATATAGATATTGCACTCAATTTTGATGGTTCTTTGTTATCTTTCTTTACTTCAAATTATTGACACTTGATCATATAGATATCATATAGATATTGCACTCAATTTTGATGGTCCTTTGTTATCTTTCTTGACTACTTCAAATTATTGACACAATCATATGCTTTTTTTTACTCTTTCTATTCCTTCCTTATATCTATTCTCCCCCTTAGATATTGTGTACTCTCCCACATAGATATTGCACTCAATTTCATAGGCTCTTATTTTGAAGTCAAATATATTGGATTCTCCCCCTTAGATATTGTGTACTCTCCCTCGTAGATATTGCACTCAATTTAATAGCTCTTCTTTTGGAAGTCAAATATATTGTATTCTCCCCTTAGATATTGTGTACTCTCCCATAGAGATATCACTCATTTGATGGTCCTTTGTTATCTTTCTTGACTACTTCAAATTATCAGTATTGACACAATCATATAGATATTGCACTCGTTTTAGTGGTCCTTTGTTATGTTTCTTTTTTCAAATTATTGTGCTTGATCATGTGATATCATATCGATATTGTAATTTAATGGTCCTTTGTTATCACCTTTTAATTTCAAGTTATTGACATAGAATCTATAGATATTGCACTCAATTTTGATGGTCCTTTGTTATCTTTTTTTACTACTTAAGTGTTATTTTAATCATATGCTTTTTATTTATCCTTCCTATTCCTTCATATATCTTCATAGATATTGTGTACTCTCCCACATAGATATTGAACTCAATTTTATAGGCTCTTCTTTTGAAGTCAAATATATTGTATTCTCCCTGTTAGATATTGTGTACTCTACCACATAGATATTGCACTCAATTTCATGGGCTATTTTTTTAGAGTCAAATAAGTGACAATAATTTACAAGAACTATCCCTAATTTGTTTCTCACATGTTCAAATGGTTCTCTAACAAGATAATTTACAAGAAATATTCCTAATTTGTTTCTCACATATTCAAATGCTTCTCTAACAAGAGGCTTTGTGGGTATGTATTCCATCTTCATTATTTTCTCAAAGACTTGTTGTGTGAGGAAGTGGTACTTTATGATGATATGTAAATCACTAATGATATGTAAATAGTGATTGAAGGAAGTAGAATATTTTATTTTTGAAATTATTATTACACTTCTATTGAAACACTTAATAGATATATAGATTTACCTTAATATCTTGTAGATCCCATTCCAGTAATTCCCTTATGAGGTAACGTTGCCATCAATGCCTCCAACATGCCTTAAACGGTCCTTTATGGCCCTCTCAAGCAAAAGCCTATTGAGTCCACCGCTCAAGTTAGGTCGTCTATCCAGTAGGATATGCCCCTCAGGAGGTCACCATCATTTTAACAGTCAGCGATGACCTCAAGTTAGGTCACTGGTCTCAATGGCCCAGCCCTCAGGAGTTAAGTGGACTCCATGTAGCACATCCTCGTAGAGAAGAAGGACCATTAGCATATCATTGAAGGCCTTATTTCCTCCTTATAGCTACACTTAGAGATCCTATGGTCCACCCAACCATTAGGATAATAAGCCTCTATGCCCCCTTAAGGGAGTCTATAAGGTCCTTCAGCATGTCATGGAAGGTCCTCCCATTACTGACGGTAGCCTATGCCCTCATAGGGCCATTCAAGGTCCTTGCAGTTGATTAATGCGATGATATGATCTAATTATTATCAATCATATCAGGCCATATCACCCATATGATGGGACCCCATGCCCTTATAGGGCCATTACTAATGGGACCCCATGCCCTCATAGGGCCATATAATCATATGTATGGGACCCTATGCCCTTATAGGGCCATTAAGGATCAACCATAGGAAGGAATGGGTGGAACACGTCCTAAAGGATCTACAACCAACGGTTGAAGATCATTAAACCAAAGGTTTAAGGATGAAGGATCAACCATAGGAAGGAATGGGTGGAACCCGTGCTAAAGGATATACAACCTTCGGTTGAAGATCATTAAACCAAAGGTTTAAGGATGAAGGAAAACCAAATGTTGAAGGATCTACAACCAACGATTGAAGATAATTAAACCAAAGGTTTAAGGATGAAGGACAACCAAAGGTTGAAGGATCAACCATAGGAAGGAATGGGTGGAACCCATCCTAAAGGATCTACAACCAACGGTTGAAGATCATTAAACCAAAGGTTTAAGGAAGGTTGGGCTTGCCCAATGAGTAAGGTCAAGGACCTTTGCATTAAACCAAAGGTTTAAGGATCAACAACCAAAGGTTAAAGGATGAAGGTCCCTTGACCTTCAAAGTACAGCCAAAGGTTGAAAGGTTTAAGGAGAAACAACCAAAGGTTGAAAGTACAACCAACCAAAGGTTGAACCCATAACAACAACCAAAGGTTGAAGGATCTACAACCAACGGTTGAAGGATCTTCAACCGGTTGAAGATCATTAAACCAAAGGTTTAAGGATGAAGGACAACCAAAGGTTGAAGGATCTACAACCAACGGTTGAAGATCATTAAACCAAAGGTTGAAGGATCTACAACCTTCGGTTGAAGGATGAAGGTCAAGGACCTTCAAAGTACAACCAAAGGTTGAAGATCATTAAACCAAAGGTTTAATAATACAACCTTGAGTGATTCCACGGGTCCTCTACACCCTTCACACGGTAAAATTGGGATAGGTAGTGTTTACTTCTACAAGTTCTATAGGTAGAGTATGTAAAGGGCCAGGTAGCCTCTGGATCTCATCTTTTGTGAAAGGTGACATATCCAGTAAATGCCCCTACAGTCAATCTCTGGAATGGATCTAAATAGAAGTTCTTCATTTTAATATCCATAAAACACAACCACTTTAAGGTAAACTGTGTACATGTGTCATTTCTCCCACAAACTAAAGGCTTCCTCTAATATCCATAAAACACAACCACTTTAAGGTAAACTGTGTACATGTGTCATTTCTCCCACAAACTAAAGGTTTCCTCCCATTAATTTTAGATGTGAACTCTACCATAAACTTTTTAAGTCAAACTTTAAGATAAACAATGCACATGTCATTTACCTCATGATCTTGTGTCATTTCTCTCATGAATTTGCAATAAATGTCGATTTAATATATATATTTTTATTGAATTTGTTTTTTTCAGGGATAAGAAAACCATTAAATATGGTTGAAAAATGGAAATTATGCATAGAAGTTTCTTGCTATCCCAATCCAGGGAAAGCAGTGATTACATATGTGCTTTCCAATATTGCAACTAGAAAAGTCATCCAAAGGAAAATGAATATATCGGGAAGAACAACAAACAACGAGGCATATTATATTGGATTGATAGAAGGCTTGGGAACAACGATGAAGTACGGATCAAATGGAATTGTAGTTTTCACCAATTTTGAACTTGTGTGCAACTAGATGAATGGCGTGTGCCAAGTTAAAAAGGAGAGGCTAAAAGAACTGCATGGAATAGAAAACAATATTGTTAGCCAATTTCAATTTTTTAGTATAAGGCATTGTACAAATGTGAATAAGATGTCTGCTGATCTATTGCGTGGGGAAATGCCAATTCATGATTCATCTATCAAAGATGAATTAGAATTATACAGAGCAATGCCAATGCAAGATTCATCTCTCAAAGATGAATTGGTTTTGAGATACTCTTCTTCAAAAATTCAAGATTCATCTCTCAAAGATGAATTAGTGTTGAGACGCTCCCCTTCAAAATTTATTGATGGACATTGTAACATATCTTGGATATGTTTGTGTTGTGTACTTATAAATGTGTCTTTTTTAATGACCATGTATTTTTTTCAATTATATACCAAGTGTGCTCCCACCACACCACGTAAAGTGCAACTTGGTGAACTTCGCATTTGCAACAAGTGGTGAACTTCACATTTCTATAAAATTAAAATGCGGGGACTTCAAGAAATTTTTGTTTAAATGGAGTTTCATGCTTCTTTTTTAATGACCATATGTTTTTTTCAATTTTATACCAAGTGTGCTCCCACCATGTAAAGCGAAATTTGGTGAACTTATCATTTTTATAATTTCTTTTTTTCTTAAATTGAGTTTCACACATCAATTATTGCTTTGAAAGTTGTGTTCTACATAATTTGTGTACACTAAATTACAAATTGATTTTCTGAAATTTATTTTGTGTAAATGTCCACCAATAGATATATATATCATGGAGGATGAACGACAAAGATCAACAGAATCCCATATGGGGGATCAGGGATCGGGAGATGTTCACGGTATTTAAATATAATCTTAAATCTCCATACATGTGTGTACATATGGAATTGATTTTTTATTAACTTTGTGAGTTAAATTAGTTGTTAATAAGTTTCATTTTTTAATTTTTAGGAGCTAAGAAGAGAAGGGTCTCTACTCCATCCATGGAGCGTGCCCATGGTTCACCCAGTCGTGGTATGGTTCACACAATTTAATCAATGAATATGTACATGTATTTATATGTACACATGAATGTATTTTTCAATTGATTATAAATTCGTATTTTTTTATGAAGCTTCTCTCTCATCTCGAGAGGTTGGTGGTGGTTCAAATCCCCTTAGAGGGCCATCAATGAGTGGTAGAAGGTTGCATGAAGGGGGTGATATTTATTCCCCCTAAGGCCAATCAACGACTGGTGGTGCTGGTTCTCAGCAGGGTCGTTCTGGGTCTCAACAGTTTCATGGTGGAGAAGATGCTAACCAACCACGTCAAGGTTGCCATCAATTTCAATATTTTTTCATTGAATTTGTACAAAAAATTTTACATGTGTTTTTTCTAATATACGAAATTTTATATATATATTGATGCAAAAGCCGAAAATGTTCCAAATATTGGTCAAAATAGATGTAGGGCAGAACGCTACATTCAAGAAGAAGGTTGTCTACCTAGCACAACTTATCTGACCGACATTTATGATATGCCATGGGAAACAAACATGGTGCAATGCACCTTACAAAGGTGTGAAAAACTTCATGCAAAATTGCGGAGAGATATCGTGGCTTTGACTCTACCTGCTGAGAGTCGACAAAGCCTCGAAATAGTTACACATTCATTGGGCGAACTTGTAAATGTGTACAAAACTCTTGGGCCAACGACTAATACATTTGTAGAAGTGATGAGAAAGAGAAAGGAAACAGTAATGGGTCCAGATAAATTGGAAGATGTAAAAAAAAGAGTTACAAAAGATATGGCGAAGTCAATGTTTAATTTCAAGGAAGGGCCAAAAAGAAAAATGTTGAAGGTGCAATATTTCAAGCTCTCAAATATAGCTCACTATTTGTATGATAGGCACCTTGCGGCCCATGGAAGGCTCCCATGGAACGACGAGGTTCCTGTTTATTTTTCACAATTGTTTTACACAGAATTTTTTTTGGATATGAAACCCAACTACAATGACCTTCCGTTAGAATTTTTTGGTCCAGGGAAAGGTCGATTGTATGACCATAAGGGCGCTAAGTGAGATGTGGAGTTGCCTCGCCCTGAGCCGCCATTGGTGAGTCCACCTTTTCGGATCGAAACTTTGCGGTCATAGATGGATGTGACTTCTCAAATAAGTTGAGAAGCAAGGGATGTCATGATTGACAATGTTTACAGCGGATTGGGTGGAGTCGATGTTTGTCTAAATCGACAAAGAGCACGTGAAAATGCACGTGCCAATTTTGTGTATTATACAAATGAAGAGATTGACAACATGAATGTTGAATATCTCCGAATATATGCAAAAAATTGTTGCAATGGTTTTAAAGACCGAATTCTTCATGAGGAAGAGGGCACAGGAACGGTATGTGTTAATGACCTTAGGGTTCAATTATTTTAACATATATACATGTGTACAATTTGTAATAAATACATGTGTATATACATGTATACATTTATTTGTATGTACATTAATCTAACAAAAATGTATCATTATATATTAAAACACCATTTGCAGTTGTCACGCATGATGAATGACGAAAATGTTAATATCACATTCGAGACCTCTGGTTCAAACAATGCAGATGGGTCTCACCATCAAGATATGTTGGCAAATGTTAGTGTTTTTTAAGTGATATTTTAAAATAAATAATTGTGCACACATGTACATGTATGTATATATAATGATAAAATGTTTTAACAAATTCCGATTCCGTCTGATGTTTTTGGGATGGCGGTACCTTCTTCTTCCATGGGAGATGTACCTTCTACTTCCTTAGGAGATGAGCCACAAGTATGGACAATTTTTCACTTTTGAAATTTATGTTTAAGTTTTATATATATCTATATATATATATGTTCCACCTCAAAAAGTTCCATTAAAAATTGAGATATATATATATATATATTGAGTTATTTTAAATTTTTTGAATTTAGGTTCCTATAGAAGATTTATTTAATCCGCGGACTCTAGCGACGGAGATAGGAACATCCACACCATTTGAACAAGTTGTCTAACTTTTTTTTTAATATTATTGAAAATAAGTTTATATATGTACATGTGCATTTTAATTTGAAATTTTTTAATATATATATATATATATATATATATGTGTGTATTGTATAGTTTACTGTTGCAGATGTTCCTATGGGGGCGGAACTTGTTGATCAAATGGAGAGGGAACCTCATGAGGTATTGCATGATTTTTTTGTTATATTTTGTTTTTTACATGAAGTTCTATATATATTCTCACTCATTTTTAAAACATCAAATTTTAATGTTCAAGTACATGTGCATTGTGTATGTAGGTTTCCCATGCTTCACATGATAGTGCACGGATTGAGACCCTGATAGGAAAGATGCTAGATCCATCTCTATTTGATGGACATGATTTGTAGATTTGATTTCAAGATTTAGATAGTCTTAAATTTTCTTTTTATATATTATCTAGATGCACTGTCATATATATATATAATTTGATACAGTTTGATACTTGTGAGATCTACAATTTTTGGACATATTTTATTACAATGTTAATATAATTTGTTTTGTTCCAAAAAGTTAATTTTTGGATGGTTTTAGTACTTTTGGCATGTGAATGTGAAGTAATGTTGTTATATAATTTGTTTGTTTTTTAAAACTTTTAAGTTTTGGATAATTGAACTACTAGTAATGTTGTCATCTATAAATTAATGTTGTCATCTGAACTACATTTGGCATGTTGTGTAATGATGTGTTATAATTTGTTTTGTTTTTAAAATTTAAGTTTTGTTTTGCTTCTGAACTACATTTGGCATGTTATGTAATGATGTGTTATAATTTGTTTTATTTTTAAAATTTAAGTTTTGGATGCTTGAAGTATATTTGGCATGTGAAGTAATGTTGTGATCTATAATTTTTTGTTAAATTAAAAGTTAAGTTTTGGATGGTTTCAATCTACATTTGGCATGTGATATAATGTTAAATGTTTTTATTGGATAGTTGAACTATAATTGGCATGGCATGTGAAGTAATTTTATGTATGATATAATCAAAAAGTTTTTAAAACTCAAGTTTTGGATGGTTTCAATCTACATTTCGCATGTGATATTTAATGTTTTAATGTTGCACGATATATAATCAAAAAGTTTTTAAAACTTAAGTTTTGGATGGTTTCAATCTACATTTGGCACATGTGGTATAATGTTAAATGTTTCTATTGGATAGTTTAACTATAATTGGCATGGCATGTGAAGTAATGTTGCACGATATATAATCAAAAAGTTTTTAAAACTTAAGTTTTGGATGGTTTCAATCTACATTTGGCACATGTGATATAATATTAAATGTTTTTATTGGATAGTTGAACTGCAATTGGATGGCATGTCAAGTAATGTTGTGATATAATCAAAAAGTTTTTAAAACCCAAGTTTTGGATGGTTGAAGTACATTAATCATGTGAAGTAATGTTGTGATATAATCAAAAAGTTTTTAAAACTAAGTTTTGGATACCATTTTAATCTACATTTAATGTAAATCCCTTTAATTTTGATTTAATGTTAAATGTTTTAAATGTTTTGATATAATGTTAAATGTTTTGATCTAAGTTTTTGATGGTTTCAATCTACATTTGGCCTATGGAAGACCCCATGCGTAGACAACGGATGCGTTGCAGAGGGGGAGGTGGGGGTAGGGATGGAGGGGGCAGGAGTGCTAGCTCTCGCCCTCCTCTTTCCATCCATGACACAGGTAGCCACCCTCCTCCAGTAAGCAATGAAGCACAATTTCACTTCACCAGCGCTATGGTCAGACTGTGAATTACGGCGACCATTTCCATCTCTTTTCAGGAGAAGCCGCAAGATGAAGGTGCTTCTAGTTCCAGGAAGCGGTGGAGAAAGTCCACCATCCCAACCCATTAGCCCCAGGACACCAGGAAGTCGGCATCTCTTCCAGTCAAATCCAGCTCGACGAGTTCCAACAGCGATGGTGCAAGCAGCAACAACTCCTCCCAGCCCTCCAAAGGAGTAGATGATGATCTGGAGGACTACGGTTGTCCAATTGTGGAGGAGAATCCTCCTACACACATCGATAGCTAGCCTAATGTCAGGTCCTCTTTAGCTTTTTCCCGGTTATGGGCAACCCCTTTTCTGTTTTTTTGATTCAAACCCCCTCTGGTGTTGGCTAGTTAGGCAATCCAGAAGACATGTCTTGCTATGTACATTATGTTCATTACAGTTATATATATGTAAATCCTTTAATTTTGATTTAATGTTAAATGTTAAATGTTTTGATATAATGTTAAATTTTTTGATCTAAGTTTTGGATGGTTTCAATCTACATTTGGCCTAGATGGAAGACTCCCATGTGAAGTATTGTTTTGATTGAATCAAAAAGAGTAAAGAAGTAGTTGTATATGTAAATCCCTTTAATTTTGATTTAATTTTAAATGTTAAAATTATGTTTTGATCTAAGTTTTGGATGGTTTCAATCTACATTTGGCCTAGATGGAAGATAATCCTATTTGAAGTATTGTTTTGATATATTCAAAAAGATTAAAGTAGTTATATGTAAATCCCCTTAATTTTGATTTAATGTTAAATGTTAAATGTTTCAAGATATAACATGTTAAATGTTTTGATTTAAGTTTTGGATGGTTTCAATCTACATTTGGCCTAGATGGAAGACTCCCATGTGAAGTATTGTTTTGATTTAATCAAAAAGAGTAAAGTAGTTATATGTAAATCCCTTTAATTTTGATATAATGTTAAATGTTAAATGTTTTGATCTAAGTTTTGGATGGTTTCAATCTACATTTGGCTTAGATAGAAGACTCCTGTGTGACTTGTATTGTTTTGATTTAATCAAAAAGTTTTTAAAACTCAAGTTTTGGATGGTTGAAGTACATTTGGAATCTTAAGATTGCTTTTGATCTCTACATAGTCTTGTTTGAGTGAAAAAATTTCCAATAGGAAGAACATAGCTTTTCAATGCAACTAACCATGTATCAATTGAGCTCTAATTGAAAAAAGAGTTTAAAGAAGTAGATATATGTAAATTATCCCTTTAATTTTGATTGGAAATATAAGAAGTACATATATGTTTGTTGAATTTGGGTCAATGTCATTAATGCACTCAAATAGGTAGCCTTGTTGATTTATAATTTGGTAAATTGATGACATTCAGTTAATTGCATTCTAGAACATAGAACATATATCCGACCATTGGACAGACAAATTTTGTACTAGATTTTCAATCAGGAATAGAGATGTGGGTCAAATCCCACCAAAAGTCAGAGAAGTGCTCTGAGTCTCTTGTCTGAAAGGAATCTTCATACAAAACTATACTGCGGATGATTTATTTACATTGTGGATACTTTTTACCAGAAAATCCAACTAGTTTTTCATCAATGCACATAGAAAAACTAGTTCCAGTTAATTGCATTCTAGAACATATATATTGAGTACGTGAATCATTTTTCATCAATGCATATAGTAAAACTACTTGAACAATTAATTGCATTCTAGAACACACACACACACACATATATATCCAATACATGTAACATTTTTCATCAATGCACATGTATAGAAAATCTACTTTCAATTGATACTAGAGCACGTGCATGTACCAAAACAATTTGTACATGTGCAAACACTTGCACAAATAACATAAGCAGCTCAATTTTTAGTTGAGTACTGGAAGTTCTAAAACATATTTAATCCAAAGAGAATAAATTGTTGGGCAATTCAATCAAAAAAATTCCAATGGAATGCCATCTTCAATAATCCGTTCATGATCAGATTTTGACATTTTCCATTTCTTAATTTTCGTTTTTCTCTTTGATTGAACCTCTATCAAATTTATGCGTGCTGCACACACCAAGTGACTATATTGACAACTTATGGAATCAGGTTCATAGTCTTCAAAGTAAACAAAGTCCCCACTTTGATTAGTTTGTTTGAAAAAATAACCTTTCAGTATAATAGATCCTCTGTCATATTGAAATCCGTGATCATTATAGTTTTCTAATAATTTCATTTTTCGTTCAGTGAAACGCATCAAATAATACTTAACATTTTCATCATTGTCAATAGGTGCAATTACAGCAAAAACATCTCCTGCACAATAAAACAAACTTAACAAAATTATACATATTTAAATTTATTTCTAGATCTTTAAATCATTAGAAATTAATTCAAATGTTACCTTCTCTAACAAGATCAGAAACTCGATCACCATCGGATGATATTGTAGTTTCCTCTGATTGCATTTCTTCAAACATTGCAACAAACATTTTTCCCTTTGTATTTAGCTTTGTATGTTTCCAATCTTTCACATACATTTTGTTTTCACAAACGTCATTGGATTTTGTGTTGTCTATGAAAACATGACAAAAACAAGAATATTTTCTTTTATCCAATGCAAACACATTTCTGGATGACTTTGTTTTAATTGAATACAATTTTCGAGTCCCTTTTATTGTTTCAACGTCATTTCCAATTGATCTATCTACGTCTTCGATCCCAATATGCCAGAAAAACCTTTATATGGAAAATTAAAAGAAGAATTTGTAAATATGATATCAAAATACAATCAAAGATAATCATTGCACGATAAATGTACAATGTTTAAAATTAGATTTCCAATAAAAATTAAATTGAATGTACCTTCGCACTTCCCTTGATGGGTTAGTCTCATGGCTTAGAGCAGCGATGCACCATTGAACAACTTCTTTAGCGTTCACAAGTCGGCTTGCAGAGTGGTTCATTTGATATCTTCGAAGTGCTCGTTTTATGCATGCTCCTGCACCGTCATGTTCTCCTTTTCCATGGCCAGTCTCAAAGAAATTCCAACAATATTTAATGCAGGTTTTCTTATGAAGACAACACAACCAAAAGAATGATCGTGCAGATTTGAATTGACCTGCGCATCCGTCTGACCATATCCAATGTTCATTGAATCTTATTCCACGATTTTTCAATGAATCATAAATTTTTCCAAAACAATGTTGTACAAAACATGTATCATGTGTACGATCGTCACTGATATAAAAGTGATATTCTTTAATGATATGTCGATTTTCACTCGTGCTTTCTATATGATCGACATTTTGTTCAACATGTCTATATAGAATATGGACAAGCATGGAGACTTGGTCAGAATGATAGTATTCACTCTGAATTTCTTTTTGTGGAACAAATGTGTAGTTTTCTGCAAAATCAATCACTGACAAAATGGTCCCTGGTGGAAAAAATTCACGAGATTTTTTTAATTTCAAGTATTTCCATCGAGATCTATGGGAATGCTTGGTGTATTTGTAAATTTCTGCCTCAAACTTTCTCAAAAAGTCTATCAGAAAAATTTCGTCTTCTAGTAATTCAATTCTTTTAACACTATTTGCACCTTGAATCGATGTATCGATATATTCATATCTCTTCTATTTCACTTTCATGTTGGACAATGATTGATCATTTATATCAATACGATATTTGTTTTGAAATTTAGTCAAATTTCCACAATCATCGCATTTTTTACCACCAACACATTTCTTTTTGTAAAATAATTCATCGCTTTCTCTTTCACATAGAATTTGAGATATGAATTCACGGATAGTGGAAGGAGGAGGTGAATCCTTCCATAATGTTCTACCGAAATCAAGGAATGTGTCATAATATAACTCAAATTCCACATGATAATGGCAACAACAAGTGTTGCGTACGGTGATAGGTTTTACATACCATGGTTTTTGTTGAACAAAAGCACTGAGTGAAACATGAATTTGATGATTCTCTTCTTTGAACTTGTTAAATAAATCATCTGAGTGGTTTCCAAGAAATATTTTTCATGTTCTTCGTACTGATTTCGTGCTATTCTTCTTTGCATCACATGCCTTGAAGTTGGCGAAGCACGCGAATTGTTCTTCCAATATTCATATATTATTTTTTTAACATTTTCTCCAAGTCTATCTTTGTATGGTTGCCTACAAATAGCTCTCCAACAAGCGAGTTCATCATTTACATCTACTTGCAGCCGAAATTTCTGATGTTTGTGCAAAGTTTTTCGCGAGGTTCCTAATGCTCGTGCCATAGATGTTACCAAACGATTCTCTTTAGTACTTGATGAAACCATTGCCATATGTATTCCTCTACGTATAATTGAAATTTTTTTCTATCTAGATCTCCTCATTGAATTTATAGCACTACTTATATTTTGTATCACATTTTCCTTCATTTTTTTATCTTTGGTTGATTTTCGAATACCCAGTAGTGTCGTAGCTTCTTTTAATTTCATTAATGATAGGATAACTTTCAACATTTGAGCCTGAACTGTCACCCGCTCATTTAAGAAATACTTTTCAAAAATGCAGTTAACACGATATCGTATAACATGGTTAGGTTTTTTATCTCCATATGTGTGAGTGTCAACATTTTCTAACATCTCATCATCGACACTGATTTCATCTGTACATATTCGAAAAAATAGTACATAATAAGTTTACATATGAACAATAAATAACTAAATTAATAAATATATGTATAATTTCAATAATACGTGCATGTGTTCAATATATATATACCTTGTGATTCAATTTCTTCATTTGAATTTCTTTCAATATTTTCACCATCTTCAATCATTGGTTCAATATCTCTTTCACTTTCTCTTTCAAAATTTTGTATCTCATCATCAATGTTTTGAGGAATATCTCTGTCTGTTTACATTAAACAAAATATTTTTCAAATTAGTTCATCAAATAAAAATTAATCTTCACATTTTACATTAGGAAAATTTTAAATATATCAGTAGATCATAATATTTACATTTAGATACCTGCTTCAACTTTTTCTTGAGATTGATTTTCCTCTTCAATATTTGAGAGGGCTTCTAAATTTCTTTTGCGAGATTGTCTCGTCTCTTCTCTATGTTCTTCAGGGTCTCTTTTCCGATCATATATTCTTGCAAAAGTCCTTCAATTTCCCATGATAATAGGGTATGAAGTTCAAAAAATTTCCTTCAAAAAATTAGACAATAACTCAATTACAAAAAACATCACAAAAGATTTAATTTAAAAAAATTCATTTTAATTTTTTTGCAAAAAATACATACTCCAATCCAAAACACTTACTTTAAAAAATTCGAGAAAAAAATGTCTTATAAAAATGAAACGAAGCTCAAAATATTTACTTCAACTCAAAACACGTACTCTAAAAAATGTCACTTCAAAAAATGCCTCCAACTTAAAAAAAAAAAAATGTCACTTTAAAAAATACTTCAAAAAATACTTCCAGAAAATGTCTTTTCGAAATTAAGCCCAACTCCATACTTTCAAAAAAAATGAAGCACAAAAAACATCCAAAAAAATGTATTACATACCTCCAAGAAATGTCCTTTGAATGTACGTCCAAGAAAATTCCTTAAACCCAAAACAATTCTTTGCAAAATCAGGCCGCCTCCAAGAAAAGTCTTTAAACCCAACACAATTCTTTGCAAAATCAGACCGTCTCCAAGAATTCGAAATTAAGCACAAATCCATACTTTAAAAAAAAAAATGAACAAAAACATCCAAAAAAATGTATCACATACCTCCAAGAAATGTCCTTTGAATGTACGTCCAAGAAAATTCCTTAAACCCAAAACAAATTTTTGAAAAATCAAACCATCTCCAAGAAATGTCCTCCAAGAAAAGTCCTTAAACCCAAAACAATTCTTTGCAAAATTAGTCTGCCTCCAAGAAATGCCCTTAAACCCAAACCTCCAAGAAAAGTCTTTAAACCCAAACCAAGACCTTTATAAAATCAGACCAAATATATGGGGTATATTTTGTGTTTTTCATTATTAAAAAATTAATTATTGTTTTAATATTAAAATATATATTATAATAAGTAAAAGCCAATTGGGATTATCTAGGGTGGTTGGGCAAATTGGCTATTATCTTCATCTATATTCAAATCCCTGCTAGTGACATGATGAACCATAATGACTAAATATTGTTGTAATTGGGTTTGAACCTAAATGAACTTTTAAGTGAATATACTTCGACATACCTAAGACTAAGAAGGAATTTATTTCTTTGGAAAAAAGAATATAATGGTTTAGAAAATTAAAAAAATTAACATTTTAAGTTTTATTATATATGTGTGTGTGAGAGAGGGACAATGTTGTTGAATTTGATATTCATTTTTCTAAAAAAAACCCATTTAAAAAGTTTTATTACCTTTCAATTTATATCCATTTAATTAATAATATATCAAACTCTAGGTATAGGTTTATGTTGATAGAATTTAATAGCTAATCGATTTTAAATTAAATAAAAAGTTTAAATAATTCACAAAATTCATAAATAAAAATAGCTATCCAATGGTGAATTTATAAATATTTCAAAATATGATGATGAACCAAATTTATGAATTATAGAAGCCTAAACTCAGAGATAATAACCTTCTATGGAAGGGTGTACCCAAGGGAAACAACAAACAAAGGATGATGAACCACATTAGTTAGTTTGAAACATCAACTCAAAATTACTCATTGTAATTAATCCAAAATAATTATTTTTAAAGGGAAACAACAAACAAAGGATAATGGATAATGAACCACATTAGTTAGTTTGGAACATCAACTCAAAATTACTCATTGTAATTAATCCAAAAGAATTATTTCAAAACATCATGAAAGAAAAAAGCCTAAATTTGAAGAGAAACCAATATTCAAATTAATTATACTAAAAAAGTAGTAAGAGTTATAAATTTCCAATATTTTTTTAATTATTAATATATTTAGTTGTAAATAGAATTTAAATTTAATATTGTTTAAAGAATGTTCATTTTATATTAAAAAATCTTTAAAAAAATAATACATTTTTAGCAAATTAATTAATTATTAAATAAATAAATAAATAAATATTTTAAAGTATTTGAATTTTACATAAGAATCATAAACCTAGATATTTGACATGTGTGAGAGAAATGATTAAAGTCCACTAAGATATTAATTGAGACACTTTAATATTTTATTTCCATGATAAAAAAAGAAGGGGAATAAGTGTTCCTAGGTTACTATAGTTCTATTGAATTAACAGTTCAAGAAGGTTGGTAGTATGGAAAACTTTTTGGAAATGAGAACGGGTCTAAGTAAGAGCGGCAATCCAAGAGAAAAAGTTTTTCATCTTTAACCATCTTAGTATGGAAAAGGTGACAAATTCTTTCATCCTAAGGTGTTTTGGTAATATAACAACGACCATTTTCACTTGAGAGCTCATGAGAATCAGTTCTTATCTTTGCACTATTCATTTTCTTCTTAGCACTAATCAAGACAAAAAAATAATTCTGGTTATAAAGAGTAGGGTTGATCACTTCCTATTAATACCTTAACTTCCTTTTCCCCTCTAAATCCTTATCATCCCCCAACTTATCCTTAAATTTGGAAGTAATAGTATTTTTATATTATCCTTATTATCCAAGATGATCTCCTCCTTTATCCCCCAATGGTCAAGTGAAGACTGGGCATCTTTGTGCCATCCTTGCTTGACTAGGAGTGAGGCCTTTAGCTAGAGTTAGAGACAATTTTGGGGAACCTCTTAGCTTCCATGTTGTAAAAATTCTTCTTATGCATCATATACTTACACATAACCATGTTTTCAATGGAAGAAATACTAGCTTCAATCAAGAGGATAGGATATGGAGTATTTATTTTAATCTTGAGGTTGTAGGTTATAAATTGCTTTTGGATCAACTCGATCTTCCTCCACGATTATTGATATATACTGCAACCCCAAACCTCACATCAATATAAAATAATAGGGTGATGAGAGTCTCAAAGTGGATTTTTTTTAACTCCAAACCTAAATATAAGTCAACTTACAATTTTTTTCAAGATCATAATAAGTTTTCCGACCTCTAATAATCTTTTTCTCAATGTTATAATTCTAGTTGAGTCGACGATGAATGGAAATAATTCTCCAAGTGATTTTTATCATAGATAAAATTACCATGGTTGATATTTTTTGATTTAATTATCATGACTTTAGTCTCATTGGTATCAATAGTCAAACCCCATCTTGGATTATTAATCATGGAAAATTTTAAGTTGCTTGTCGAGTGTAGAAATTATAAAAACAATATGTATATCAATGGATTCAATTCGATCATGCGATCTACTAAAGAAAGATACTAAATCCTTATACAAATCAATTGCGTAAAATAAACATGATCGTAAATCACAAAAAGTAAAGAAAGAAGAAAATCAAACCACAACACAGATATTTTCTCGGGGAAAGATTGCTGCTCAAAACCCCTCTATCTTCTATTGTATATTCACCAAGGAATCATGAAACAATTACAATGCACTCTTCTCACAAGTGTCTCCCGCACTCTCACAACTATCTCACACTAACCCAGACAAAATCTACCAACACTTAGCCAATTTCCTACCTCTAATCAGCCTGCCTTGCTTGCTCAATTCATGTGGAATGCAATGTAGAAATTATACAACAAGCATGAATATCATGGATTCAATTTTATCTAACAATATACTAAATCTAGATACTGAATCACTTCTACAAATCAATTGCGGAATTAAAAACACAATCATCAATCACACGAAGCAAAGAAGAATCAATCAAACCCCAACACAGGTAATTTATCAGGTAAAGCTTGATGCTCAAAATACCTCTATTATATATTGTATATTCCACAAGGAATCATGAAGAAATTACAATTCAATTCTTATCACAAGAATCTCCTATCGTATCACACTAATCCAGACAAAATTGGGCCAATACTAAGCCAATTCTCAGCCTGTCTTCAACCTGCCTTTCTCATGCAATCCCTGATGAATGCAATCCATATTATTTAGGAATTTCAACCTTCCTCAACTACACTGAGTATCATGGGAATCCTGTGGTGTTTTAACTGCATCTCGGAATTAAGCTAATATCACAACTGATAGTCACACTTCCCTTTCACCTACATCTCAACTGGGTCTCCACTAGAACTGACATGCATGCAGCTAATAATAGTAAATCATCAGTTGCATGTGAGATCACTGATTGTGAATTAAATAATATTTAATTCACTTGATCTCTCACTAGTGTATCAAATAGTTACAACTAGCACAACTGACTTTAAATCACTTAACTGAGTTAAACTGATTACAACATGCATTAACTAATGCACCACTGCACTTTGAACTCTGTTACAACTAGAATTACTCTGCATACCTCACCAAATGCCCTCAACTCGAAATTCATTAGTTAAGTAAGTTTATCACACTCATTTAACTATTACAAGTTATTTTGAGATTAGATTACATTTGATTGTCCATCTTAATTAAGGGATAACTAAATTATACATGCACCAAATTTATCCCATGCCAGTGTAGGTGCTGCAAAGACCTCTTGGTCCCACACCAGTGTAGGTGCTGCTAAGACCTCCTGGTCCCACACTAGTGTAGGTGCTGATTGGACCTCCTGGTCCCACACTTAGTGTAGGTGCTACTTGTTGTTTCCAGATGCAAATTTCACTGTTTCTTGTTGCAAAATTCAACACTCCCTCTCAACAAGAAATTATTGTCCTTGCATGCGACATGCACCTCTTGCATGCGACATGCAACCCTTGCATGCGACATGCAACTCTTGCATGCAACACTTCTCTAGTGTTTCTCGCACATTCAACCTTTGCATGCAACACTTCTCTAGTGTTTCTCACACATGCAAATTTTGCATGAAACACTTCCGAAATTGAATAGCCTCCAAACAAATGAATCAGTATAATGAATCTGTCATCGGAGGCCTTTGACTGCTGCTAGCTACTGCCCATGTCTATTGGATTCTCTGCGTTGTTGACATCTGCATCCATGCACTCTACATTGCTGCCAAATGTGATCCGCGCTCCAGTATTCGACACCTGTCACTCTAATTTATGTCCTCATGACATCTGACTGCATCAATATAACTAATCCTGCTACTGCTTCTCTATGGGCTCCTCGTAGCTAGGTTCGATCCATGAGATGCACCATCTCTAGGACCCTGCCTAAATTTCTTCTTGGGATTAATATTGCATGTTTCCCCACCTCACACCTAGAGGTATAGCTGCATGCACTCCCTCTGCCCATTTGGCTCAAAACTTCTATGCTTGAGTGGTTTCTTCCACTCCATGATCCTCCGCATGTGGCTGCTCCACATCTTGAGGTTCATTCTTTGGAACCAAGAGTTCTTCACCTTCATGCAAGTCCAGCTCCCTCTCAAGGGTCAACTTCATGGCTTTCTCACACTTCCAATAGTTGGAAGCTTTGTAGAAATCACATCTACATCAAATATATAGAGATTTTTCACACGAATCCCAATATTCTTGGCTTCTCCTATTGCTTTTTTTCTAAGGAAAACTTTTCCTTCATTGAAAACAACATCATAGCCTCTATCCTCCAACATTGCAACTGAAACTAATTTTTTCTTCAAGCCTGGTACATGCATTACATATTTTAATAAAAATGGTTTACTTGACTATCTCTAGAAAGTAACTATACCAATATCGGTAGCTCTATACCTTATGTCATCTCCCATTTCAATCTGCATCTGGAGGTCCTTCTCA
The DNA here is from genome assembly GCA_034641835.2 of Pinus albicaulis. NCBI lineage: Eukaryota > Viridiplantae > Streptophyta > Pinopsida > Pinales > Pinaceae > Pinus > Pinus albicaulis. The sequence goes on along the minus strand of JAXQQM020087348.1, from coordinate 235,490 downwards.
TCCAAGCTACTGAAAAAGTTCTTTGTTTCCTGTCATGTGGAAAGATGCACCACTATCCAAGTGCCACCCTGATCCCATCGCACTTGACACCAAGCATGCGATCAACGAGAAGTCAAGCTCAAATTGCGAGGCCAAAGCCTCACCAGCTACAGATCCTGAAGCCTTCTTGTTCTTCTTCTTTTGTGGACAATTAGTGGCATAATGTCCATGCTCGTGACAATGAAAAAACTTCACTCTAGACATGTTGCGCTCCTTGCCTTTTTCATCGATCTCAGATTTGGAATGGAATTTATTTCCTTTCCCCTTCTTCACTTTGGTAGCCAAAGCACAATCTTCTTCATCATATTTCTTAGATGAAGATCCATCTCTGGTATTTTGCCTAAATTATTCTTTCACCAAATTTTACCAAAGTCATTCCTAATATGGCAGCTTCTCCCTCCTATTGACAGAGTCCTAATAACTATACCAACTCTTGGGAAGTCCTAGAAGAGCTAGGCTCACCAAATCATCATCTGTGACAATAATTCCTCACTCCCAAGCTCATCTTGATATTGGACAAAATTTGTTAAGTATATCGGAATAATGTCTTTCTTCTCCATCTTGATCTTCCTGAGTTTATCCTTCAGTGCCGATTTCCTATGGTCACTGCTGCTCTGAAATAAATCCATTAAAGCCTTCCACATAGCATATGGTGTGGATTTTCCATGGAGACTTTAGACAATCTGGTCTCGTACTCCCTCTAGTAAGATCTTCCTCGCTTTTGCCACTTTCTTTTTCCATGCATCAATATTTGCAACATCTATCACAGCGGGTTTAGGAACATCATTTCCAATGAATTCCTTCAAGCCATTGTCTTCAAGTACTGACTCCATCGTGTATTTCCAAGAAATATAGTTGGAGCTGCCCTCAAGTGCATACTCCAATCTCAAGCCATTGAAAGCCATTTCGATCCTGAATCAGCTGTAGCACCAAGAAAGTCTTTATGCAAATTCGAATTCTATTCAGTCACAAACTCAACTCCTCCTTCACTATTATGATTGCCTATGCTCTGATACCATGTAGAAATTATACAACAAGCATGTATATCATGGATTCAATCTAATCTAACAATGTTCTAAATCTAGATATTGAATCACTTCTACAAATCAATTGCAGAATTAAAAACACAATCGCCAATCACATGAAGCAAGGAATAATCAATCAAACCACAACACAGATAATTTCGTGGGGAACGCTTGCTGCTCAAAAAACCTCTATCATATATTGTATATTCCATAAGGAATCATGAAACAATTACAATGCAATTATTATCACAAGAATCTCCTGCAATCTGCCTATCGTCTCACACTGATCCAAAGAAAATCGGTCCAATAATCCGCCGATTCTCAGCCTGCCTTGATCGCACAATTCTTGATGAATGCAATCCCTATTATTTAGGAATTTTAGCCTTCCTCAACTGCGCTAAGTATCATGGGCATCCTGTGGTGTTTTAACTGCATTTGGGCAGTCAGCTAATATCACAAGTGATAGTCACACTTCCCTTTCACTTACATCTCAATTGGGTCTCCATTGGAACTGAAATGCATGCAACTGATAATAGTAAATCATTAGTTGCATGTGAGATCACTGTTTGTGAATTAAATTATATTTAATTCACTTGATCTCTCACTAGTGTATGAGACAGTTACAACTAGCACAACTGACTTTAACTCACTTAAATGAGTTAAAATGATTACAACCTGCATTAACTAATGCACCACTGCACTTCAAACTCTATTTCAACTATAATTAATTTGCATGCCTCACCAAATACCCTCAACTCAAAATTCATGAGTTAAGGGATAACTAAAATAGACATGCACCAAATTTATCCCACACTAGTGTAGGTGCTACTAAGACCTCCTGGTCCCACACTAGTGTAGGTGCTGCTTGGACCTCCTGGTCCCACACAGTGTAGGTGTTGGTTGTTGTTTCTAGATGCCAATTTCACTATTTCTTGTTGCAAAATTCAACCTACAATCCCTATTCTTTACGAAATCTAGCCTTCCAAAACTGCACAATGCTCATGGGAAATCCTATGGGTTTTTTACTGCATGTGGGAAACCTACTAATGATACAATTGATAGTTAACATCCCTTTAACCTTTGTCTCAACTGGGTCTCCACAAGAACTGACATGCATGCAGCTATTAATAGTAAATCATCAGTTTCATGGCAGATCACTGCATGTGAATTAAATCTGATTCAATTCACTTTATCTCTCACTAGTGCAACGAACAGTTACAACTAGTTCAACTGAATTTAACTCAATAAATTGATTTAATTGATTCTCATGCATTAAACTAATGCACTAACTACAACTCGAACTCCTTAACTAATAGAATCACTCTACATGCCTCCCCAACCACCCTCAACTTGAAATTCATGAGCTAACTAAGCTTATCACACCCAATTAACTATTACAAGTGATTATGAGATAAGATTACATTTTATTGTCCAATTTAATTAAGGGAAAATTAAATTAGACACACATTTCTTGTTGACTTTTCAACACTCCATCTCAACAAGAAAGGGATTATCTTCCACCCTGATCCTGCCTCTATGGTATTCGAATTTTCTTCTGGCGAGCGCCTTCATCAGAATATCTACATCCTAATCTTCTGTGGGAATGTACTATAGTAACATAATGCGCCTCTAAACACAATATTTGAGATGGCGGTAACATATGTCTATGTGCTTGGACCTATCATGGAATACCAGATTAACCGAGAGTTTAATGCAACTCTAGTTATCACAATGTATCACCGTCAGATCCATATGAGAACCAAAAAAACCAACCATAATCTTCCTCATCCAGATGGCCTCACATGCAGCCTGACTGGCTGCCATGTACTCTGCCTCAGTTGAACTGAGTGCCATAGATCGCTGCGTCCTGTTGTACCAAGACCTACACTGAATATCCCTCCTAATGTGCTCTTTCTGTCTGATGGGCTGCCTGCCCAATCTGCATCTGTGAAGCCTTGAAGCTTCACTCCATCTTTCCATTTATATCATAATCCATACTATGTAGTGCCCCTGAGATATCTCAAGACATGCTTCCCCGCCTTCCAAAAGATCTTGGTCAGCTTAACCATAGCTTGACTTAGCTGGTTAACTTCATAGAAAATGTCTAGTCTGGTATTCACCAAGTACATCAGTGAACCCACTAGCTGCCTGTAAACAGTAGCATCCACTACCTCACCTAAAGTAGCATCCTCCTCCCTCCAGTTTCCTAGAAGAGGAGTCTCCATGGGTTTATATCTCTACATGTGAAAGTTACTCAGAACCTCTTTTGCATACTTTCCTTGAGAAACAAATAACTCACCACCCTGCTGCCATATTTCCAAACCAAGGAAATAGTGAAGGAGTCCCATGTCCTTCATTTTGAACTCCCTTACAAGATCCTCTTTTCAAGAAGTTATCAACTACTCATCACCGGTCAAAATTATATCATCAACATAAAGTATGATAATAAAGAGCTTACCATCCACCACAATCTGGTACAGGTTCGCATTCGCTTCACTTTTGGTGAAGCCCAACCTGGTGAAATAACTGTCAATTCTAGTGTACTAAGCACGAGGTGCTTGCTTCAGCCCATACAATGCTCTCTTGAGTCTGCACACATGCAAATCACTGTTAAAGATCTTAAAACATTCTGGCTGCTCTATGTACACTTATTCCTCAATAACTCCATTGAGAAACATAGTATTCACAACCATCTGATGTATCTTCCACCCCATCTGTGCTGAGAGTACAAGGATAGATCTAATCGATGAGTACCTCGAAACTAGTGTGAAAGTCTCCTCATAGTCAATCCCCTCAACTTAGGAGAATACTCAGGCTAAAAATATAGCCTTGTACTTCTCCACACTCCCATCTGCCACTTGCTTCACCTTATAGATCCATCTAGATCCAACCATTGATTTCCGACTTGTCTTGGGACAAATTCCCATGCACTTTTCTTGATGACGGATTCACACTCCTCAACCATGGCGTCAACCCAAATTGGTTGCTACACTGCTTCCTCAAAGGAGGATGGTTCTATCACAATACACTTGCTCATAAGAGCCATGTATCCAGTAAGCCTATCTGGATACTATCTCTGTCTGCGCAGTGAAGTAGGTGCTCCTACATGTTCTGCCGCATCAAGTCTCAATCTATCAGCTTCCGTGGTGCGCCTTCTACCATGTCTGGTGGATGGCTTTGCATGAGTGTTTTCTGCCACTTCATGATCCTCCGCATGTGGCTGCTACACATCTTGAGGTTCATTATTTGGAACCAAGAGTTCCTCGTCTTCATGCAAATCCAACTCCCTCTTAGGACAATCGCATTTCTTTCTCCTCATCAGATTTTATATCTCGTCTCACAACAGTCATCCTGTTGTTTGGAAAATACACCCGATAGTTGTGGGGAGTATCAATGTACCCCAAAAATATCCCAATCTCAGTTGTTGGTTCGAGCTTCTTCTTGGAATCTTTGGTCACATGGAAATAGATTTATGAGCCAAAAATTTTAAAATATGAAACATCATGTTTCTTACCATTAAAAATCTCCTCTGGTGTACTCATGCCAAGTATCCGATGAGGACTATGGTTTTTCACAAATACCGATGTGTTGCATGCCTCTGCCCACAAATGCAATAGTAGGCCCTGATCATGGAACATCACTCGTGCGGCACCCACAATTTTTCTATTCTTTCTTTATGTGACCCCATTCTGTTGTGGGTTATGAGGCGCAATCAACTCTCTCTGAATTCCTTCTTTGCTACATAAGTTGTTGAATTCATTGGAGATGTAATCACCACCATTTTCAATCATAAGAGCCCTCACATGCTTCCCCGTGTCTTTCTCCACCAGTGCTCTGAGCTCACAAAATTTTGAGAACGTTCGATCTCTCTTCTGCATGAAGTAGATCCAACAATTTCTAGAAAAATCATCAAAAAATATCACATAATACATGTGCTTTGTTGTTTAAGCTATAGAGAATGGTTCACACAAGTCTGAGTGAACTCTCTCAATGATTTCCGAAGCTTGGTTCTCCTTCTCATGAAAAGTGACCTTTGAATACTTCCCCATGGTACACCCCTTAAACGTGTCTATCTGCACAAGAGTACCCTTGGAAGCTCCATAGAAATCTGTTGCATGACCTATAAGGCACTGTGGTGTAGATGGCCGAATCTCCTGTGCCATAACTCACCCTCATCCCGGCTCACCACTTTGTCTACCTTACCCATCAATGCGGCACATCCACCTACATCAAGTTTATAGAGATTATTAACATGAATCCAAATCTTCTTGGCTTGTCTTGTGGCTTTGTGTTGAAGGAAAGCTTTCCCTTCACTGAAAACCACATCATAACCTCTATCCTCCAAGATTTCGACTGAAACTAAATTCTTTTTCAAGCCTGGAAAATGCATTACATATTTTAATAAGAAGGGTTTACCTGACTGTCTCTAGAAGTTAATTATACCGCCCGTCATCACCCATTTCAATATTCATCTGGAGGTCCTTCTCCTCTAAGCTACTAAAAATTTCTTTGTCTCCTGTCATGTGGAAAGATGCACCACTATCCAAGTACCACACTGATCCCATCACACTTAAAACCATGCATGCGATGATGGAGAATTCCAACTCAAATTGTGAGGCCAAAGCCTCACCAGCTATAGATCTTGAAGCCTTCTTGTTCTTCTTCTTTTGCGGACAATTAGTGGCATAATTTCCATGCTCATGACAGTGAAAACGATTCACTCTGGACATGTCGTGCTTCTTTCCTTCTTTTCCAGACTCAGATTTGGAATAGGATTTATTTCCCTTCCCCTTCTTCGCCTTACCAGCCAAGGAAAATTTTTATTCATGATCTGTCTTAGATGAAGATCCATCCCTGGTATTTCGCTTGAATTATTCTTGCTCCAAGTCCGACCAAAGTCATTCCCAATTTGGCATCTTCTCCCTCCCATTCGTAGAGTCCTGATAACTATGCCAACTCTTGGGAAGGCCTAGAAGAGCTAGGCAGGCTCACTAGGTCATCATTCGCGACAATATTTCTGACACTCCCAAGTTCATCTCGACATTGGATAAACTTGGTTAAATTTTTCAGAATAGTGTCGCCTTTCTCCATTTTGATTTTCCTGAGCTTGTCCTTTAGTGTCAATTTTCTATGATCAGTACTGGTTTGAAACAGATTTGTCAAATCCTTCCACATTTCATATGGAGTCGCTTTTCCATGGAGACTTGAGACAATGTGGTCTCGTACTCCCTCTAGTAAGATCCTCCTCGCCTTTGCAACCTTCTTTTTCCAATAAAGAAGAGCGGCATCTGTTGCAGCGGGTTTGGGAATGTCATTGTCAATGAATTATTTCAACCCATTGTCCTCCAAAGTTTCCTCCATCCTATCTTTCCATGAAATATAATTGGATCTTCCCTTGAGTGCATACTCCAATCTCAAGCCATTGGAAGCCATCTTGATCCTGATCCGTCTGTCGCACCAAAGAATACTTTTACAAATTCAAATGCTATTAAGTCACAAACTCAATTTATTCTCCACTATAGTGATTTCGTGTGCTCTGATACCATGTAGAAATTATACAAACAATATATATATCAATGGATTCAATCTGATCATGTGATCTAGTAAATCAAGATACTGAATCATTATACAAATCAGTTGCGGAAAATAAACACGATCGCCAATCACAACAAGTAAAGAAAGAAGAAAATCAAACCACAACACAGATATTTTCCCGGGGAAAGCTTATTGCTCAAAATCCCTCTATCTTTTATTGTATATTCACCAAGGAATCATGAAACAATTACAATGCACTCTTCTCACAAGAGTCTCCTGCACTCTCACAACTATCTCACACTGACTCGAACAAAATCGACCAACACTTAGCCAATTTCCTGCCTCTAATAAGCCCGCCTTTCTTGTGCAATTCATGTGGAATGAAATCCCTATTATTTAGGAAATTTAGCCTTTTAAAACTATGCAATGCTCATGGGTAATCCTATGGGTGTCTTACTGCATGCGGGAAACCTACTAATGATACAACCGATAGTTAGCATTCCTTTAACCTTTGTCTCAACTAGGTCTCCACTGGAACTGACATGCATGCAGCTATTAATAGAAAGCCATCGATTGCATGGTAGATCACTGTATGTGAATTAAATCTGATTTAATTCACTTGATATCTCACTAGTGCAACAAATAGTTACAACTATTTCAACTGACTTTAACTCAATAAATTGAGTTAACTGATTTCTCATGCATTAAACTAATGCACTAACTAAAACTTGAACTCCATAACTAATAGAATCACTTTGCATGCCTCACCAACCACCCTCAACTCAAAATTCATGAGCTAACTCAGTTTATCACACTCAATTAACTATTACAAGGGATTATGAGATAAGATTACATTTTATTGTCCATTTTAATTAAGGGAAAATTAAATTAGACACACATTTCTTGTTGAATTTTCAACATCGAGATCCTCAGATTCTCATTAGAAGAACAATATAATCAACATAAAGGAGACGAGTAATGACCATATTAGCAAGATTGGGGCCATCAAATCCCACATATTCTAAACACTTTTCTAGCTTGTCGATGTAAATGCCAAAATGGGTAGGGGATAGGGGACACCCTTCCTTAACGTTTATATTTCATTTAATTTCGTTGCCACAACTTATCTTGAGAAATTGTGTCAAGAGATCAATTTCACTATTGCGACATTCTTTAGGGATGATCCTAAGAGTGACAATATGGTCAATAGTTGAGTGATGTCTCCAAAAACCAGCTTCCCCTCTAGCTCTTTTACCATGGATTTCAAGCCATAGGCTAATTTCTTTTCCAAAATGAGCTCATACAATTTGGCTAAAATGTGGCTAGTAATAATGATCTTATAGTTAGAGGGAACAATTTTATTTCTACTTTTAAAGATAGGCATAATAAGGCTTTGCGTCCAAGGCTTAGGGAAGCCATGTTTTACAACCAAATTGAGAATTATATGAATACGCAGGATGATGATAAACCTTCCCATTTTGAAAATTTTAGCTTGGTAGCCTTCAATATCCCTAGCTTTCCCATTTTTGAGTTTCTTAATCTTGAATTCCGTGCCTTCCAAATAAAATATATCCTCCTCTATAGGAGTGTTTAAGATCTTTCCCATGGTGTCTAGGAATCATAAATATTCTTAAGATAAATATCCCAATTATTCAAGGGAATCAAATTATTTTCTTTTGTTTTACGAACAAGTATATTCTTCCAAAACTTTCTAGGCTTGACTTTAGAAAGGTAAAGAAGACAACTCTTGCCTCTCATTAATATAGGACATTTTCATCCTTTTGATAAGAGCTTTGTACACACTTATGTTTTCAAGTTTTACAGTTTCGTTAAGAGCATCTCTAATCACTGGCATTTTTACAATCATTATCATAACAAGGATTGGGAGTTCTATTATTATTTTTATACGACACCTTGATAGAGAATTTGTTAATAACACTGGAAAGAGTGGTAGTAAAATTGTAGTAAATGTGATCAATGTCATCACTATATATTAAGAAGCCTAAATCCATTTTTAATTCTTTTAAAAAAAGATTCATTTTACTTTTGTCAAAACAAATATGTCGACCCTCAATTATTTTTCATATATATATATATATATATATATATATATATATATATACCTTATAAATTAGACCAGTTTAATTAACATTAATTTTGATAATTTCCTTTTTTAGACATATACTGAAAAATAATCTGAAAAATCTAAAGCAAATAACCACTTTAAAGTTTCAAATTAATTATATTCTTTTTTATTATATATTTCATTCAATATTTATATTAAATCAAATATTATTACCATATTTAATATTATTAAATTTATAATATATTATTTATAAATTACAAAATAGAAAATAAAATTTAAAACTTTGTATATAATTATTATTTAAATAAATAATGGTCAATATTCATAGTGATAATGTAATTTGCTTTGATTTGAATTTTAGTTAACTTTATGATATCTCCCTAGAAATATAATATTTTCGTGGCAATAATATTATGTGAGATTTTGTGACAATAATATTTATATGTTTTAATGACTGATTTTTCCGAATAAAATGGGAAAAATAATACATAATATAACATTTACACTAATTTTAAAACCAATTTAAAATATTTTTAAAATTTTTATTTTTTAAATCTCCACAAGGTTATGAGATGAGGGAAAGGAAAATGTACACACCAATTTCTTATAAAAATAGGATAGAAAGTTTTGTTTTGAAAAAAATTGTGTGTATGTTTTCAAATTAAATAGATAAATTTGTTGTGTTGAGAGGTGTATTTTATGGTTTAATATAAGGGAAATTTGTAAAAATAAAATTTGTATTGGAATTGTACTTTTTAAAATAAAAATAAAATATGATAATAAGAATTTCTAGAACATTCTCTAATCTCATTGTGGTGTCTTAAGTTTTTAGTGAATACTTCACCCACATTTAGAGACATAAAGCTCATATTGATTATATGAAGAGAGTCAAACCAAGAATAAATAGAGATAGAATATGATCGTTAGAGGTAGTAAAGAGGACGTGAATGCTATTGATTTAATATTTATTAATAAATTAATATTTTTTGCTAATAATTATTTATTAGTAATTAATAATGATTAAAAATATTTAACATTTTGGGGGATAAGGGTAAGATTAAATTTAGAATAAATTATTAAAAAAATTGGGGATAGGGAATGGTAAGGTTAAAATTATAATAAATATATTAATTAAAAGAATTTGGAGAATAGTGAAGAAAAAATAATATTAAATGGAATGAAGTATCAAAATAATAAAATAAGAACTTTTGGCTAAAATGATATTAATACTAAAGAGGTGAGGGTTGAATATTTATGTTAAAATATTAAATCTTTAAAGGCCAAGTAATATGAGAGAACCCCAACAAGAATTTGTGGTAGAAATTGGTAAGACCCAGAAAGTTGTGGAGCTCTATTAGAGTCGTTAGGGTTAGCCAATCCCGAATGACCTAGATCTTGGCTGGGTCCACATGCACCCCTCGCTCATTAATAATGTATCCTAGATATTGAACCTGGGTCATGCCAAAAGTGTATTTCTCCAAATTGGCACACAACTTGTGTTGTTGCAGTGTGTGGAGGACCTGTCGAATGTGGTGGAGGTGTTCTTCCCAACTCTAGCTGAAGATCAGGATGTCATCCAAATACACGACCACGAATGATTTAGTGAATGGTTGCAAGATGTCGTCCATCGGCCTCATGAAGGTCATGGGAGCATCCATCAACCTGAAAGGTATGACCAACCATTCAAAAGGGTCATCCTTGGATTTGAAGGCAATATTCCACACATCAAAGGGTTCGATTGGTACCTGGTGATACTCAGAATTCAAGTCAATCTTGCTAAAATATTTTCCCACCCTGATTTGGTCCAAAAGTTCATCAATATGTGGGATCAGATACCTATTCCATACAATGATCTTTTTCAGTGCTCGATAGTCAATGCAAAGTCTCCAAGTCCCATCCTTCTTCTGCACCAACATGATTGAGCTCCCACAGGGCGATGAACTCGTTTGGATGTGACCTTTCTGAAGAAGCTCATGAATCTAATTCTTGATTTCGTCGTTCTCGAGAAAATAACACCAATAGATTGGTCCATTGGGTAGTGGCGCGTCTAGGTTCAAATTGATGAAGTGATTGACCTGATAGTGCAGAGGCACCCCTACAAGCGAGGTGAAGATGTTCTTGGACTCCTCCACGACCTTGTCCATTTGTTGTTTCCGTGCAGAGGAGCCCTCTCTGGAGGTCATGGCCACAATATTATTCTTTCCCTGAGGGCGAATCATAAGGAAAAAAAAATTCCTAGTTTGGGAAATGAGCTTACTGCAATGCTTTGCAGTGATCAAAGAGATGACGATAGGTAGTGCTACCTCTGATATCTTGTACAAATTATTACCCAAATTAACAATAACAATGCGAGGTCGAGACTCATACACAACATGTCGCTTCCACAAGTATGGTTGGCCTAAATAATACATCACAAACTTCAAGAGGGTAAACATCACATAATACCTCATCCTTGAAGGGCTTGATGTTGTAAGGAAGTTGACACTATTGGATGACACAGAGATCCCGTCCTTGGTGAAGCCACTCGATTGTGTATGGTTGTGTGTGTGTTGTGATCGGTAGGCCCAACCGCTTCACGACCTCTTATAAAATGAGGTTCTTTTGGCTCTTGTTGTCGACAATGAATTGTAGTGGGGAACCCTTCACCCACATCTGGGAATGGAAGAGGCGCTCCCCCTCCTCTGGATCTTTGGTGTAATATTCCTACTTAGCCCAAGCTAAGAGGAATATTCAATTTTGTTTCATTTTCTGTTAATTGAATAAATGAGTAAAGGAGGACATGTAAAACTCCTGAAAAATAATGAATAAATCAATGCCCATGTGAACAAGGACAAATCTGGGCCATGTAAAATTAACACTTGCAGGTGTGAATGGGTTTGAACTATGAGATTGGGTCAACCTTGACCAAATCCACAGTGCAGTCTAGATGCAATGAACCCCATGGATGCACAACCCAGTTCTAGATGGAGGCTCCACATGTGAAAGGAGCTAACTAATTGAAGTGGTTTGGGGTTTGACAAGGATTTTATCTTATAAAAGGAAGAGGAGAGCAGCATGAGAAGGTTGTTGATGTTTATCATTTTTCTGAATATATTTTATGTTCAGACATATATCATTCTCTAGTTGTTTAGCTGAGAATAATGTTGTTTAGCATTGGGTGTTCCTGAGTGGGAATCCCACCTCCTTCCTAGAGAAACTCTTGGAGGAGCCTTGTTTGTCTTGTCCACTATCTAGCATTTTCATCTTGCACCTATAGCACTGATCCTGTTTAGGATTGGGTTGTCCTTGTGAGCTGCAGCAAGTGGAGGATAGATCTCTTCAGATCTATGCATCTCTAGCACCCCTTTTCACTGGGAGAGTCTTCTATCCCTTTGACAAGAGTGTTATAGACCCTTGGAGCTTCAGATCCAGATCCTGGCATCAGGCCAAAGCATACTCAGAGCCTACATCACAGTCCCTTTTGTAGTATTTCATTATTTGCAAGAGCAGAATTGCAGGGAGTTTTGGCATCATCTTGGAGGAGATATCTCCGGTGATTGGATTTGTCCTTTCACTGTGGTGATCCGTGGATTGGCCATCCGATCCATGTATGTTTCAGATCTAATCTGTTGTACATCATATGCTTCAGAATTTCCTAAATAATACTGCATATCAGTGACTTAGATCTCATATATACTCACTGTTATTCATGTATTTCTGAAATCTCCAAGGGGAGTGTATAAAGGAGCCTTTCTTGTATACAGATCTGAAATAGATCTATCATTTTGTATACAGATCTAATCTGATCTGATTTGTAACATACTACTGCTTCAGCCAATGAAAATAATGCTATCAAGCTTATTCATATACTTCTTGTGGTTGTAGCACCTCATTTTGAGGATTTCTTCTTGTATAACCTTCTCCTTTCTGGTATACATTGTATAATCTCTATTTTAAATCTGATTTATTGTTGTATAAGCTATATTTGAGCTACCATACTGATCTCCTATAAATATTGGGATGAACTGTGTTATTTTTCCAGCAGTGTTTTTTTGTATTGTTGTAGCCCCTTCCTTGGGTATTTTCTAGTTGCACTAGGTGTAGGGAGACCTGTTTAACCCACCTAGGAGGATTTTTTTTTTGAATCCTTCTTAAATTCAGGTCTTATATTGTCATATCTAAGGGATCCAAGTGCTGGTTTCAAATCCTGTGGCAGCCATTCCTGAAAAATGCATTTTTCGGGCATGCCTTGCTAGCAGTCCCGATTTGGGGATATTACAGTGGTACCAAAGCATGACATTTGGCTCAACCTGTGAATATCAAGACTAAGATTAGAATGATGGGGAGAATTATATTACTCTCATCACTTTTTCAAATCTAGAAAGAACCTCTCCAAGGAGGTTAAGCAGACAGAAGAAGGAGAAGAGGAAGCACCATGCACTTCCTATTCTCACAAAGAAGAAGACGAGAGGCATGGAAGGCACTTGGATCATCAGATTCTAAGTGAATACCTTGTTGAGTACAAGTCTCAACCTAGAGCCTTCAAGGAGACTCTAGCCTTCCCACAGTTCATCCAACTGGAGGAAGAAAGGAGACCCTGCAGCAAGGGAGAAATCAAGGGCAATAGGTTTCTATTGTCCACTTTTGATGGGACATCTGTAGCCAAAGCTTGGGCAAGAAGACTCAGTGAATTCTTCCTACGAAATCCAGTGGTAGAGAAATAAGAAGTATAGGTTGCAGTGCTGCACCTTGAGGGGGAAGCAAGAAAATGGTGGTTCAGCAATGTGAGACATGCAAAAGTTTCTTCTTTTGCATATTTCACTCAGAGGGTGATCAAGATATTTGATAAAGAGAGATCAGAGGAAGAGGAGTCCTCACCATCTCTTGAGGAGACTTGTATCAACACTATCACAACCTTGGAGGAGCAGCCTTCAACATCATCAGTTGAGGGAGCCAACACAGTGGAAGAAAGAACTCTTGCAGCCATGCAAGGTGTTCCCAAAGGCCAGCAAGGTATGATTGTATTTCCTCTTTCTCTTATTGTAGCAAATATTTCAGAAGATTGTGGAAACCTTCTATTGCATGACCCATAATCATCACTTATTGCTAATCTAGAGAAGTAGAGTTGCACTGCGCTGTCCAAAAGCAGCAGTGAAGAAAGGAGGACCCATTCCTCATGGGAGCAATCAGATGTTAGCTTCATTCAGGAAGCAATGAAGACAAGGGGTAGAAATCTTGAGATTAGAAAAAATTTCTCCTCTCTAGATGACACATTCTCAATGAGCATGCCACAGCTCAAAGAGATACTTCTACTTGCAGTAGATCCAAGACCCCACTGGTTTTGGAATACCATGCATGAGGAGGAGGTCTCATCAAGAGATCCCATGGAAGGTGCACTTCAAAATTCCATGGAGTGCAAAGTTCTTCAAAAATTTGAGGAGGTTGGTGTCCTACAATGGGAGGATACCAAGTGTTTGCATAATGAGGTCCATGATCCACCAGTGGATGAATGGATGTGGATGGTGAGCAAGAAGCTGGAAAAATACTTGCAGATCTATGATACCGGGCAGCAGGAAGCATGGTTGCATTGGCTACTCTTGAAAGAGTTTGGCCATCATCCTCTTTCTAAGGGTATGTGGGGGAAATAAATGTGGCAGGATGCTTGCATCATGGGGAAACAAGGAGTATGGACACATTGTGTTGATATGACATTCTTCATATCAATCACCATGTTTTCACCACATGAGTTATATGATGGAGGTATGGGGAGGCAGCAAAATCTTTTGTTACTTTGGATGTTCTTGGGAGAGTAAGAGCAGATTTTCTCTCACACTTTGCACGATGTTGCAGAAGTAGGAGATGGAACTATCATGGTGCAAAGGGGCTACTCCTTAGCCTTGGATGACCTGGAAGGAGCTTCTTGTTTGTAGCAACATTATGGAAGATGTCTTTGACAATGAACATGTCAAATAATGGAGCTATGTATTGACAGGAGCCTATTTGCATAGGCCAACAGTGTTGTCACTCTGGGGCATGAACTTATGGATGGAGTGTCCCCAGGATCATTCCACTCTTGGTGCACTTGATGGACAAGGAGGAGGTGAGAAACATGGAGTAATGGATGGAGACATCTATTGCTGTGATGTGTTCTTCTTCGCTTGGATTTCCAAGTACATGAGGAAGGATCTTCATGCAGCACATGATTCATTTCTCTTCATGAGAGTATGTCATATCATTATGGAGATTTTGTTCATGGATCCTATCATGATATTACTTTTAGTACATGGTAAAGATCTTGTTGTTGCACTGAGTAATCTGCATACTCTTACCATCTCTATGCAGTGCATTGCTCCACAAGAGGGCAAGCTTTTCATTGAGCTCTGTGATCAACAATGGGTCAGAATGTATGATGGAGATAGCCATCTCTTATATGGCCATGGGAAAGTGTTGTATTACTTCATGTATGTTCATTTGTTGTATACAGCCATATACTATTTATTAGTAAGTGGAATAACATACATAGACCACCATGTATCCAGCAACCACTTGCCTTGTAATTTTCTGAAGCTGCAGTTGGAAAAACTGCGCTGTAACTTCATGGGAAACTGTTGGTACCTTCCTACACCATATGAATCCTTTAGTATTTCCTTCCTCTTGATGCTAATCATGGTTCCAATTGCTGATGTTGATCTTGCTTTTGTGGGTAGCATGATTGGAGAGGAAACACATTGGATTGATGTGTTCTTCTGGGAAGAGGATTCCCACATTTTCTGCATTGCATGCTCTAATGGGAACATGAGAGGAGATATGGCCACCATAGCCAAACACTTGTTTCTTTATAAGGTGGGCCATGAGTTTGATGAGATTCCATATGTTGATGATCTCCCATCCATCACATATGGAATGGTTTGGGCCAACTTGATTCACATTGTTGGAGAGGAGATATTTAGAGATCTAGTCTTCATCTTGCCTCTTGAAGGCAACATTATTGTAGCCCAGGATCAGCAAACACTCCACATATATATTAAGTGGAGAGGAGGATAGCATGGGGTAGGCTATCTTGTCTACCATGATCAAATTTTCAGCCCACCTACACCGCAGGAGCTATTGGTGGAGGAAAATTTCCTGGAGTTGCCATGTTGGGAGGTGACTCATTTTGTGTGGATGATTGCTTGCGGAAAGATGTTTTCCCAATACATTTTAGTTCTATCCTTGCAGTTGCTTGAGGACAAGCAACATTTGGGAGGGGAGGACTGTAATATTCCTACTTAGCCGAAGCTAAGAGGAATATTCAATTTTGTTTCATTTTCTATTAATTGAATAAATGAGTAAAGGAGGACATGTAAAACTCCTGAAAATAATGAATAAATCAACGCCCATGTGAACAAGGAAAAATATGGGCCATGTAAAATTAACACTTGCAGGTGTGAATGGGTGTGAACTATGAGATTGGGTCAACCTTGACCAAATCCACAACGCAGTCTAGATGCAATGAACCCCATGGATGCACAGCGCAGTTCTAGATGGAGGCTCCACATGTGAAAGGAGCTAACTCAGTGAAGTGGTTTAGGGTTTGACAAGGCTTTTATCTTATAAAAGGAAGAGGAGAGCAACATGAGAAGGTTGTTGACGTTTATCATTTTTCTGAATATATTTTCTGTTCAGAGATATATCATTCTCTATCTATTTATCTGAGAATAATGATGTTTAGCATTGGGTGTTCCTGAGTGGGACTCCCACCTCCTTCTTAGAGCAAACTTTTTGGAGGAAACCTTGTTTGTCTTGTCCACTATCCGGCATTTGGCCAAGCTTCATCTTGCACCTTCCACAACGCTAATCCCGTTTAGGACTGGGGTTGTCTTTGTGAGCTACAACAAGTGGAGGATAGATCTAGCACCCCTTCAATGAAAGCTCATCTATCCCTTTGCTGAGAGTGTTCTAGATCTTGGGAGCTTCGTATCCAACATCTTGGCATCAAAGCCAAAGGATACTCGTAGCTCCGCGCGTAGTCCCTTTTGCAAGATCGTGTTATTCGCAACAAAGAAAGGCAGTGGAGTTTTACAATATCCGGGAGGAGAGATCTCTCCAGTGATTAGATCCTTCCTCTCACTGTGGTGATCCATGGATTGGCCATCCAATCCATGTTTGTTTCAAATCTGATCTCATTGCAGACATCACATACTTCAGAATTTTTCGAATATTACTCATAGACTAACTTAGATCTCGCATCTACTCTTTGTGTTTACTCTCATGTTTTGCTAAAACCATCCCCCAAGGGGAGCGACAAAGGAGCCCTCTCCTTGTATACGTATTTGAAATAGATATATCATTTTGTATACGTATCCGCTCTAGATCCTAGTTGTTGCATACTACTACTTCAACCAATGAAAAAAATGTCACAATCTTATTCAAACATTTCTTGTGGTTGTAGCACCTCATTCTTGAGGATTTCTTCATGTATTCTCTTCTCGCTTTCGTATAATGATATGTGGAATTCAATATAATCTCTTCGTCAACATCTAAGAGCCATTATTGAGCTCTGTCGGCTTCCTATAGACATTGCATTTAACCGCGTTATTTCGATGGGCGGGGCCTTATTTTGCATTGTCGTAGTCCCTTCATCAGTATTTTTCTAGCTGCACTAGGTGTGGGGAGACCTTTTTAACCCACCTAGGAGGATTTTTTTTTGAATCCCTCTTGGATTCAGGTCTTAGATTATCAAATCTAAGGGATCCAAGTGTTGGTTTCCAATCCTGTAGCATACATTCCTGAAAAATGCATTTTTTAGGCATGCCTTGCTAGCAATCCCGATTTTGGACATACATTTGGGTTCTTCCCTTTGGATCTTGGTGGTGGCAACGTTGGCACTGGGCTCTGTATTGATAATATGTTTCCCTTTGCCATTTCCCTTGTTGGGTTTTGACTTAGAGTCAGAACATACATATGATTCAGAAGCCTCCAGCTCAACCACCAGTGATTTCTTAGCTCGACACTCACTTGTGTTGTGTGTGGAGGTATTATGGAACTCACACTACTTTCTCGTGTCCTTCTTTGGCTTCGTGGTGTTGTTCTTTGCTTGCAGCGTCGAAGGGTTGTCCTGGGATGCCTTGACTTGGAATTTTCCTTTGTTCCACGGTTTTGGGGTGCCTTTCCCTTGCTTTTAATTCATAGATCCAAAGTCTTAATTCTTTTGCTTGTATTTTTGCTCAATCTTGGTAGCATACCGGTATGTTGCACCAAGTGAGGAGATGTCGAGGAACTCCATTTCCTCCTGGATGTATTTGTGCAAACAACTTTGGTACTTAAGCACCAATTTTTTCTTTGAATATTTGATACCCAACTTTGTGTGCAGGGTATGTAACATATTCATCATCTCATGCATATCTTGATCCCTTTGATGCTACAACGTAGTGCATTGCATGTACTTGTCTTCATAGCTTCCCACAAGGTAGTATTATTCCTTGATGGCGTCTTGGAAATAATTCCAAGTGGGTGTGGTCAAGAACAGGGAGGATTCCCCCTCGTCCTTTTTATCACAGTAGTTTTCCCACCATTCCTTGACATGGGGGACAACTTTGAGGAGTGAAAAAATAATATTTTCTCAATTGGAAAAGTACTGAACCGAAAAATATCCTTCTAATATATTCAATCATCTATCTACGACGTCTGCATCAATTTGGCCCTCAAATATGGGAATGTCAAAGTTGACTTGTACCTTAAAATGAGTGTCGCCTCCAGGGTGGTTGTCGGATGAAGATGTGTCGCTGGCGGGTAGTCGTCGAAGGATCTGGGAAAATTTATCCATCATCACATTTCTATATTTCTCGAGGGCCTCCTTGAGAAATATTTTTATAGGATCTCATTCTCCCTCATATTTATTTTCCTCCTCCATGGGAGGTCGTCAGAGATGATTTTAGGCTTCACAAAATTCTATGAAACCCTAGTTAAAATATTACTTGGCTCTACATGAGCTCTAATATGGGTAATTCTAGGTGCAATCACAGTATGATTTTGTCCTCCATATTTTCTCCTAAATTCCCTGGCCTTCTTGCCATCATTTTTTTCAACTGATCCAATAACTAAAATGCTAGATGCACTTCTGTTGTTATTTTTCTTTTCGATTCCCCCTCGTCTTCTCACACCAACTGGGTATCCGGATGAGTGTAAACATTTAAATATTGGCTCAATTAATAACATTTATAATATGTTTTTGTTATTAACTTGTGAATTGGCTTTGTTACAATACCATGGGCCAATACCATGGCTTACCAATCTCACATACCTAAAAAACATAACTTATTTCAAAATCAAAATATATTATAGTAGTATGACAATATTCTTAACCATGCATATTCATTTCCACTTTTCCATTGATATTATGAACTTGTGAATATGCTTTGTTACAATACCATGACTTATTAGTACCACATGCCAAAAAGTCATAGATTTCACAATCAAAATATTTTATAGCAGTATTACAAGATTATTAACCATGCATATTTAGCCTCATTTCACCATGGATATTATTGACTTTTAAATAGGCTTTGTTACAATGACATGAGCCGATACTATGGCTTATCACAACAATCTGAGATGTGGCTGAATTTTTCACATACTCTTTTACATTTTGTTCATTACACAATATTAAAATAACATATAGAACATTCAAATGGAATATTGAAATGGTTTGTAGACCATTCAATTTAATCAATATAAATATAATTGTATTGTTACATTATATTGTTTATAATTAAATAAAAATAGTAAAATTAAATAATATCAATTGAAATTAAATAATCACTAGCTTAAAAATATAAACAAATAATATTGTATTTATCTTGATATAAATGCTTATTAATTATTATTTAAAAAATATAAAAAAAATAAATATCATATTTATCTTATTATAATTGCTTATTAAGAAATGTAATTCAATGTTTTCATATATTTATTTACATTTTATTAATAATAATATATTAATATAATTTACAAAGCATGCAACTCAATCAATAGAATTATATTAGTAACCTAGGTTATAGTAATTTTGGTTTTTATTAATCATGTGAGGTGATAGGTGTTAAAAGCCCCACCACCAAAATTAATTAACAAAGGTGGCATGCCACCCATGTTGTCTTAACACTCAACATGCAAACAACTCTAGGCATTTATGGTTCAAGGTGGGATGTATTAATGCTTTAACTATATGGTTTGAAATTATTGTTGCTAATATGGAGACATGTACAAATGACAATGGCCATTATTCATGCACCATAATTTCCAAGCCATGGCTCACTCTAGACATTTATTTCCCTTTGAACCCATCATAGTCTATTGCTATTTCAATTTGGAATATGGAGAAACAATTGTTCCTTTCCTCCTCATAGTTGTTTGCTTCTTTGCTTTGATTGTTTCTCGACATTTTTCATGATCTTTCTCCACCTCACCTCTGTAGAAAACCTAATTCCCTCCATGCAAACAATTCATGTGGCTCAATATTCAATATGTAATGAGAAGAGTAAACAATTTCTTCCACAACAAGGGGATAGCAAAACTTGTCATCGTTTCTTCTAGCTACCTAGTCAAAAGCAAAGAATTATTTCCACATGAATGAGATCTCAAAAGGCACTGCTATCTATTCTAGATAATGAGTATATTGTGACTACAAAAATATGTTGAATACTTTTTTTCTTTAACTCATATTCATTTATTTCAATTTATTATGTTTTAGTTTTTCAAGTTCTAGTCGACAACATAGAAAGAATTAATTTTATTATATTTAAATTTATATTTAATATTATATTTTTTTACATGTTCATGGATCATCGACTTCTTATGGATGCATCTTTTTCAAATACATTGTTCACAACATAGATATCGATGCTAATGGAATTTTAAAGTAATGTTGTGCATGGCAATTGGACTATTGGAGTTTAGTAGCCAGTACAAGAGTTCAAGAACATGTCGCTTATATCCGTCTTTGTGTGTGTGTGTTATTTTGTTCTAATACAATAATAGCTTGATAACAATTTGATTGAAAAACTATGTCAAATAGCTCAATATGAATGAGTGTCTAGATATTTCTATCCATAGAGAGATTTTAAGGATGTTATACATATATAAGGTTTTTCCTAGATTATTTTTACTTTTGAAATATGTTCAAATGAACAAATATTGGGATTTTTAATTGTAGTGTATGGTGATGATTGATGGATTTAGGAATTAATTTGTGACTTTTTCTTCATGTTCTATGTGGCAAATCAAACCATTAACATGTGTTATCTTGAAAACAAAAAGGGTCGACAAGGAACACATGAAGCAAAGAAAATTACATTTGGTATAGAAAATTTCTTTGCCGACTACAATAATACTTGTGAATATATTACATAAAGTATTATATGCTCCTTGCATTGCAAACAACAATTGTATTGCGTAGTTTTCATATTGCACAACAACTTTAATTGCAATGAAAAATGTTTTCGCATTAAATTAATCATGTTTTGAGGAGATTGATCATACATTAAGGAATTTCCATCTATATAGATTACAAAACTTCTATTATTACCCAGGAGATTGTATTTTTGGCTCATTTTTTGTTCTCCTTCACTTTTGTTACACATCAGTTGAAATACGACAAGGAATTGTAAATCACTTTTTTCATTGCTTACATCAAAAAAATAATGCAACCTTACAATAATTGCACACCAAATTAACTTCTGAATACCTTCAATATTTGCACCATGTTACAGATGTAGAAACATACTTGCAAGGATTGTCTACACCCGCATCTGTATCGAGAATGATCTTGTGGGGAGATGTTTTTTTTATCAAATGGTTTTCTAATTGGTTGTCAATTCCAGTGAATGTTTGGTTATTTTCAAGTGGACAAGCATACTTGCGCTTCAACCAAGATATTGATGGGTATTAGTTTAATATCTTGTTATATAATCAAAATCCTGCATGTGGCCACTTTGAACCACTCCTCCAATATCACGCAATGCACATTGTATCATCAAATTCTAGATCAATTTCTCCATGCATTCCTGCATACCATTGCTCTCTTGTACAATTTGACATAATGTTCATTAATCATATCCTATTACAACAAGGATTTGTGATTCGTGATCACATTATCAATGATTTCAATGACTCATTTTTCAACTCTATTTGCACATTTACACCTTGGTTTGACATGTTCTCTATGAGAAAAAAAATTGCACAAACCTTTTACAATTGTTATGCAAAAAAAATATTAGATATATGAAATACTTGGAAGAACACCTTGATGCCAAGATCATTGAACATGAGAAATGTATAAACAATTAGAAAAGTTACAAATCATTTTTCAATCCATTGGATATGTGAGATATTCAATGTTAACATCAATCCAATGGATATGTGAAATATTCTATGTTAACATCTACATTAGGATTGCAAGTATCAAATATATCTCTTTGATATTATACTCATCAAATATGACATCAAAGATCATTCATCTTATGCATCTACCAATATCGACATCACATGCATAATATTTTCCACTCTTACAAATTGATAATGTTTCCAATGATAATGATTCATGCAATATAGATACAACTTTGTAACCAATGCTCAAAACAAAAAATCTCAATGTGATTACAAGTGTTCCATGTAAGCAACTTCTATAGAAATAATCCAAAGTTAGTACATATTGTCTCCAAGTAGATGAATTACTATTTGTTAATGAAATTTCAATTATCAAAACGTCTGTTGGGCTTCCTAAACATTGCACACTCTCAAAACAAGATTCTATTTCTTCGTCATTAGGAGAGAAACACAAAATCCCAATACTTGTTCATGTTACCAATATGTCCAACAACCAACCTACTTGATTGAATCAATTGAAATATGCAATACATGCACATGGTGCTTTGATATCCCAAGAAGAAAAAAGAAAATTGCAATCAATTAAATCATTTGAAGCATATTTGCAATAAATACATGAAATACCTACACATCCATGTTGTATTTGAGATAGATTGCATTTTTAGAAATATATTCATCTCGCCAACAATATCACATTAGAAACTTTTCATACACTTTCAACTTAAATTGAAGCCAGACCAATAAATGCCAATGAAAAAATTTGAAAATCTTGCAATACTGCAATAATCAATGGAAAACTTCTTAGATTCACATCACCTTTACATATCTACCGATGTCTTGATGACGATCTAGAACCAAAATCAGAAACACTTATGCATGGCTATTTGGTGTTTATTTATATAGCTTGGGAGGTACTCCAAGCCCTAGGGTTCGGGGTTTGGAGGAAAAACCACCACAAGGGCAGCTTGTGGGCTTGGAACCCAAGTGTGGGGTTTTACACCTAATCATGGTTGGTGCAATTTTGGAATCACATTTCTACATGTGATGTCATGAGACGATAGAGGTTGGAAAGGAGAATCCAATGCTTTGCGAATTGTCAGATTCCGACTTGTAGAAGTGGATTTGTGAATTTTTGAATATTATGCTTGGTTTTGCACATGGTGGTCTAGGTAGGCCTGAGGTTAATAAGGCCTAATGAAATTTTTTCGAGCCCTAAATAATGTTGAAAGGAACCCCTTTATGGTATATAAATAAAGGGTGAGTTTAAGAGCATTATAGCATCCATCTTAGTGCAATACATACCTAAGAAGATAACTCATTGTGGTCTGAAATAAGACGCCACTAGGAGGTCGAGTTAGCAAGGAGGAAGAGGTCTATTAAGGGTCTGAAATATTCTAAAGGAGGCCAAGTTGCTGTGTGTGGGTGCAGACTATCTCAAGGGTAACACATGGTCATCTTGGATCTATTTTGAGGGGCCACAGAACTGTTGTGAAGGCCACAACCATAAAAGGAGAAACAAAGGGTTTATCAAGTGTTGTGGAGGGTGGAAAGTCTTCCCAAGAGGATGTCACAACCCTATATTGGACTGTATAAGGGTGCCACAGTACTCTCAGGGATAAATTCCCACGTTTAGGGTTGTAACTACCCTAGGAGAGAAACAAAAAAGGGAATCAACAATAGGAGGATGCACTGTAGCAAGAGACACATATTTATGCGTGTGCTTGTGGATGGTTGGGGACTGTGTTTTGTGCCCTAACCAGTCCCAGAAATTGCAGAGTTGCAGGAGCCACAACAATAGCGTGTTGTTATGTGTTGGGTCACATTTTGGTGATCATATTTGGATCATTTGACAAGCAACTTGTGGATGCCAATTCGAGGATATTCCATGGTGGTGAAGATTTAATATTAGGTGCAAATTCCGCACTGACGAGATTGGGAGTCATAGGATTATTGGAGGGTAGTGTGTTGGGTACCCAAAGTAGCCCTAGAAAATATATCTTGAATGACGAAGAGAAGATGAAGGTTGGGTGAAGGATGGTGCCGAAGTGCAACACTCTGATGGACATGAGTTGTTGCTAACCCGATAGATTGGAGCTCCGATGTTAGCCAACCTAGAGAAGCATATTGGATCAACTCAAGTACACTCTACAAAAGGACGTGCAGTAGTGTTAGGGGGAATCCCTCATGGAGTCTCGATGTGTAGATGCATTGATGGACTAAGGCACTACTAGTGAGCATCACGGAAGCGAAGACCGATAGGAAAAGACACGACATTGTGTTTGTCATTATATCCTGTATACCATAAATTGTTGTATTATTTAGATTTGGTTTAATATAACGAATATTGGTGATTGTAAATTATTTTACTTTTTTTATTAAAACTTTGTATATTGCGCATGTGTGATTTACTTCTTTATATTTTCCACTGTGCAAAGTAGTTTATGGTTGAGATTCTTGGTTTGGTAGTGTTGTAGACAATTTTGTCATCCCCTAGAGACAGTCTAGAGTTTCCATAGACCAGTGCCTAGGACATCTTATCATAGCAAGAGAACATGAAATATAGCTTGGGTGTCAATCCAAAATCTCTCTTACTATCTCTTGTAAAACAAGGAAATTAGTTTAAACAGAACCAAACTCTCTCAGAAGTTGATACAAAGATAAGAATAATGTAGGAATAGCATGCAAAACTCCAATACAAAAGCATCAGACAGTTAAGAGACAGCTTACTGCAAAGAGGGCCAGTTCAAATAGTATGCCACAGAAATCAAATATCAGAAAGTGGATGCAGTGAGGAAAACATGAAGGAGATACTAGTTAACATGAGGTTGATACCCAGATACACAAAAGAACCACATATGGGCTTATCCAACTAAGAATCCATACATGACAATGGCGCTTTAAAAGCACCCTCCTCAAGTAACTAATATAGCATAAAATATGAATGACATGAACATGGAACAGTATATCATGACTAGGCCTATTTAAAGCGCTTGACTAATCCAAGTATGGGCACCAACTAGGATGAATCCTTACTTAAGATCAGTGAGCCACTCGCACTCTAGAACATGATACAAGAAGATAAATGCAATGAAATGAGATATTATCTTAACACATAAGAAAAGATTACAAACTGTGGGATACCAAAGACCAGAATCCTCATTACAGTTATAACTCCTCCTCACTGAGACCCTACGGGCTCTGAGCCTTCATACAGAAACTTTACAAGATGTATACAAAGCCTTTCACTGCACAGTTTGCTGATAGAAATCTGGAACCCTTACAATGTCTTTCTTCTTCATTTTTATAAGAGAAACAGAAAGCTCTAGAGAATGAAGGTAGGTGAAAACATTAAATTGCTTAATTTGAACAAAATGGCGGAAAGATGCCTGCCCATACTGCTTGACGGCGCTGTAGTGCTGAACGTACTCTGTGGTTGCTCCATAAAATAAATGCAGTAGGAGTAGATTTTTCTGGAGACAAAACATGAGGAATAAAATATGAAACATTTTGTACTTTTCTGAGAGAAAAATCTATTGAAGAGCACCCTGGAGGATCTGATTTCTTTGCACTTGTACTCGAGCCTTCTGGATGTTAAATCGACTTTTGAAATCTCTGGTTCCAACCATTGAATTCCTTGCTCTCTAATTGATATTCTTTGTTATGAAATTAATGTCTTCAGCTACCAGGGTCTATCTTTTGAATTGCTCTGAGGGGTTTGATAAATTTCAGCCTTGCTTCATTAAATTAAAGTCTTGTCAACGATATTTTCTCGGATCTCTGCTTCCTCATCCAGCACCTGTTGAATGGAACTTCGAAATGCACTCGTCCTCTGTGATGTAAACCCCGGATTACGATGGTTCTTCAGCACCAAACACCTGCAAAAATCCACAAACTCATTAAAAGAAACCAGACTCTGTGATGGGTATGCAATGGGGGTGGCCGTGTGACGAAGCGTCGTGATAACAATGGTGGCGGTACACAGGATGGTGGTGAAAATGCAGAGGAACTGTGAAGAATGGGTTGACGGAGGTTTATAACACAAAACGCTAAAATATGGCGTGTGAATGAAATATATTTATATAAATGGCGGAAGGGGAAATAGATGACACGTAGGTGTACGAAAGGTCAATCGGAGTGGACGACGTGTAGGCGGGTTTGGTCAACCAGTGTGTATACAAATAATCTGAGCCGTTCAATCCTGGAGTAAGATCCACGGCTACAATTGCATTGAGGCAATGAAACAGTGGGCCATGGACGCGATAGACACGGATTAAAGCGCTTGCAGCTTCGGAGAATATCCACCGTTGGATGGAGGGCGCAGGATTGGACGATTGACGATGATTCCGCTGCACATCCTTTGGCCGAAATTTAATGCGCGGGGAGAGCGGAGGCTTGAGGTAAAGCGCGTGCATCTTCGAGGCACAATGGCTGTCGGATGGAGGCCCCGAGATCCAACGGTCACCATTTATTCCGCTACTCGACTTTCGTTCGGAGGATAATGCGCGAAATGGGCGGTTTTCGGGCCCGTACAAAAGACACGCGGCGCACATTCAATGGAATTGTTTATTAAACCACCGCGCCTTTAAAAAGTAGCCTTAATCATTGGTTTGCAATGGCGGTGCTTTTTGGGACTACTACGGAAAAAAAAACCGAACTCCGTCTACGATTGATTGACGGGACGGCCGACGAGTTCCGAAATTGAACGGACAGGTCGCCACGGCACTTACAAACCCAGCCATGGGGGCAAACAAGTAAGAACAGGGGCTAGTCTGGTAATATTTCATGAGAGGCTTTATGTAGTGTGTATTTCATATGAAAGGGTAACAGTAGACAGAATATGAGGGTTTATGGCCACGATGGCTGACTCAAAGGGTTCATGAGGAGCGTTAGGCCAAAAATTTAAATGAAGGGGAAACATGGATAACAGAAGTCATGATTTAATACTGTAGCCTAGACCTAAGGTCAAGTAAATTCAACACTTATAAGCCCACTTAATCAATGATATTGTTATAAAAATAATACAAATTGCACCTTCTGAAGGACACCAACCATTGGGTATCTTTCAAGACGAGTTCTTTGAAGAGTTGAACTTCCAAACACTATTCTATGGCTCAAGTCGACCTGTTGATGTGCTAAATTAATTCTCATATCAACATATTACACAATGGGAACTACTGCATATATCTTAAGACATATCAACACATGTCACCAATGTATTTTTTAAGGAAATTTGTATATTTTTCAACTAGGTTTCCAACTCAGCTTGGATTTCCATTCGCAAAGGAGAGTTGGGAGGAAAAAATTTGATTGCCAAAGATGTCAAATATAAAAAAAATCTTCATTTTTTTTGCAATTAATAGCTGGATATCAATGTCTCAGAAGCATACACACATATCCTGATTATTTTGAATACATGCGAAATGAAATATTTGTAATGATATCACAACTTGGTCCACAAAAATTCTTTGTTACATTCATTAGTGTCGAACACCTCTAGGATCGATTGATAGATTTATTGAAAAAATAAAATTCAATAAACCAACTTACTGATGCTTCTTACAAATGCATTGAAAATTTGATCAGAAGTCGCCCAGTCATTTGTAGTCGGTATTATAGACATAAAATATTAACACTACGTACTTTGATCACAAAAAAAATTAACTATTTGGACAAGTTCAAGACTATTTTTTATCTCAGAGTTCCAAAGCAGAGGAACAGAACATGATCACAAATTTCTTTGGATTAAATATGCTCCAATATATCAACAGTATCCTGAAACTGATGTAATTTATTTCATTGATAACTATCTAACATGTGATTCAACAATGTCTCCACATGAAATGGTACAAATACAGACTCATCATCACACAAAAACTTGTAGAAAACACAAACATTTTGCTTGTAGATTTGGTTTCCCCATTCCACCAATGCATGAAACATGCATCTTGCAACCTTTATGTAATAATGAAAATGAAAATCAAGAGATGAAAAACAATTTTTCTTCCTTGTTACAAAATAAATTGTATCCTAAAATCATGACATTTGATACTTTTCTTATCGATCCTTGTATTATGAACAAACAATATATATTGCTTCTTCGCTCTTTCATTGTACGACCAATTGTACTATTGGAAAGAAGTCCTTGTGACATTTTGATAAATGAAATTTCAAAGAAATTCCCTACATTGTGGCAAGCAAACACAAATTCCCAATTCATATTAGATGATTATGCAGTAGCAATATATTGTAGTTCCTATATGACAAATATGGACTGCAAAATGACATCTTCCTTCAAAAAAATCTGAGAAGATTTCTTGTTTAACAATGATGGTAAAATTGAAACCATTCGTAGACCTGGAAATGCATTATTGAATTTTCAACGAATTTCATGTAGACAAGTTGTTCACATTATTCTATCTTTTTCTTTGCACTCATCATCTAGAAAAATTGTTTTCATCAACACTGCCCCATTATAAAAACATACATATGTCCTTAAAAAACTTGCTCTCTTACAACATGAACATGACAACTCCGTATCATGTGCAAATCAATCATTGATAAATATGTAACCCGACCCATTGAACTCAAAACAATTTCACTATCTAGTAAAACTACAATGAAAAAAAACACCCATCTGTCATAATATTTGTTCGATACAATGAGCATAAGGATCCAAAAAACTATTGTAGAGTGAAAATGATGTTTTATCTTCCATATATGGAATCTGAATACAACTTAAAAATGATAATGAAACATAAAACAAAGCATACTTGTCTCATAAGCACATTGTTTTTGCTACTAAAAAACATTTTTCCCATCCAATCCATGGGGTGAAATTGATCTTGCTTCCACTACAATTTCTTCCAAAAGTGGAGACATACTTGTACTTAACCTGCCATCAAAAAATGGCCATAGTACTTGTCTTCATGAGAAATATGATATTCAACATGACCTAATGGAAAAAATGCAATCCAAAAAATGCATATTGCAAATCCAAATAGAAATGAATATATCAAGCATCCGTTTATTTTGAGCACAATAGCATATCATGAACTCGAGATAAAATTAAATGAAGAACAACAATTCGTAATAAAACAAATAGTGCTATGGAAAAAAAAGAATCCAAACAAGGGACTTTACTTCTTTATCATTGGAGCTGCAGGAACAGGAAAAACATTCAATACACAAGCACTTTATCATGCACTAATGCACTATTATAACAATGAACTTGAAAGCGATCTGCTTAAAAAAATGGGCCTCATAGTTACATTCATTGGAATAGTGGCATTTATTACAAATGGTGCAACATGCATTCAACTTTGCACTTGCCACTTTCTCCATTTAACATAATGCCATTGAATTTGAACACACTTGATATGTTGAGGAAATAATATTTAGGACATAGACTTCCGCTCAAAGATGTAGCATTGTTTATTGGCTCTTAGTTACTATACAACATTGACAAATGGCTTCGTGAAATCATGCACACACCAACAACACCATTTGGAAACCTTGACGTAATATTTTGTGGTGATCTATTTCAAGCACAACTTGTCCATGATCTTTGGATATTTAAGCATCCAAGTTTTAAAGCAACTAGTACACCTTACAACTTATGGAGAGATAATGCCATTCCTTTTGAACGAAAACAAGTGATGCGACAATAAAACAAAGAATTCGTCTCTATCTTAAATAGAATAAGAACTTTTTCACATACCAATGATGATCTTGAATATTTGAACAAGAATTAATATAGTGCCCACCAAATATCCACCGATACATATTTTTTCTATTTCACATCCAATGTCTTAAAATAGCACTATTAAAATATATTACATGAATAATCATACATGTTAAACAAAAAACATAACAATTCACAATGTATTCATGTACAAGAAAAATCATATTGAATCAATAATTTCCTTATTCCAATTTCAAAAAAATGACATTGCAGTTGCAAATGTCTATTGTGCACCAAATGCAACAACTGAAGAAATCATTGATTTCATCAAATACATCTTAGAACATCTGCCAAAAAACTACCAAACTACTATTGTCAGTGACTTCAATTTGGATATGCTACAAAACAATTGTGCACAGAAAAAACTAATACTATTTATGCAACAAACAATTTCAAATTACATACAACAACACCAACAACCGATTATGGGTCTATGCTTGACCACTTTTGGATGAACTTTCCAAGTGACTATGTATTATTCCATGCTTTTTGTGTCTATTGGACATACCATCATGCTATTTGCCTTACCATACCATCATTATACACTTGAGCCACGATTATAATGTCAATTTAACTATAAATTTTTTTTCAATGTTCACAATATTGTCACCAAGATTTGCATCTTAGCAAAGCTACAATTATGAAACCAACTTTTCTCTTGGCTTCTGCAACACTCATAACTTCTAAAATTAGTGGCTATCAGTTCCAACCTTTCTTTCTTGGTATCTCAAACAATGACATGCAATATCCATTGTCCCTCAACAACATAGAAAGAAATCTGTGACTACAAACTATCAAGCAATACAACAAATAGAATAAACTATGGCATGCTGACTTATAATAAGAAGTCTTTTTCCATTTCAAATAATTTTACTTTTTTCATACTGTACACATTGTCTCTGCATATATGAGCAAACCAAACTTGTGAATATAACAAACTTGAATTTTGAAACTCGACATTCTCGAAATCATGTTCATCAAACACACAAATTGTTTCAATTTCCATAAATTTAAATATTTAATATTCACACTTGAGCTTCCTACCATGCTCAAGATATGCATATTTATTCTCTTTAACCCTTTGGCTATAGTTTCTATGTCTATATCACTATGTACATCATTGTTTAAAAGGTAATTTTATTTGTGAGTTATTTCGTTATGTGCATCTTCTCATGTAATTTTTTAACTATCGAACAACAATATAAATAATTATTGTTCCCATAATTGATTCATGTCCTTGTGCCTATTGTGTCTAAAACACAGTGTGCACCAACCTTCAAATATACTCTTTCATTTATGAATCATGTGTTAAAAAAAACGTCCTATATCAACTTGCTTTTTTTCCCTCACCAAATCATTGAACATTGACATGACTATGCCTTTCTAAAAAAGGTGTTTATTGCCACTTATTTCATCGCAACAATATAAAATATTTTCTTTTTCTCTTGATTGTTTCCAATGGTAAATATTCTATGTAAATCTACATTGAATTTTAGAAATGTGCTTGTAACAAATATAACAATCGCTTCTCATTTCACCATTTTTCTTTTTGATGCTTTTCCTTTTGATTATTTCTTCTCCATTTCTGTCTCTCGCCTGTATTTGTTAGCTAATCCTATTAAACAAAATCCAAAAAATAGCTCATGATACAAAATTCAATAAAGTCAGAATTCATCTGAATATTAAAAAATACACTAGACCAAATTGCAAAGATATTGCATATAAAAAATACAGCTTTCGACTATAGAGCCTCAAGAACCAAAGAGCTTTAGCAAATATCATAACCATCAAAGAGATTCATATTCACTTTACATATATTACAAGTATCTATTTTCATTAAATTGTTGTGCCCTGACATTATCATTGTCTCACACATAACAACCAAGACAAAACCAAAAAAAAAGTATTCAATGCACAACTATGTTAATTGACTTCTATTTCATTTTTCATTCTGTGACATTCTGCAAATCAACACCAAATTAACACCACTGATCTATGTTTTTTTCATCTCTAAGAACAAGGGAAAAAAGTAAAACAATTAATTTGATCTCAAAAAGCTTTTCCTCTTTTGAAATATTTTCGATTTTCAACATTTATTCTTATACAATTATGTCAAATACTAACTTGTTCACTTGTGATTGATGCCAACAGAACATTGACTATTTTTACAATATCATGGAAAACAAAAACCTCGGTTCCGAGATGCAAAATACAGAAGGAACAAAGGACCACAATGCAAAGAATTAAGGCTACATGCTCAATTTAACAATTTGTTATTTTTCAAATTTGTCACTATTATATGTCAAATGTGACTTTATGAGCATTGAGTATCTCTATTGTAAAAATTGCGCAGATTGAAAACCGTGCAAGCGATTCCTTTCTCAATTATGCAGCTATGCACAGGTGTACACACAAATTCTTTTGAAGGTGATGTGCTAGTGGTCTATGGACGAGGGCAAACCAAAAATCCAAATTCACCAGTAAAAACACAGCTTGTCCACACAAATATTGTGGACAAAAGTTGTCAACTGACAATTACAGTGAACATAAGCAACAATCTTATAGACTGATTCCATGACAAATTTGGTCCTAGAAAAAGTATTTGTATTACATAATTTGCAGTGAGAAACAAAGGAATCTATGAGAGAGGAGACACAAAAATTTGTATAGTTCTACATGAAAAAATTTCAGTGAAAATAGTGCCACAAGTTTGCATCGATCATAGATTAGCTCTAGATACAACAATAGATAACCTTCTACTGTCAAATGATACATATACAATTGGTTATATTGTAGCTATTGTTATAGCATGCCACCAAAACAACATGTAGTTTGAACTGAGTGTCAAATATGGTGAAACGACCCATGATACAACTATTGTAAGTATATTATTACACCAACACATTTTACATATTCTGCGGCAATTTGATAAAAATATATATTTTTCTTTTGTTGTCAAATGACATAAAAAGGAAACATGTGTTTTCATACTTACAATTTTTTTTACTCTGATACTCAAACCTTTGCATCCAATCTAAGTTACAACTCAATGAAACTTACAAAGAAGAATTTTTGGCAATAAAACATGAGCTTATGTGCAAAAACAAAGCACTTTATCTATTCAAGAATATAGTCAGAAATGGTCCAATAGGATATCATATGTTATGATCTGCAACATCAAATTTCATTGATGTTCTCAATGACAGTTGCACAAAGGCACACTTGTTGTCTTTCATCAAGTCAACAAAAGAGGTATTTATCTACATTTTCCTTTTTCACTTTATACACACCTAATTTTATGTTCAAAATCTTTATATTTTGTCTCTCAAATCAAATAAAAATCTTATCATTATATTCAATTTTGGAATAGGTACAAGGAGCACTGAAACCAAAAAATGTTTTCTCCCCACCTTATGAACAAATATGTGCAAAATGTTCATATCCCATGATTCCGAATTCAATATATTGCACATTGTGTAAAGAAAGTATATAGGTTTCATATCATCCCAATGTCGATTGTGCAGTGGAAACACATGTAAAAAAATATATTGCAAAGTGCAAATGCCACAACTCCAACAACTCTTCCCAAAAATTGTTGAAACAAGTTTCCAACAATACACAGAGAACATATCATCCACAATGTTTAATTTGTAGAAGCATTTCGTTCATGACATCTTTACTTTGACAATCAATAACATAATTTCTGACATCAAACAACTCTGAACAAGTTTTATTGCAATACCAATTCCTTGAGTTTCACTATTCTTAGTGTATGGGTCTTCATAGAAAAATGCACCATTGACAAGTTCATTTACTTGTTGAATATCTTCAACGCTATAATTCTTGTATTGGTAATTGTTTTGTTGCACATTGTTACAGATTTCATTGCAATGGCATTTGTACAAATGTTGTCAGTTGCAGAAGAAATCTATGAGTACCACTCCCAATCACATGCATATTCAATTCACATACATGTTCTTGAAAATTTTTGTACCAACTATGTTTTTCCTTACATAAAACCTGGATAGAAATTTCCAACTCTGGAAAGATGAATTGTTTTTTTTTCCTCTTTCTATGTGCTAAAGAACACAATGCTATAACTTTGACTAGTATTTTTTTTTCTTATAGACAAATCCAATATGCTATAGTTAAAACTGAGCTCGCAACATGAAATATTGTGTATATATGCTTTTTCTTGTTTTCCAATTTTTGTTCTTCATATTGCTTAGAAAAATGAAATTGAAATTTGTTGATCTTTTAGAGTTTCTCATTGGTTCTAGTATTTTGTATTGATTACATTGTGAGAGTTCATTTTCAAATATAGATTGACTTGAGTCAGACAAATATTTGTGTCTTTACTTTTTCGAGTGATATCTGTATTTTGTTGTCCCATATACTTGAGAAGAATTGAAATGGCACATATAAACTTCTGGAAACTTCTTTGGAAACTTCTTTTAAGTATTTCATGGAAGCATTTATTCGTTAGACTTTAACATTTATTCCTTGTTAAAATAATAGACAATGTGAAAATAAAATTCTGAAACTTCTTTTAAGTATCCCATGGAAGCCCTATTTTTGTGTAGTTTAATTACATGTTACTGCAAAACATGTGCAGATATGAAATCTGGAAACAACAGAATGTAATGTTACATTTGTCAAATGGGTTGTATTTTTCAATTAGATATTCTACTATGCTTTTGCCTTACATAACTAATATGTCTAAACCGTTTGTACTTCAAGTAGATTGGCTATATCTCTGGGATGATCTGTCTTTGGGATGGGAATTCTTAGGCTAGCATTGAGCCTCGGGGGAGTCTAGGATGTTAAAAGGGGGCATAGTCTAATGAAATAATGAAATGACTTTAGTGTTGACATGAATTTTTTTTTTTCCGGTGATTTTTGGTGAGATCGTATTGTTCTGTTTTGACATGTTTTTTTGGTGATATTCGCTGAGATTATAATTTTTTTTTGTTTTTACATGATGTTTAGTGATATTTGGTAAGACTATAATGTTTTTATTTTTATTTTTATGTTTTTAATGTAGAAAATGGTGAGATTAATATTATTATTTTTATTTTTTTTATTTTTATCTTTGAATTTAGAAATAGATTTGGTGTTATGATTATTTTTTAGGGTATTTGAGTTGTGGAGATTAAACACCTTATATTTACAATTTTCCCAATTTTTTTTTGGAAAATCAACCAAAAATTTTATCTAGAAAAAGGGCCAAAAAGTTATTTCATTAGATCACTGTAAAAAGCACGTGAGAGGTCGGACATTTGTATAGATAATTGTTTGGCTTTATAAATTACTTTTTACATAAATGTGAAATTGGGCATAATAATTGTTTGAATTTATAAATTATAGAGAAATTCGGGTTCGTAACATTGTTGTTTGGGTGGATATAGTTTGCTCTCCTTCCAACCCACTTTCAATTCCAAAAAAAACGTTGTTGACTGATTGTGATTTTCCAGTTTCAATTCCAAAAAATAACATTGTTGATTGGTTGTGATTGTGATAAGGCTAGAAGGATAGATGTCATATTCGTCATATGTCACTCAAATTATCATGCTTTCACAAATTATTATAGAATTTTAGCCCTATATTATTGGAAATTTTTAGATATGTATTATTGGATAGTTAACCATTTTATTATGATTTATTTCATATTAGTTTTATTTATTAATAATTATGTTTTAACAGAGTTGAATATTTCACTTACTATTCATTATATTAAATAATGTCTAAAAAGTCAAATTATTATGCTTTCACAAATTATTATAGAATTTTAGCCCTATATTATTGGAAATTTTTAAATATATATTATTGGATACTTAAGCATTTTATTATGATTTATTTCATATTAGGTTTATTTATTAATAATTATGTTTTAACAAAGTTGAATGTTTCACTTACCATTCATTATATTAAATAATGTCTAAAAAAGTTGAAAAAAAAAATCACCAACAATTTTGGTTTTTTTAGTTTTACTGAAATAACTTACAAAATTCCAAATAATGTTTTTAACCAATTAGACTAATTTCCAATCTCAAAAAATCTGTTTTCGAACAATAAAATATGAATCTTTTAATATAAATACTTATGTTTAAATGAATTTTTAATTTTATAATTCATTTTTTTCTCTAAAATGTAGATATAAAATTATATAATTTTATTATGATTAAAAAAAATAAAACATTCTGTAAAAAATTATGACAACAAACCAATAAGTAATTAAAAAAAATATAATTAAAATTTTTTGAAATCGAAAATTGCTTTTAATCTTATTAGAGCTAGTTCAAGTCTCTTACAACTTTTTCTGTGCAATATTATACACAAAAGCAAAAGCCAGGTCAAAAGCAATACCATTGCCATACTCTTGTCTAAATTAATAGGTTGCTAATTGTATTTATTATGATATGTCAAATGAAACATTAAAAAAAATATGTTTTTGAAAAGAAACCATGTCCTTTCGCTAAACAACCATAGGTGCATTGTACCAAATTCTGTGAGGATTGTTATCTATTCCCAATTATAAAAATAGCTTTTACTAATAAGTCATAGGTACATAAAGATCAAACATTTAATTTGGGCAAATTTGAATATTTGTAGGAAATAACACCCCTTACGTTCATTGATAATTCCTTAAATTTTTGAAATATATTTCAGATATCCCTATAATGTTAGGAGGAACCACCTTGTTAGCCTTTATCATAACTATTTGTCCCAAATGTGCTTCATGTTTCAGTACATTATGCATTAGTGATGAGAACAAAGTATTTACCACCAACACCTCTTCAGAATCAGATGTCAATCATAGATAAACTATAGCTGTCTCCACATGCTTGTGGAAGACAGTGGGAATGGACACGAAGTTAAAGAAGGAGAAACGTAGTCTAACAAATCTACAAAATGTTAAAAATGGTTATTAGATATACATAGAGTACTTTTGTAAGATTATATTAAAATTTTTAAATATTTTTTTAAAAAATAGTTTATAATTCTTAAATTTTTAGAGAATTTTGGGTGATTAGGGTTTGAAATAAAAGGAAATTTATTTTAATAATTATTTAAAATTAATGTATAATAACATTTTATTAAATATTTAAAAATATGTAAAAAATTATTATTTATAAAATAATAAAAAATTCTTAATTTAGAAAACATTATAGTATTAGTAATACTCTAATTATATTAAAATTATTATCAGATTTATTTTCACTTTCGATCTATCGAGGGTGGAGAGGGATGGGAAATTTCTTTTCACTTTAAAAGAGCTTTCTATTTCAAAATTTAGAATACTTTCATGTCTATTGGTAGATCCGAATTTAAGATCAATCTGAAATTTGATTTCAATTATTAATTATAATTATATATATAAATATGATTATTAATTTTATATATTTTATTATTTTATTTTATTAATTTCATTTGTATTTTTTCATAACATCTCTATCATGCTCAATCAATTGTTTACCGGAGTTAAATTTAAGTTTACTTGTGAACCTCATATATAAACAATTTTTTAATAAAAAGTAAATCGGGTGAGGGGAAATTTTGGATAAAATATAATATTACAATATTTTACGTTACCCAATATTTATTACCACCCCCACCCAATAAAAAGTGGCCACGTGTGGGGAAATCACTAATTAAATATAATGGTATTACATTTTATCTAATATTTCCCATCACACCTGACTTAAATATTACATTTTACTCAATAGTTCCCCTACGCCCCTACTAAATTTTATAGTTGAGTTTTATTTACTTTTAAATTTCAAATATAAGGAAAAATTACAATAAAATACAGGCATTGTTAGGGATAAGGATAAATATGGGGTAAAATGTAATATTATAGTATTATATTTTTATAATATCCATGGACATTTTTATAGAGTTATTTTTATTAGATCTTGGCTCAATGAAGAAATTACATATATCTGGTCATAGAAAATGTTTTTTTTTTAATTACTTTATCTGCTTATTATGACTACACTTATACACACAATATACACAATATTTCTATTATATACACATATATTAGCCTACACACAACATCTAATTCAAGCATACCCCATATACTTACAGCATTATCTCGCAATTAATTCCATAAATAATACAAATTTAATATATCCTAAATTTATTTTAGTATGTACTAGTACATATTATTAATAAAGGGAAAAAGTTTTTAAGTGTGAAGATTTTTTTGGAGTTTTTGGTGGATTCTTTGACATAAATTGGACCAAAAAAATTGTGGCCAAATCTTAGTTTGTGTTGTTTAATTTTTATTTTTGAGTGTATATATGGATTTAGCCCCCTCAAAAACCCTTAGGAGCACTTATATTGTAAAGTTCACATGAAAAACTTGTGATTTCAATGAATCTATGTGATTCTATAGAAATTAGATTAGGAAAACAATGGAAAACTTTCAAAAATTAAGCAAAAAATAGGGGTTAACAAATTTAAAATGGATATTATAACATTATTATAATAATTTCAAGAGAGAAATAAAATTATAAAATAATAAAATATAATAAATAATTTGGAATAAAAATGAAATTTACTCTAACTTGTAGAAGAAATTATTTTTTTCACGAGATTTCTTGGTTAATTTTATGAGAGATTTTAAAATCTTGATTTTAAGTTGTTTTAATTTGTTAGAATAAATTATGCCGAGGAGTTTTTGAAAGCGGAGAATCCATTTTATGTTAAAAAAATGCATGTTAAAAAAAAAAATAAAAAAATCGCATGTTTTTTGTGAAAATATTTTCACAACAATATTTATGCATTAAAATATATATATTATTCAATCTATTAATTGGGTTATCTTGATAGTTGTGAAGAATAGTTGTATCTTCCACTCAAATTGGATTCCTCACCCGGTGACATAATGATGACAAATATTGATGCGATAGCTACTTACATAAAATGGAAATAGTCAAGATATAAAGAATTACAAAAATGTTGATAACAAAATTATTTTTAAGGTTGAATTTTTTTTTTTGACAATTAAATAAATTACTTAATTTTAATCAATTCCATTATTTAGTTAAAATAACTCAATTGATAATTACATTAATATGAAATAAGAATTTTTTTTAAAATATGAAATTTTCTTTTTTCATTAAATCACAGTAAATTAACAAAATGAGAAATTTACAACATTTTTGCATTGTCAGAAGTGTTTTCATTTTTTTGAGAGAATTTTTTTGAAATGAAAATTTCAATCATTTTTACAATTTAGTTAAAATAACTTAATTGTTAATTACATTGGAGGTGTTTTTTTGTGAGATTGGATAGGTAAATATTGTTTGGTCAAACACCCAATCAGAGAAAGCTTTACCACTTTGCTTTATTTTCGCCTAAGAGCTCATTATCAAGAAAATAATGGATTAAATGCAAGAAGTCCCACAAGGCCTGTAATTCCAGTAAAAACATGACGCGTAAAAAGTAGAGTGAGCCAGAAGAGCGGCATGCAGAACTCTCAGTGTGTGGACAAGTTGTTGAGATCGAGTCCATACTCGATGTAGCAGAAAATACACTTCGGCCTGTGACATCATCCTCTGCTGTGATTTTTGAAGGGAGAATACATAGAAGAAGAACTTTCACCCCTTGCAAACAATTGCAGAGTGCTTTGAAAAAGTTTCTTCAAAGTGGGCAGATCCATTTAGAGCCACGGACTTGGAGAAAGCCTACCGTGGAAAGTCGATTGTAGCTATTTGTTGTGTGTGAAGACCTTGAGTCGGGTTGAATATTGAGGGAGTGTTGAAGCTGAAGGGTTGTGGAGTGGCTGAAGGGCTTGTGGACCTCCTTTAGACACTCCTCGGTGTTTCTTGGTGCCGTTGTTGGACACTGCTATCAGTCTTTTGTTTTAGAGGCACAACATACCATATTTTGGGTGGGTAGCTGCGCTTCAACCAGGGTTGACGAGAGCAGGTTGGAGTGGAAGATTGTGGGTTTGTTTGTGCCTGATGTGGATGGTGGGGGTGAGGAGTCGTGAGGGCTCTGTGTTGTGACTGGTTGCTGAGTAAGCAGGCATGGGTGACGTGGAGTCGACATTTGATATGCCGTAGTTATTTCATACTGGCTACAAGAATTACCGTGAAGACGACGAGAGATCTGTGGATATATTAATGACATTGTTTAAAGGAATACGTGTTCGTTCTAAAATCTAGAAGATCAGGGCCAGCTCATTTCCTAGTAATGAGCTGAACGATTGTGGAGATTTAATGAGCCTTTCAAAATGATAAAAACAAACCTTCCTTTATTCACTACATTCTTTGTTCAGATCACTTCAGCCAACTTTTAAGTTTCCAACTGTTTTTCCTCTGGTTAATGCCTCATTGTCTCTATCAGTTTTAAAGCAGCACATTTCACTTTATTTTCAATTAAAATTTCAATCTTGAGTTATTCTTTGTCAACATCTCCGGTCAGGTTGTACTGTTAATTTTAGGTCTGCTCCATAATCATAGTTGTTTCAGTCTTGACTTTTTGGAGTTTGGGTACAGATCGGTGAAAAAATTGAGATAAAATCTTGATTTCTGTTATTTAAATTAGTTTTTGACTGTATATATGGATTCACCACCCTAAAAAAAACCCCTAGAACGCCGATTGGCAAGGTTACCTGTCTAAACACTGTTGCCAATAATTTAGAAATTTAGAGAAATTAAACCAGCAAAAACTTCTACATAAAAACCTCAAAGAGTAGCACTATAGACTGTCATTAATCAACTAAAGAGAGAACAGTTTTAGTAAACCCATTCTTTCTTCTTCTAAATTTGTACCTCAACCTCCTACTATCTTGTTCTAGAATTTCATGTAATTATGGTCTTGAAGTGCTCTAGAATTTAGTGTGCTTGTTGTAAGATGTTTATCAATAGTTAATGGTATAATTAGTTTGTGAGTGATTGAAAATATTATTTATTAAGTTAATAGTGGTGGTCTATCTTTGGAGATAAAGTATGAATTTTTGTTTCTTTTTGCAATAAAAATTATGGATATTGTGAGAATATTCTTCTTCTTATATGCAATTTGAAGGATGAAATTAAAAGAGCCTTAATGATTTAAAATATTAGAAATACAAATTATATTTTGCCTATACACAATTGTCAAGTTAAAAATATGATAAAAGATATTAAAAAAGACTCCTTCTCATAAGTGCCTTTGAATTCACTATTTTTTTCTCTCTACATTTGAATTGCCTTTTCATTGCTCGGTGCTTTTTTCAATTCAGCATTGTTCTCATGGTTTGGATTCACTATTTCATTGCTCTCTCCATTGCTCTTGGATTGCACCAAAACCATTGCATGCACATGGGCTCCCATCGAAATGTTGGACTACATGTTGGGACTGCAACAAAGTAGCATGGCCACCCACATTCATGTAGATATGAACATTGCTAAGAGTGACCTAGAATCAATAGCAACTTCCACAATTTAATCCTTATTTGCGGGGAATAGCTTAAATATTAACCTATACGATTTTAAAACTCATTGGTAGGTTAATCCTCATTTGGTAGACATCTCACCGATTCTTGAGGTACAACTCAATGCTACATGGTGGGATAAGTTGGTGGATTCTATTTTAATTTTTGTAGCTCAATGCCTTGCATATAAAATTTGGATAAGTTGGTGGATTCCATTTTAATTTGTTATGAGTATTTTAAAATTTGCATTTTGTGCTTAAAATTATATGCTTTGAATTTAGATTTGAGATTATATTTAGTAGGTTTGATTTGTTTGTAGAGGTTTGAGACATAAAATACTCATAAATAAAAAAAATTCCCTAGTAATGTTCATCATGAATGGATGTAGTTTTCCTTTTTCATAGTCGGCTATGTAGCCTTGGAAATGAAATCCTTGAGTGAGCCCTTTTAAATGCATTAAAATTTGTTTTGGACAAGTTCAAGGTGTTTTAACTCTCATATAAAGGACAAACCAGACAAATGTTGTTCTAAATATTGGTTTTCCTAATATTATTGGTATCTTGACTCAAGATTTTTAGGAGTAAATTTATTTATAGTTTATGTTCAATAGTAAAATTTAGATACCTTATTTATATCTTAATGAATGATATATTTATTATCATATTTGGCCCCTTATAATAAACTCTATCCAGTTGGGCTTCTTTATAATAGTGAAAGAGATTATCTTAAACAGTTAAAGTTTAAATTATATACACACTTTTCCATTTTAAAGATGAGTTTAATTTGAAGTTGGGTGTTGGAAAAAACAATTTAGAAACTCTAAAGTTTGCTTTGGTGCACTCAAACATAGAAGTTTGATTAAAAATAAAAAAAACAAGTCAATGTGTGAAACACATATAATTTATTTTAAGCGAATATGTGAATTTAGAAGATTGTCACACACACACATATATATATATATATATATATATATATAGAAATTAAAATTCATTTTTTAAAATTGTTTTATTTATAAAATATAAATTAAATTGTTAATAATGGATAGATTACTATTAAAATTAACTTAAAATGAAAATGTTAAATCAGTAAATTATTTTGTTACTAAAAACACACTAAAGCAATACAAGTTTGTGAAAGGCGGGAAAATTGTGAGAATAGATGAGTTTTGTTTTCAAACCCATGCATTCCTCAAGGAGTATATAACTCGAGAGGACAACTTCAAGGATCTTAAAAAGTTGAGCAAGTAGAGATTTCACAGGGAGGTTGGAGTCACTCTTGATTTTCAAAATGATGATTATAAATCTCATCCACTTGCACCCATGTCCAATGCCTCTCTTCTTGGAAAAAATGACTAATGCAATTTCATAAGTCTCAGATATTTTTAAGTATACTTTTAATATTAATTCAATTTAAAATATTTTATTCATAACCCATGATATATTTCTATTTATATACAATATTAAAATATTTTTTAACTTTGTTTGATAGCGATATATATGTGAAGTTTCAAATACCATGAGAAAATACCACTAGTTTATAAAGCTATAAACCTGCATTACTATTGATGGTAAATTTCATATATATATATATAATAAAAGAAAATATCTTAATTTTGTGCATATAATAAATATCCAATGGTATTTATGAATTAATAACAAAAATCATTTAAGCCATGTGTTGATCTGTATTTGGTTATAGGTGAAGAATATTTTATTTGTATTTTAAAGAGACCCACATGTCAATTCCAAATTGAACACAAGTATGTAAGCACACCAAAATTTCCTGGAAAGCAAGGTACATTCATAATTTCGACTAAAAAAATTTCGAAGAGGAAATTATATTATATAAATATTGTAGTTTTATTTTACAATTGACACCTTTATATAATTTTAGGTGATCCTTAATCACTATTTCAAAATTGGATATTTAATTCAACCATATCCATAAATATCTGCATGATATTTTTATGAATCTTTCCAAAGATCTTTATCCCTAACTTTTTCCATTTTTCCTCTTTTATTTTTTTTACAAAATTATATTAAATAAAAATTATATTTACTATCTTCTTTTATAATTAGTCATTTTTTATAACTTTAGGTGACATAACAAAGAATGTCATAATTGTATGATTAATTCAACCATCTCCACCAT
Source organism: Pinus albicaulis (assembly GCA_034641835.2). Classification (NCBI taxonomy): domain Eukaryota; kingdom Viridiplantae; phylum Streptophyta; class Pinopsida; order Pinales; family Pinaceae; genus Pinus; species Pinus albicaulis. Next base: position 192,144 of record JAXQQM020087348.1, on the reverse strand, counting down.
ATCTTCATAACTCTCTCAAGAAATACTACTAACTTCTCTCATTTTTTTTCATCTATAATTCTTGTAGAATTATAGTAATAGTCTATAGAATTATACATCATTACAAATCTACCATGTTAAGTTATTATAAATGAGAGTAGGAGTTTATATTTCATACACTTCTTTACTTTTAATTCCTTTTCACTTATATGTAACCATATCCAGGGTTTTCTATGGATTGAATTCAACATTTTTTCTATGGGGTTTTATGGATGGCCTAAACCATCACACCTCCATGTTTATGTGGTTACCCTCAATTGTCATCTGTAGGCTTTTCTAGATGAATCTCACCCATTACATCCCAAATGTTTTACATCAACATACATTTAAACATTACAATATTTGGGTGGTTTCAATTTATCCCAAACATTGCACACGATAGTTTTTCATTGATCATGAACAATAAACATCAATGGGTTCCAAGTACCACAAATAATCCTTTGTCATGACCAGTGGTTTGGCTTATCACAATCCTTGCACTGCAAAATTGCATTTACAACACCACAAACTTTTAAATGAGATACTTTCCTTTTAGTTTTACATCAATATCATTTTACTTGGCTTCCTTGGGAAATAACAAAATATGAGATTAATCTAGCCTTGTATACAAACACTCAATTAAGACCATTTCTTCTTAATGTAGAAAAGGATGTTAATTTGTTGAATGATGTTTTTCATGGATTCCTTCCATTTGCATCACAAATTGAACACATGATATCATTATTCTTACCTTGCTTTGTGTACTTCATTTTTTCTTCATCATCTTGCTTTTTCTTCTTCCTCTGTTTGTTTTCTTTTATTAAGTGTGAGGTCACATTTCGTCTTCCTTTTTCTTTACCGTATTCTTTGCTCATGTTTTGTATGCTTCCTTTATAAACTGTGTGCTTCCCATGTTATCTACTTTTTTCATCTTGTATTTTATCTTTTCAATCTTCCATTTTCCCTACATAAATCATCTCGTAGTGAGAGAAGTCTCCATCTGTGAGGCATCATGAAACAAATTGACAAAATTATGGCATTTATTAATGTGTGATTTTAAATATTTTGAACATTCATTGGTTTTATAATTTTACCTTTACTTTTTGTGCATGAATTTTTATTATTATTGCTGAAAATTTAATGAAAATGATCTCAAATTTCTGAGGAAAACCTAATGTATTGATCGCCTATGGATGGGAAATTCTAACCAAAATAAAAACAAATGTTTGAATAAACAAGCTTATCAACTATTGAATTGTGAATATAAGTGCTATATTCAATACATAATAGAAATTTGAAGACTTTGAGAGAAATCAACACAGGTATGAGGATCACTTGGCACTAAACGGGCGCAGACATTACAACACATTTTGGATATGGCTATCAAAATGGGATATGGTAGCATCTGGGCACTACGAGGCACAAAATTTCCGGGCACATTTGTATAATTAGAAGAGATAATATCATTTGTTCCTCACGTTTAAGTCGCTTCTTGGTGAAAAATCAAAAGTAATCCCAAACCGCCTCTTCGGTTCTGGGGGATCTTGGACAAAAATCCCTCAAACATCCTTGAAAATACTAAATAACCAAAATCCTTTAAAAAACAACCTCGAAGACTTTCATGTGAAGGGCGTGTACTAGTTCCCGATGCCACTGTGCATTAGTCCTTTTTCCAATAAGAGGCATTGAAATTGGTAGTGACGAGATTTGTAATCATCATTCGAAAGTCAAGAGTGGCTCAAAAACTCCACAGGACAGTCTCTACTTGCTCATTTTTTTCTGGGTCTTTGAAGTTGTCCTCTAGGTTGTATACACTCGATTGGTGAATGCAAGGGGTTTGAAAAAACTCATTCGGTCTCCACAATTTCCAGATCTTCACAAAACTTGTACTCCTTTGGTTTGTAGCCCTTTAGGGGCAATTGCTAGTAATTAATGGTTTACTTAAATGGCTAAATAAGGGTATACTAGGCTTTGTCAATCTCGGTCAGGAAATTTTTAATAATTAATATATAAGTTACGTGGTCCTATTTTTAATAAGAAAATAAATTAATTGATTGAAAAGGAAGTTGCTTTTCATTAAGAAAATAATTTGAATGATTGGAGAGTTTCCTTTCATTTTAAGTTACTTTAATAGTAATATATCCATTATTAACAATTTAATTTTATATTTTATAAATAAAACCATTAAAAAAATGATTTTTAATTTCTTTATATATATATATATATATTAAATTACAATTATATTAATCTTGAATTCATTATTCACTTAAAACAAATTCTCTTGTGTTTTTTTTTTTTTAGTGACTTGTTTTTATTTTAATCAAAACTTCTCTTATGTTTGAGTGCACAAATACAAACACGAGTTCTGAAATTATTTTTTTGGATGGCATATTTATTTTTGTCCCGGACATCAATAAATACAACTTTGAAACACCAGCATATTAAATTCTCATTCTTAAAATGGAGATAGAAAAGTATGTATATAATTGTTTTAAATTATAATCATTTTAATTTATTTAGATTTTATGCTACATATTTTCAAAACTTAAGAAAAAATGTTTATCCTTTTACTTTTTTAAATATAAAGAAGGATAGATCAATTTTAAGTTAGAGTTTCTAAGCGTAGAGAGGGATCAAATCTCTTAAGATGTTCCTCTCCATGGTTAGTGAATCATAGCTATAAATCTATAATAATTTTTTAAAAGTACGCTCCTTGACATTCCTTTCACCTTTCGTGCAATTGAATAAAAAATTATAGTAAGAAAAAAGGAAAGAAATTATCTTTAAATCACAATAAATTAACAAAAGAACACTTAACATCTCATTTATTCAATTGACAGGATGTTGAATATTATTGAATTTAACACAATAAATCAAGTAAATCAAATGTGATCATCTTATCATCAAAATTGATCAATAGCTCCCAGTACAAATTAAATAACACTGAACAGTCATGGCATTAAACAAATTAGCACTGAATCATCTTAACTCCACAGTTTATCTCACCGAGGGCAGACGAATCAAACCCTCTTAACTAGGTATACATGTAATTAAGGACAGATCTATGGTATTGCTTAATAATATTATCTATATTATATAAATTCACACACACATACATATATATTCTCATTTTAGTTTTATTAAAACTTTGATTTAGTCTCCATCTAATATTTTTAGTAATCATTAAGATGAGGGTTTAGATATGTCTCAAAAAAATTAATTGAAATATTTTTGTTTTTGCATTTAATTAAAAAAATATATATAAAAGAGTAAGAGGGATAAAGAGAAGCTAAGGTATTGTAAGGAGACAGTAACCCCCAATCTTGATACATAATTATGTCTCGAGTGCTAAGAGAAAGAAAAATGATCATTGCTAAGATAAGAACTAATTCTCATGAGTTTGAAAGATGAAGGCGGGTGTTGTTCAGTTTAAAACATCTTGGGAGGAAAGAGTACAACTTTGGATACTAACGAGGATTTGCCTACTCTTACTCACATTGGTTTAAATTTTCAAAATCTTTGTCACTACCAAGAAGGTCTCTTTGTTCTAATTTTCCAAATCTTTTATGCTACCAACATTCTTGACTTGTTAAATCAAGGAAACTAAGGTGATCCCAGTGCTTCTCTCACTTATTTTTACCATAAAAATAAAATATTAAGGAATTTCAGCACAATCTCTTTTCCTCAAGGTTTATATATACCACATTAGTGATACTGTACATTAATCATCATCATCATGGGTCATAACCATGGTTGATATAATAAGACGATAAGTTATTTTTATTTTAATGTATGGTTATTTTTTTATTTTAATTTTATTATTTTTGTTTACATAATAAGATGGGGAGATTACAACAACTCTTTCATATTAGGCTGGGAGAATTTTTCATAACTTTATTAATAAGAAAAACAAATTATAGTAATAAAGTGGAATTTAATATTTTTATGATTTTTTAGCTTTGTTTTATTAATTTAGCTAACATTTAAATATTTACACTAATTTATGGACACTACAACATTTGCACCTATACTAATTTTTATATTACATTTATCCTTTTATTATCAGCATGAAATATAAAATCGCTCAAGCATATAGAATTTTTATTATTAAAAACTTACAAATTATATTGAATGAAATTTGGCTTTTATTATTAAAAACTTACAAATTATAGCATTAAATGAAATTTTATAATGCTGTACATTAAAAAATAAGTCATTATTTAATGATGAACATTGCACCTTGCAAAGTTACCTTAATAATCCATAAAAATATATAAAAAACTAGAACCACGTGTTATTTTAGTAAGTTTGAGACAATAATAATTCAAGTTGTAGTAGATTTTTTGAGACTATGGTGTATGACTATTGTTTATACACTTGGAAAACAAGCAAATCACTTATAGTTTTTGGCCTCTTTAAATTAATGATAATGATTTTTTTTCGGATAATTTTGGTTAAAGAAAAAATAGTATATTTTTTAATTTAAAATTTGTTAACTCATTAGAAATAGAATTAGTAGGAAAATTTAACTTTCAGCAGATGGGCTTTTTCTTCCATTAATCCAACATAATTCTATGGTGATTTATCTATTTTCCATTTTTAAACATACCATAACCCGAGTCACAATGAAAGAGTGTGTTTCTCGAGATCCAAGAAAATGTTGAATCCATTTAAACCATTTCTCTTTTGGATGATAAGAAACTTAAAAGAAGAATCCAAAGACATGGTACTTCTTATCTACATCTTGTACCTTCAGAATTGGGTATAAATTGCTTAACACAAGGACTTAATATATGTGTTGGTTATACAATAGGAATCTTACACATAACTTGATAGGTCTGATTCATTAATTGGTGGCATGGTTGCACTATTATCAAATGGTCTTGTTGCAGTTTGATTTCCATCCAAATTTCTTAGTTCATATGTATGATGAACACATCAAGGGCATCCTTCGATTGCAAATCAAAACCGGGTGGTTTTGATATGAAGAAAAGAAAGAGAAAAAATATTGCGATCACAGCAGAGGTTGCTTGGGTACTAAACACATTATATCCATTACATTCTCAGGACACCCGGTAAGAATCAAATACGAATACCCTGGTCATTATAGATGCTCATAATAAAAAAATCGAGCATTAGACTAATATGAGATGGAAGACCTAGGTTTTCACAGAAATTTGGGTAGTAGATCTACCACATATTGTGAAACTTAATTTTTATTTGATAAACTAATTTGAAAAATATTTTGTGATGTAAACAAAGAGATATTCCCCATAACATTGATGATGAGATAGAAAATTTTGAAAAATAAAGTGAAAGAGATATTGAACCAATGATTAGAGATGATAGAAATGTTGAAAAGAAATTAAAGTGAAGGTAGATCACCCGAGTATGTATATATATGTTGAATGTGTATTATTTAATTATACCATATTTATTTTTTATTGAATATGTAAACTCATTTTGTACATTTTAAATTCTAATATGCTGAATGAGAATCAATATCGATGATGAGATGTTGAGAAAATCATTGACATGACTTGCTTATGGAGATAAAAAAATTTGACCATGCTATATGATATCGTGTTAAGCACATTATTGATATGTTATTCAAAAGATGAAGATAAGCAATTCAAGCCCAAATTTTGAGAAGTCTCTTAACATCAAAAGAAATTAAAGGAGAGCTACAACTTTAAATGGGTATTTTGAAATGTGACAAAAGATAAAAAAATGAAGGAAAATGTGATACAAAATATATTAGTTATACAAATTAGTTGGAAGGTCTAGAAGAAAAGTGATTTAGATACATGAAACCATACATATCAAGTTCTAAAGAGAATGGTTTGGTAAAAATATATGGCACAAGAATTAGGGACACTGTGAAAACCTTTGAAACATCAGAAATTTTGTTTTAGACAGATTATGAAAATGATAGATATTTATTCAAGAAGTTATTTGTAGGCACCCATACAAAGATAGACTTGGAGAAGATGTTAAAGAAATAATATGTGAATATTGGATGAAAATTTCTTTAATTCATAAAAACAGGGATGTGATGCAACAGAAGAATAACACAAAAATAAGTATAAAGAACATGCAAAAATATCTTGGACACCACTCGAGATAAGGTTTTCAACAAGTTCATAGGAGAGAGATCTTGAAATTAATGTCTTGATAAATGCTTTTGTACATTAAAAATGATGGTATGTTAAACCTATCCTTGTACGCAACACTTATGGTTGTATCGTTATCATGCTTAATTTTAGATTATATTATAAACTGCATTCCTGAATTTTGGTAAATTTTTTTGGAAAGGTGCCTCCTCACTACTATCAGTTTGTATATAAAATTCTATATGCAGAAAGCCATGAATTATTTGCAAAAGTATGTTTGTTTGTGTAACAATGCGATAGTTTGGCAGAAAATTTACAGGCTTTATTTCATATGAAATATCTTATTTATATAAATGATCAACATTATTCAACATAAAGTGAAATGGAAGAGATATGATTATATTCATACATGGAGTGGTTCAGTAGTAATACAAGTGTTAAAAGAATTGATTTACGGAAGAATAAATTTTTGTGAGAGTTTTAAGAAAGTTTTGAGGAAGAAAATTTATAAATACCCAAATAATCCCCATGAAACTCTATGGAAAGACTTGCAATTCAAAAAATATTGTGAAGTTTTTCCATAGGGACCATTTGTCCAATAGTTGGTTTCGTAGAGAATTACATTTGTTCCCACAAAGAAATACGAGTGAATACTATCATTCTAACTGATCTCTATGCTTGTCCATATTCTATATAGACAAAGTTGAACAAAATGTTGATTCGTTGAAAGCACTAGTGAAGAAGAAATCAACGACTTTATTAAAGAATATCACCTTTTATATCGGTGATGATCGTACATATGATATATATTTTATTTGGCCATTGTTTTGATAAAATTTATGACTCATTGAAAAGTCGTGAAATAAAATTCAATGAACATTGGATATGGTCACATTGATGGCAAGTCGATTAAAATATTCATGATCATTGTTTTGGTTGTGTCATCTTCATATGAAAACCCACATTAAACATTGTTGGAATTTCTTTAAGGCCCGATCATGGAAAGGAGAACATGATGGTGCGGGGACTGTATAAAGCAATAACTTAGAAGATATCAAATGGACCACTTTGCACACGACTTGTCTCGGTTGAACAAGTTGTTCAATGGTGTATCGTTACTAAGCCATGAGACTAACCGATCAAGGGTAGTACAAAGGTATATATATGTATGTAAGACTTTCTTAATATACATGATCTAATTTTAAACATTAGCCATTGATCACAATGGTTATCCTTGATTGTATTTTGAATAACATATTTATATTCTTGTTTGAATTTTCCATATAGATTTTATTGGCATATTGACGTCAATATGTAGATAGATCGATTGGAAATAACGTCAAAACAATAAAAGGGACTCAAAAATTGCATTCGATTAAAACAAAGGAGTACCAAAAATGTGTTTGCACTTGATAAAAAGAAAAAATCTAACTTTGAGTGATGTTTTCATAGACGATACATAATCCAATGAAGTGTTTGTGAAACCAAAATGTATGTAAAATATTGGCAACATACAAAACTTTAAATAAAGAGGAAAATTTCTGTTGCCAAACTTTGACAGAAATTAGAGAGACTAGTATCATTTGAAGGTGATTGAGTTTCTAATATCGTTAAGAGAAGGTAACATTTTAATTTCTTTTCAAATTATAGAGATCTACAAATAGATAATAAAATCAAGTACACATGTTAATTTTAAAGTTAATTTTTCATGTTAATTATGATCTAAATTTATGTAAGTTTGTTTTATTGTGCGGAGATATTTATTGCTAAAGTTTTCTACTAACAGCACGTAAAATGTGAAGTATTATTTGATGCATTGCTTGAATGAAAGATGAAATTATTGGAAAACTATGATGATCACGGTTTATATGTAATGACGGGTCTATTATATTGAAAGGTTATTTTTCGACAAACTCATGAAGTCGGGATGTTTTTACTTTCAAGACTATATGAATGTTAGATGTCATAAGTTTCCAATATAGTCATTTGGTGTGTGCAACAACATAAATTTGATTGAAGTTCAATAAAAGAAAAAAATGAAAATTAAGAAATGGAGAAGAATTTCAAAAGGCGATCATGAACGTATCATTGAAAGTGGCATTTAATTTGAATTCTTTTTATTGAACTTCCCAAACAATTTCTTCTCCTTGGATTGTATTTTTTAGAGCTTTACATAACTTAACTAGAAATGCTAGCCTTTTTTTTGCATTCTGGTTTTACTTTATTATAATATGTATATTTTATGTTAAGTACAAGTTTTGCACATGTACATTGTTTTGGCACATGCACACAACAAGTAATTTATACACATGTACATATACATGTAGATTATACAGTCTCATAAACAATTTCATACATTCGTGGTATAGACTGTAGTTAATTTTATGCCATTATTGCAAAATGTATATATCTAGCATATTTGATATAATGCAAATTTTAAGTTATGATTTTGTTTTAGTCATATAAAGAAAATTATAATATTCATTCTTGAATGCAAAATGTGTGTAACATGTTTTTTAATTTCCAGTTTACTATCACTGACATCCATAGTAGCATTTCTGCTATGTACATTAATGAAAAATGTTGTGTCTTGGATATTTTTTAATGCAATTTTTACATTTTATGATTTTTGACACATCTATGTACACCTATAATTTTAAGATTGTTTTTAGATGTAAATCAATCTGTATTGTATATTAAAACTTTATAAGAATGATTTCAAATGAAAAATGTATGAAACAGAAATGCAAACTTGCTTTCATTGCTACATATTCATGAACTTAAATATATATGTAACTTAAAATCAATATGTAAAACCATATATGATTGTTTTAAATGACACATGATTATGTGCAAAATGTACCTAAATATCTCTTTTAATAGATGTATGTCCTAATTATATAACATTCATACATGTTTTCAAAATGCATTTAATATGTACCACATGTGTTTTGTGATTTAGAATTGAACGATCTAGATTCATTTAAATAACAAATGAAAAAACAAATTGAGCTTTAAAAACATAACATTTAATCTAATATTGAATCTAAATTAACATTACACATTAACAAGTCATCATGTATACAAAATGTAATGTAACTAAATGCCTTTGTAAGCACAAATAATTATTACATATTCATGAACTTCAATATGTATTTAACCATCTATAATTTTGTTTTAAATGACACATTGCAAATTGTGAAAAATGTAGACCTAAATATCACTTTTAATAGATGTATGTCCTAATTATATAGCATTCATATATGTTCAAATTCATTGTTGTACCACATGTCTTTTGTAATTGCAATTTCAATGTAGATTCATTTTAAATAGCAAATGACAAACAACTTGATTTAAAATGGCGATTTAATGGAATTGAATCTTTAAAAGTTAACATTATGAGAACAAGTCATCATATATTCAAAATTTAATGCAATTAAATGCATTTATGTACTTCAATCATTTTTATATATTCATGAACTTAAATATGTAAAACCATAGATATGATTGTTTTTAAATGACACATGATCGTAAAATATGTACCAGAAATATCACCTTTAATAGACATTTACCCTAATTATATAACATTCATACATTTTCAAATGCATTTAACGCGCACATATGTGTTTGTATTTGCAATTTCAATATGAATTCATTTTAAATAACAAATGACAAAACAATTTTTAAAAACAAAACATTTAATCTAGAAGGTTGAATCTAAGTTAACATTATAATAACAAGTCATCATATCATGAACCAAATGCATTCATGTACTTCAATCATTGTTATATATTTAGCAGACAAATATGTAAAACCATAGATATAGTTGTTTAAATGATACATGATTATAGAAAATATACCTAAATATCACCTTCAATAGACATTTACACTAATTATATTTAACATTTACACATGTTCATTATGTATATACATATTTAACATGGGGTACACAATTTAGGTCTAGATTCGTTTTAAATAACAAATGACAAAAAAACTGAGCTTTAAAAACAAAACATTTAATCTAATATTGAATCTAAGTTGACATTATAACATGTCATCATGTATGCAAAATGTAACAACTAAATGCAAATGTACTTCAATCATTGTTACATATATTCATGAACTTAAATATGTAAAACCATGTAGATATGATTGCTTTAAATGACACATGATCATGCAAAATGTACCTAAATATCACCTTTAATGAACATTTACACTAATTATATAACATTCGCACATGTTCCAATTATCACATGTAACACATGTGTTTGTAATTGGAATTTTAATCTGAATTCATTTTAAATAACAAGTGACAAAACAACAAGTTTTAAAAACAAAACATAATCTAAGATCATCTAAGTTAACATTATATAACAACATGTGATGCCATAATTCAAGATGTAACAAATATCAAAATTTAAAATCACATTCAATAAGAGTAAATATAGTTCAACACCTTCCAAAATGTAAAATATGTCCAAAATTTATATCATGAACAATAAAAGTAAATATAACAATGCATGGTGTTGCAAATGTCAAGATTATATAGAAAAGTAAATATGACACATGTTTAAGTTATAAAAAGACTAGATCAAAATAAAATGTTGCATGTACGTAAATCAAATAGAGATTGCATTGCAATGTATTTTCCCGAAACCTCATGTGCTATCATATGAAGAATAGAACCTATACAACGTGTAAAAATTAAATTAATATTTTAAAATTGAATGAGAATGTAGAACTTCATAAAAAAATAACAACAAAAAAATCATGCAATATCTCATGTAGTTCCCCCTCCATTTATTACAACATTTCGTGCGTGCGGACACACACATGTATAATAAATTTATATTATGTATTAAAATTAAAATTTAATGTCTTAGAGTTGAATGAGAAAATATAACTTCAATAAAACAAACTAAATGAAAAAAATGGAATTTTCATGCAGTATAATATAGTTCCCCCTCAATTGTCATGTTGGCCCTAATTGCACATACATATGTATGTGCACATGTATAACAAATTTATATTAAATGAATTAAAATTAAAATTTAATGTTTTAAAGTTGAATAAGAATGTAGAACTTCAATAAAATAAACTAAATGAAAAAAAAAAATCATGGAAGTACATATGTAGCTCCCCCTCCATTGTCTTGTGATGAATTGACGCATCAATGCACATCCTCCACTATAATTTATGTATATATATATATAATTTTTCTGAAATGAAAATGCATAAGTATTGCAATAATATTAAAAAAAAGTTAGACAACTTCTAGTTCAAATTGTTTGGATGTTCTTGTCTCCATCATACACTCAATCACATAAAGTCATACAGAGAACGAAAATCTTCTCATAAACCTACGTTAATTTAAAGCATAAAATAAATCAAGGTCTAGATCTGAATTTTTAATGAAACTTTTACTTCAATTTATCGCGTGAAACATATAAGTGAAAAATTGAATACTTGTGATGGAGTGGATTTTGCATTTGAATTAGGGAAGAAGAGGATGGCTCCATTGTGAAAACATTAGACAATCAAAAAATCTATTAACATTTAATTATATACATGTGTGGACACAATTATTTCTTTTAAAAATATGTCATCATGATATCGATACAATAATAGAATAATATTGTACATCAACATCAGCACAGACACTTACAAAAAACACTAACATTTTTGAACCTTATGTGTGGTTAACAAAGACTTCAAACCTTCTGTGATATTATCTAAATTTTACAGTTCATGAGCATGGCTATTTGAGAAATGGTGAACATATGATACATTTTTGTTAGATTAACATATACAAATATACATGTATATGTAAATTACAAATTACATTAAATATTACACCCTAACCATTTAACACGTACGAATCCCATACCCTCTTCCTCGCTGAATAATTAAGTCTTGCCAACCATTGTGACAATGCTTTGCATATGTCTAAGCTCTTAAATACTCATGTTGTCTATCTCATGATGCGCGCCTATACACAAAATTAGCACATGCATTCTCTCGTGCTCTTTGTCGGTCGAGACCAATATCAATTACATCAAGTCTAGTACGAACATTGTTTATGATTCATGCCTTGCTACAAACTAGTTTGAAAGTAGAATCCACATCTACGACAACAAATTTTCCACACAAAGAGGTCGCTTACCAATGGTAGCTTGGAAGCGAGGAAACTCGGCATCACACTTGGTGCTCTTATGGTCACATAATCACCCTTTCCTAGGGCCAAAGTCGAAGGAAGGTCATTATAATTGGGCTTTATTCCCAAAAGAATTCTTCATAAAAATAACTTTACAAAATAAACGAGAACCTCATCATTCCATGGTAGTCTTCCATAGGCCACTGCAAAGGTGCCTATCATACAAATAGAAAGCTATATTAGGGTGTAAAATATTGCACCTTTAGCATCTTTGTACTGATACCTTCTTTGAAATTAAACATAGATTTTTTCATTTCTTTCGTAACTTTGTTTTAACATCATCCACCTTCGAGAACCATTCTGTTTCCTTTATTTTCCTCTTCACTTCTACAAAAGTATCGGTGGTTGGCCGAGCTTTTTGCCTTGACATCTACAAGTGTGCTTAAAAGAGTGCGTAAATATTTCTAAGCTTTCTCGAATCTACGGGGAGTTTCAAAGACGAAAGATCTTTCTTTAATTTTTAATAAAGATGTTCACACCTTTGTAATGTGTGCATTTTTGGATGTTTTGTTTCCCAAGGTAAATCGGGAATTTGAGAATGATAAGTCGTGGTTGGTGTACAACCTTCTTCTTGAAAACGTGAATGCAGCCTACGTATTTTTTGAGCAACATTTTCACCACTCACAATATATAAAATTATGTATAAATAAAAGAACATGGAAAGAAAATTTGTCTGGGTATTATTAACTGTCTGGGTATATAAATAATTTAACAAATTAATAATTGAATGAAAATAATATTCGGATTGATGGCCACCTCGAGATGGATGACATGTCATGCCCACCCTAAGATGGTTGAGAACTAGTACATGACCACCCATTTGGTTGAGAACCAAAATTACCACTCATTGATTGTACACGGGAGATACGTGCCACCACCCTCATGCGATTGGGCACTACTGATTGGCCACGAGGGGAATGTGTACGACCACCACCCTCACACGACGAGATGGCTTTATGCAAAAAATATAAATTTCTAATCAAGTTTAAATATATAGATACGTATAAATACATAAATACGATTGAGTAGATTGCGTGAACCATGGCTTGGGGCTCCATTGATCGAAGTAGAACTCATTTCCTTCGAACTCCTAAAAATGAAATTTATTAAAAATTAATTTAACTCACAAAAATGACAAAAAATCAATTACATATGTATACATGTATTCACATGGGGATAAAATTATATATTCAATAAAAAATCAATTGCACATGTATATATGTATATATGGGGATAGATTACATATATAAATGTCATTTAAAAGCATGCACATTTCATATAAATACCATAAACATCTCTCAATTCATGATCCCCTCTCTACATGAGCTTGTAGGATTCTATTGATGTTTGCCTCAGCTCACATGCCAAATTATCATCCGTCATGATATATATATATATATATATATATATATATATAGTGGAAATTTACGATTATTTTTAAATTACTGGCCCAAAAAAATCAAAAGAATTAAAAAAATTGGTGTACACAAATGTTGAGCACAAACACAAATTATGTAAAACACGAAACTTTCAAAGCACACATTGATGTATAAAACTGCTTTAAACAAGAATTGCGGGTCTGCACTGGTACATAAAACATGAAGTTTACGTTTGCCCATGGGTTTGGAGCTGCAATATAGAATTGGAAAAAACACATGTTCATTAAAAATGACGACTTTATAAGTAAAAGACACATATCAAAGATATGTTTGCAATGTCCATTAATAAATTTTGAATGAGGCGTCTCAGCACTGAATTCATCTTTGAGAGATGAATCATCAATAAATTTTGGACTAGGAGAGTCTCAACACTAATTCATCTTTGGAAGATGAATCTTGAATTAGCAACGTACCCATGCAATACTAATTCACCTTTGAGAGATGAATCTTGAATTGGCATTTCAACATACAATAGATCACCGGATATCTTATTAACATTTTTATAATGTCTTCTGTAATTATTGATTATTTAACAATATTGTTTTCTTTGTCCTGAGTTGTTTTTAGCCTCTCCTTCTTGACTTGGTACACGTCTTTCATACGGATTCACACAAGTTCGGGAATTGGTGAAGCTTCTGTTGTTGAATATACTCCTAGTTGTTCCCAAGCCTTCTATCAATGGTATAATGCTTTGCTTCATTGTTTTTGTTCTTTCGGTATATTCATTTCCCTTTGGAGGATTTTGTTAGTTGTAATGTTACATAGCACATGTAATCTTTGCTTTTCTGGATTGGGATAACAAAAAACATCTATGCACAATGTCCATTTTTCAACAATGTTTAATGGGCTTTTTACATACGCTTGAAAAAAGAAATTCAATAAAATATATTAATGAACATTTGTTGAAAATTCCTTAAATTTTATGGAGAAATGAAATCTACATGGTTTCCAAAAACACTAGGACCGCAATAAAATATTAAAATGAGCACTGACCCAGAAAATTCCTTAAATTTTGTGGGAGAAATAACATATTGTGGTTTCCAAAAATACTAGAAAATGCCTTAAACTTTATGGTATGGAAAATGGCATGTACTGGTTTAAAGTTTATGGAAGAAATGGAATACATGATTTCAAAAACATTAGGACTTCGTCCCTACATTGTATACCAAGTTTATAATTTACTTTAGTAGAAATGAGTAACACCACATCCTAGCCATTATGGTTGGTTAGGCGATAGAAATGTAATTTTGAAAGCATCCTTGTTCTATTCTCCAATTTATGGTTTCTAGAAATGACATGCTTACAAGGTTTCCAAAAACACTAACAAAAATATGTTTGCAGGGGTTTAAAGGGAGTCCTTTTAGGAAAAAGAGGTTGAAAAACTCCCAAATTCATTTTATATATATTTTTATTTGTGTGAAATAATTGAAACATGGCATTTCTGATGGGCTGTCATGATTGAACACAACATATTATCTCTCTTACATTTTTTTTCTCACTTGGTATGATTTTGTATTCATTTCATTTCATAGCTACATCATGGAATATCATTAAAATATAAATAATAAGTATAACATATGGAAGTAGATGAAAGTAAAATAATCAAGTAGCTATAGTTGTTTCACATGAGTTGAAGTTGGAACATGCATTCAAAGGTCATTTGGAAGAGTTTATTTAAGAGTTCTTTTAGGGAAAAAGAGGAGTTGGAAAACTCTAAATTCATTCCTATATATTTTTATTTGTTTTAATGAAATAATTGAGGCCGTGCTTTGCATTTTTAGATGAACTTTCATAGTTGAACACAAATCATATTATCTCTCTTACATTTTTCTCACTTGGTATGACTTGATTATTCATTTCATTTCATGCACATCATGAGGATATCATTGAAATATAAATAATCAAAGTGCTTCTAAATTGGCCAGCCTCATGATTGAAGGGTTTGAACCTCCAAAGGTCATGGGGAGGGAGTTTAAAACGAGAGTCCTTTTAGGGAAAGAAGGGTTGGAAAACTCTAAATTCATTCCTATATATTTTTATTTTTGTTTTAATGAAATAATTGAAGGATTGTGGCATTTTTAGATGAACTATCATAGTTGAACACATCATATAAATTCTCTTACATTTTTTTATACTTGGTATGATTTTATTATTCATTTAATTTCATGGCTACACATCATGAGGATATCATTGAAATAGAAATAATAAATACTATATATATTATATTAAAATTAAATAATCAAAGTGGGTTGGAAAGATAAATTCATTCCTATATATTTTTATTTGTTTTAATAGTAATTAGAAACATGGCATTTTTATGTATGAACTATCATGATTGAACACATCATATTATCTCACTTATATTTTCTCTCACTTGGTATGATTTGATTATTCATTTTAATTTTGTAGCTACATGTCATGGGGATATAATTGAAATAGAAATAATAAATACTATATAGAATGAATGAAAATGAAATAATCAAAGTGCTTCCTGGATCAATGCAACATACATGTTTGAAGGGTTGGAACATGCATTCAAAGGTCATGAGGAGGAGGTTTAAAAGGGGAGTCCTTTTATGGAAAAAAAGGTTAGAGAGGAAAACTCTAAATTAATTCCTATATATTTTTATTTGTTTTAATGGGAAATAATTGAAGGCTTGTGGCATTTTTAGATGAAAATGTCCTGGTTATAACATCATATTATCTCTGTCTTACATTTTTTTGTCACTTGGTATGATTTGTTTATTCATTTCATTTCATAGCTACATGTCATGGGGATATCATTGAAATATAAATAATCAATACTATATAGAGTAGAAGAAACTAAAATAATCAAAGTGCTTCTTGGTCATTTGCTTACATAGTTGAAGGGTTGGAACATGCATTCAAGGTCATAGGAGTGGGGGTTTAAAGGGAGTCATTTTGGGAAAAAGAGGTTGGAAAACTCTAAATTCATTCATATATATCTTTATTTGTTTTAATGAAAATTTATTTGTTTTAATGAAATAATTGAATGCTTGTGAGATTTTTAGATGAACTATCATAGTTGAACACATAATATTATCTCTCTTACATTTTTTTCTCACTTGGTATGATTTGATTCATTGTTTGTTCATATCTACACATCATGGGATATCATTGCAATATAAATAATCTGTCTTATATGGTCCTGCAAAATGAAGCCAATCAAGATGAAACTAAAATAATAAAAGTGTTTCTCGATCAGCTGCCCTCGTAGTTTAAGGGTTGAAACATCCATTCAAAGGTCACGAGGAGGAACTAGATAAATGAATTTCTCTCAATATTTTAAAGAGGAAAATAACAAATAAATAAATACCATACGATGCGAGGTTATTTCATCGGGTAAAGTTTGGTGGCCCTTTGTATTTCAAGAGCCTTTCCTCTGATGAATTAATGAGTCTCTCAAAAGCCATCATTATATTCAAGATTCATAGATAGTCTTTATAAAGTCATTGATAGAAAAATAGCAAACATTTAACTTTTAAATAAAAATGAAACCATGCTTAAACTTGTCAAGGATAGGATTTTCCTAAAGCATTGAATAACATAACAATGCATCATAATTAGAAGATAAGCATGTCTTGTTGTCAATAATAAAAGGATATTTAATCGGGTAACAAATAGGAGAGTAGTCCAGCCTTAAAATTTTGCCTGAGCCTGAGTAGAAAAGGATGCACTTTAAGGCTCGAGTGATAAGGGGAGAGGACAAAGATTTAAGGCTCAGCGATGAAGGGGAGAACAAGTCACACCCATTGGTTGAATACATAAGGGTTAGTATTTCTTGTATTACTTGCTAATCATATCATCTCTATTATATATTTCAAGGCAAGAAAGTAGGGAATTCCATGAAAAAATAATATGCAGTAATTTCAGCAAATCAAACAAAACGAAATAATTCCATGAGAATCCTTGCTAAGTACGGATGCAAAATCATTTGGATTGTTACATTTATAGGTAAAAAGATAACGTCAATATAAGTCGGTCACCTCTAACTTCTTGTGTTTGAAGCAAGTCTAACATTTGTGGTCCGCTTATTATATGTTGATAACAATGAGCAAAATAGAATACTCATAGGAGAAGCTTCCATGACAATCCCAAAAATCAATGGAGAGAAGACAATGTCCAATTAATGCAAAATATAATCAATTGGTATGAGGTTACCAGATCTCCAAATTTCATGGGTAATAATTTTATTTGTTGAATTTTCTCATTAAAGGTTCAACATAAGTACTATGTCAAAATTTGCATTGGTATATTTGTACTAGCAACAATTACCATGTCCACATCCATAATAAAATTTCCACCGGAGAATCACTAATGTCATTACCTATCATCACAATTGTCCTCTCAAATTTATGTTGAACCAAAGAAACATGGAAATATGGACTATATTGTGCTGACTTGATACTAAACTACAAAATGAAATGTTTTAGAACTCAATAAAAGCTTCTAACCTTTTTCAATACTCATACCAAAAATACATGACAAGGAAAAAAGCAGAGGGAGGAACAAATTCTTGGTTGAAAGCTAAAAATACACACATGAAAGGAAAAAAAAAATAGAGGGAGGAAAAAATGCTTGGTTTAGAGGCTTACGGATGAAAATCAATTGAAATTTAATTAACTCTAACTCTTTCATTGTAATTACCTCTAACTCTTTCATTTTCTCACTGAAAATTTCTTCCATGACAATGGCAATTCCACAATGTTTAAAATCTAATTGATTTCTAGGGACATTTGCCTCGAGGTTTATTTGAGTTTGACATACAAATGTTCCTGCCTGACTCTCTATAGTACGGATAAATTCCACAATATTTAGAACATTTCTTTTATGACAATGTCAATTCCACGATATGTTAAAATATGGTATTTATGAATTAATATATATTTCAGAGTAGGAGTGAATATGATGATGAACAATATTGGATAACATCAATGAACAAAACAACAACAACGAACAACGGTCACGAGCAAAATTGTTCTAACAATGTTAGAAACCAATGTTAGTACTCTATGGCGACAACCACCAAAGGTTTCATCATTAGTAAAATTGAATATGTTTATGAGGTTAATAAACTTCCCTCTCAACAACGGTGAACAGCTGTGACAAAAGTGAATAACGAGTGAATAATAATGAATAGCGTTGCGAGAAAATTTGTTCTAACAATGTTAGTACTCTATGGCAGGCAACAGAATTCGTCCTTAATGAAAGTGGATATATTTATAGTTAATAAACTTCCCTCTCCAACAATAGTAGATATAAGTGAACAAAAATGAACGTGGTGAACAACGGTGAATAACAAATAGTCTCACCTTACACAAATTAAATCAACACAAACACAAAAAAAATGGGGGAGTAGTCCAACTTGGAAAAAGAAGGACAATTATAGAAGTGTGTACACGAGATTATGTGGCTAATGTAAGCTCTATAAGGGTGTAAGTAAATACTACATATCATGATCATTACTTATGATTTCCCTTTATCATTGCTTCCAGTCTAATGCTCTCTTGTGCATGGTCATGTTCATTGATCAATCAAGCTCTGGCTCACTCGGGAAAGGCGTATTGGGCTACTGTGGAAAAAAAAACATAAGAGGTTTCATCCCTTTAAAAAATCAAATCTATTTATAGTTAATAAACATCCCTCTCAATGAGTGAATAGCGGTGAACAATAATGAACAACAATGAATAACGAGTGAATAACAAATAGTCTCACCTTACGGAAAATTAAGTCGCTTTGACTTCCTAAAAAAAAATAGGAGAGTATTCAAACTTGGAAAAATAAGGATAATTACGGAGAATTACGCTACATCGTATATAGCTAAATGTAAGCTCTATAAGGGTGTAATTAAAGTATTTATATATCACTAATCATTACTTATGATTTTCCTTGTATCGTAGCTAGTCTAATGCTTTTATTATTCATGGTCATGTTCATCGATCAATCAAGCTCTATCTCCTCGGGAAAGGCGTATTGGGTAGACAATGGGATTAGAACACTGTATTAGTGCCTAAGTTATTATCTATTACTAATAATAGCATACGGTTATTCATGTATCGGTTTGAATTTCCATCTTGACATATCTCTGGTATAATTCATATGTATTATACACATTTATTCCCTATCCATGGGTGTATAGCTGTGGAAACATAGCACTAAGACTAGTAATACTTACATGCACCCAAGAATCCCTTCTCCCCTTGTTTGATCAGTCTTTTTAGATTTCACTGAACCATATCATATTTCATTTTCTAACTCTCGAAAATATGGTTATGAGTCAATATTGGATCCTCTGAATTATGAAAAAGGCTGTTTTGTCTTTGAATCTTGTCAATGATCATGAGAAGATCAAGAGCAACTTGGAATATCCTCACCCAAATATAGGGAAGTTGGGGGGTTATCTTTGAAGATAGATATTTATTGGGAAACCATGAGATGCCCTTTAGGCCTTTGGGAGTTTTATGGGGTATTTATGCACTATTTATTTCATTACCAGGAGCGGGTATTTCCTCAATTCAAGAGAACGAATTGACACAATCCAATGATTGACTGATGTTTGTCCAACATAAGTAATAAAGTAGGCATAAGCGATTACTCCCAAAATCCATGCAATAAGAGCACGTGGTGAAATGAGGAAAACATGATGACCTTCATGACTAAGCCCGGTACTATTTCTTTTCTTACGATAAGTTGATTTTCATAATGACGACGAAAAGGAGAATAAAGCCATAAAAATAAGCACACCACTCTTTCGCGGTCTCACGCTCGCTTGCTTGAAGGGTCTTCCCGCAAAGAAATTTATGATAAATCCTTTCTGCAGCTCGAGTTATAGTGCTTTTATGACCCTTGTGACATCAGAGCACTAGTACAATACTACCTTCAGGAAAGTTTCCTTAACAAGTGCGCCCTATGTGAAAGTCAACCTAGGTCTCATGTAACCTTGCAAACAGGCAGAATTTATGAAGACATGTCATGTGGGCCCCAACAAAGCGTATAAGAACATGCCAAAATTGATGCGAACCCTAAAAACTAAAAAATTAATTAAGACTTCATTGCGGGGAAATAGATAACCTTATCTTGCCTTAAAATTATGGCGAGTCTCTGGTTATAGGTGCAAATCCTAATTCTTTTTACATTTTCCTTCTTATTTCTGTCTGATGTATAATATATCTAAAGTTGTTAATACAATTAGAAATCTGATAAATACATAAAAAGAAACATGAAGCTCCATGATATGGAAATATAGAGGATTTGGGTGGATTTCATGAATGAAAGCATTTGACCATATTATTATTATAAGCTGCATTATATTGCTCATTAT
This sequence comes from Pinus albicaulis, assembly GCA_034641835.2. Lineage (NCBI taxonomy): Eukaryota > Viridiplantae > Streptophyta > Pinopsida > Pinales > Pinaceae > Pinus > Pinus albicaulis. The sequence goes on along the minus strand of JAXQQM020087348.1, from coordinate 171,018 downwards.
GCACTCCTTGAGTTCCAAATTTGGTTTATAATCTGGTTAGAATTAGTATACTTCTAATTATAATGTGCGATGAAATATTTGTTCCAATATATATAATGTATAGATAAATAGAAAGACACGAGCCTATTCCATACCACAAGCACAAAATACCCCTACGTAAGAAAGCAATGCAAATAAATACAAGAAGACACCTAGAAATAGAGAGACCTAGGATAGAGAAGGAAAGGAATGAGAGAGAAAGCGAGGGGAACACACAGAGACAGAGAAAATTACACAAAATTAAATCAACAAAAAAAAAAAAAATAGAGAACCTTGCATAATTAAATCAACAAAATAGAAAAAAGTTAGGAGAGTAGTCAACACATCAAAAGAAGGACGAGCACGTTGAAATTTAAGGGATTGATGGTAAGACGAGGATTGCGAGAAAAATACACGGTACAAGGGATAACTAGAAGAGGATGTGGGGGATTGAGGGCGGGGACGAATTCACGGAGACAAGTTGCGGACAAAAATGTGAGGCCAAGCAAGAGTAGAGAAGCACACTCAAAATCGCGCAAAATTAAAACTAAAATTAAATTGAAGCAGAAAGACAAAAAAGAAAAAAATTTCCTCTAAAATAGTCTTACCTTACACTCTAAAAAAGTCAGAGTAGGTAGAAGATGCAGATTGAGTCGAGGACGAAGAGGCGAGACAAGTTGCGAGAAACACGAGGTTGAGAGCATGGTGACTGGCTTGGAAATATTTAGAGAACGAGCTTCGTCAAAACAAACAAAAAAATACAAAAAAAATTACATGTCTGCCTTACCTTCCAAAATCGAGATGAGAAGAAGAGGACGCGAGCCGAGCTAAGAACGAAAATAGGGGTTGAGCACCTCCCAACGGTCTCACCTCACCTCTCCAATGGTCACAACGAGTCACGGAAACGGTTACAAAAATATTGAAAATCTTCTAAGGCTTTGATGGCTGCTATATTTATAAGAAAAAGTTCATATGAACTAATATTTCGGTCAAAATTTTATTCTTGTTTTCTATCTCATGCAAAATATGCTTAGCGATGTCGTCGATCGTAACGGTAGAATAATTTAGAGCAAACGAGAAAACATGGTTCATACGGGGCCCCATAAAGTTCGACCAAACTTCCCAAAAGTTCGACCAAACTATTGGGAGAGTGAAATTTCGGAAGCGTTTCTCACAAAGTGTAGCCTTGACTTTGAATTTCACCCCATGGTCTTAAAATCCATAACATCACGTGCTCGAGATACAAGAAGGACCCTGCAAGGATGCACTGCAATCCTTCCCCGGAAGATCTACTCTAGACTTCAAAAGAATCCAAGAAGCTTGCCAAGCTTCCAAACTACATCATCGACACCGATATTATTTCATGTCGATATTTTTGGCTGCATTTTTATATACTCCATATGTAAATTGTTCACATGCTAATTTATTTGAACTCGCTCGGATTATTTCATTTTTCTACTCTTGAGTAAAATGGCATGCTTTCCGGTCAGTGGTTTTCCACAATCTCTTGCAAACCTTTTCTCCCATCCATAATCATAATCCAAGACTGGAAAGCCCTCCCACTCTGCTGACAATTCATGTCCAAATCCAAAATGTTTTGGCATTCCATTCCTCCTTGTTCATCATGATGATTCATCGTGCCAAATTTGGAAAATGAATATCATAGTCTCAGCAAATGTTTAGTAAAATGCGCCCTCACATTAATTCCATGGTATGGCTTAGAGGATATATTGAAAAAATAAATAGTCTAATACCATCCTCAAGATTCAAAGAATTTTGTTCCTTGATTTAAGAATCAAACCCGGAGATGTATAAATTTTCCATGTGGATGGGTGTCCCAAACTGAGTAAGTATTGAATGAATTTGAAAAATATTCTAGAGTTGGGATCTATAGACATGCGGTCCAAAGAATTTGAGTCTCATGCCTCCGATAGTAAGAAATATGCTCTTTCTCTCATTGGAAAGATTACATGGAAGAAACAAACTCATGGATCAAATGGAAAGATTACATGGAAGAAACAAACTCATGGATCTCCATACATGTACGGAAAAAAATAGTAGAACGATCAGAAGTACATGTGGAAGATGTCGAAACTTCATCTGCACAAAAAAAAAATTTTGGACAACTTGTGATGGAAACAAGCTATAGACCGATTTTCCCCACATTTTTCCCTCTATGCTTGGGAATTTTCTAGGAAGAAAATATAAATATAGCTAAATTCATTCCCTTTTATTCTTAAAGGATGATTCAACCCTAGGAATAGACGAAAGGATCTAGAAAGCCGGTGGGCAGATAAGGCGGATGCAATACAACAATAAAAAGGGCTAGAAATGTATATGGTTAAAATCCATGAATAAAAATAATGTTTTGACTCATTATCAATGGTTACACATAGTGTAAATAAAACCTTGAATGATGTCGACTTATGAGTATCGGTATTGAAAGTTTTTGTCGAGAGAATCATCGGCCACAAAATGAAAACATAGAGAAAAGTAGATTTGATTTGTATCTACTCGAGACCCTTATAGGGAGAACTTTCCCCAAGAAAAATTTTAATAACTCGCCATGTCTCATAAGAACAAGAATATCCCAACTTCTGTGTTATTCGGTCACCATGTGCCTATACAACATGCCATGAAACCTATAGAAAAAATTCATTTTGTTTCCTAAAGAAACTCCCATTCCCAAAAAAATTGACCAAAGAACAAAAGCCAGAGTCTTCAAGACAACATCATATGCCACATATGAACCACTTTCAAGTCAGTTCACTAGGTATCCATTTCCTAACCTTAGTGGCAAAGGGAAAATGCCTTAAACCCCGTTCCTTTTGAGGTGGTTCCTATAAAGAATGGAATAATGACTGGATTAAGTACTTGTTAGGTTAGACAAATGATTGACCAAATGTATGCATAATATAAGCTTGTATGTGCATGAGAGAGAAAATATGAAGTTGAATCCCCAAAACTCTCATCCGATACTTTAGATACACCACAAAGTTGATGGGGAGTAGAATCTTTTACCATAGTTACAAAAATGGAAGAAGAATTTGTTAAAGATGAAGGTGGAGATGTTATCCATCATGAAGATGGTAATCATAAAAATAATATGATTGGAGCATTACTACATGCCTGCTTTAATTTCTAGAACAACAGTGTGGAGCAACAATAGAAATTGCAAATAAACATGAGATGGTCGTGATGAACCTTAAATGTAAGAAGATGTCTCGGTATGAAGATTTCCATAAATACTAGACACAAAGAATACATGAAGTAAAGAAAGCTAGAATGTCTTATGGAAACAAGTATATTTAGTAGCATTGCCTTATAATTTTTTTTGAGTATATTCAAAGACGAAAGTATTCCAAAATTCCTTTGAAACTTCAGAAATAGGGGAGAGATATTTTAATATCACAAAATCTTTAGTGAGTCTTTGTACTAGTATGAGGTAAACAATCGTTACAAAACCTATCTGTATTTCACAGCGATAAAGTCAATTTGTAATAAATATGGATTGTTTATTGATAGCGCATTCTTTGATAAGAAAATGAAAAAAGCACAAAAGAAAGAATGATAAACAATCTGCTAAATATCATCCTTATAGGGCAAGCAAGCACAAAAGAACATCATATGGGATAGTACCAAAAACACATTATTATGAGCTAAGATATCCAACTAAGAGTCACAAAGAAGAGAGACATGATCACTTGTTGGTTATGTGGGAAAAGCGGGGCATAAAACAAAAAAAAAATGTCCCCAAGAAGAGAATCAGGGGACAATAAGGGAAAGTCACGAGAATATTTCTCTAAGAGAATGCAACAAAAAAGAAGAAAGGCCTAGAATCCATTTCAAAGAAAATACATTAGATGAATAAAAATATTGTAGGTTATGAGTCTATGATTCTAGTATATCTAAGTGCGAATATGACAGAAGAACATACTTAAATATCCAACAATCGGCCCGTACGGTGGCTCCGGACACCGCGAGAATCGAGAGGCTTGAGAAATGGTCAAAATTCAAAGTGGTTGGATTTCTCTCGAACTAAGTTTAGGTTGAAGTACTAGTCACCACGATTCCAATGATGAGAGCAGGTTCTCCAATCTAAGCCCGTATGGAAAGTTAGAGCAAGTCAAATTTTGGTCAAATTTGGGCGATGGGCCGGGTTTAACTGTACCACAAATTCATCGTCAATCGACCGGGGAACCTAGCACCCAAAACGATCAAATTTTTGGCCTCTTTAAAAATCCCAATGACCCTTATTTTAGGAAAAAAAATAACATTATTGTTTAACAAAAAAACAAAAAATATATAAAGAAATTGGTAGATTTGCCTACCACCCCACTACCCATTACAACATACGTATATTAAATTCAGGGTGGCGGTGCTTAAACCATGCAAACCAAACAACGTATGTATTAAAATACATATGGTGCAATCGAATGGTTGGGTATTTGCGTGGAGAGAATAGTGCCCACCATAAACACATGTTCGTGTGTTCTTTCTTGATGGCATTGAGCTTGAGCCCAGAAGCGGAGGGACGAGCTTGACCAGGCCACGTGGCCGTGCCCCGGCCCCCGAAGTCCAAAATCAATGCAAAAACATATATAACCATAATATGTTTAAACGTGCTACCGATTAAAATATTTATTTAACCGACAACGAATAATATGAAAGGGGCGAGATTTGATCCCACGACCCCTCCCAAATCAAATACCTCTCATTTACCATTGCGCATTTGGGTGGGCGTGCTTGGTAAATTCTCGCCACGAGTCATATGGGCTTGTTCATTTGCATGAAGGAGTAGAGAGTAGATCTAACGGTGGAGCACACGGAAAAAAAATGATATTTTAATAGTGAGTATTGGGCACGAACCGGAGCCAAGGCGGAGACCATGTGTAGACACGCTTTTCGAGGGCTTCAAAGAACTTGTGCGAGAGAGATTCCTTGATGTGAAATATTCCATGGGGAGGTGAAATTCCATTTTGTCGAGAATGATATGAATTTTATATAGACAAATTAACCATAATTTAGCAAGGAATGAGTGGTAAAACAGAATATTTGTCCCAAGAAATAGATTTTCGGTTACAAAATTGAATCTTATGGAATCTTAAAGAGGGAATCAAAAAAATTCCTTGAGGTCCAAACTTGTCGGAGTCCATTTTTCGACAAAATTTATGTCAATTTTACACCTCTTGGCAATGTTTGTTTCAGCAAAAGAGCTTCTCATCGTTTGGCCATTTTCTATATTGGAGTGACGGTGTTTGTTCTCATGTGTGAATGAGTCGGTTCTATGCCCTTCGACACCACGGGTTCAACGGTATAGCCGAGTTAATGGTGCAGAGCATAGCCCTTTGACTGGCTTCAAGGGTTGAGGTATATGTAGTTTTATCATGTGCCTCTTTTATGTGTGGAATGTATTATGATTTCTAGATCCTTGCTTAATGCATGTTGTGGGATCTTGTTCTTCACCTTCATGGAATGTATGTTACTCATAGGAGGTCCATTATTAGTGGGGGTTCATGCAAGCATGACCATATCATGGAGAGACAAGCCACTCATGTTGAGAGCACATCCTTATATGAACATCATCCGTGTACATCTTCTTGCACTATATGAAGCGGCCTACCCCATTTTGAGCGGGCACAGGACGTATTTTTGGAGTGAACTCACTTTATCAATGACATCTCATGTTTTTATGTTCTTGATGGTTGCCTTGTTTCCTCTTCTTTACAACATGCATGTATTCATTATGCTCTTTTAAAATGAAATTATAACAACATCAAAAAATTGAAATATCATAGGTAAATACGATAGGCGGACCCAGATCAAGTGGTATTAGAATCTTCACATGATACGAGTGCAAGCATGAACAATGATTGAACGTGCGGCAATGGAGGATGGCAAAGACATGTATGAGGCCATGCTGAGATGTCCAAAATGGTGGAGATGATGTATGAAGCTCATGAAAGAGGAGATAAAAGGAAAGAAATTGAAAGCAATGCTTCATCCACATCTTCCGGTGAATATTCATCGCCTTCATAGGATTCTCATCATTCGAATGAGGGAGATCAACCATAGCCTTCAAGTAGATAACGTTGAATTGAAAGTTCTTCTGTAAGGAGAAAGAAGAGGATAAGAAGAGAGTGCGACCGATTTTCAAGCCACGAAAGGAAGCCTTGGAAGAGCGGCTTACAATGACAGAACTGCAGCAAGGATGTTGAATTAAGGAGGATTCTATAAGAAGAGAGAATAACGGAGGCTAAAAATTCAACTACGAGCCGAGAGGACGCGGAGGTTGAAGAGTGCAACAAAAGCCTAGAAGAAGCCATCATCACCTATTTACGAATCGACATTTGAGGGTAAATAATGTTGATGTTTCATCAATTTTTCATCTTCACATACTATCATTTAAGCGGAAATTTGGAATACCCCTTACGAGAAATGGCATGAGACTCTATCACCAAAGATGGGATACAAAGGAGAAGAAACTTGGCATTAATGGCCGAGGCATGATTCAACCATTGGAGGTCATGCAAATACCTCGATTAGCAGGTTTGGGATACATTGAAGGACGTTGATCGAAGGTGTGGAATCCTTACAATGAATGGATTTGGAAACCACATTGGGGAAAGATATTGATGGGAACGCTACATCTAATACTATGACAATGCACATTGCGAGAGAAAGGCGAGAACAAGAAGCTTTCACCACCATGATCACACCGGAAGACAACCAAGAAAGGTATAACTAACCAAGTCTCGGTATTCTAATGTTCCTTTTTATTACAAGAATGTAGTAATAATGAACATAAATCATGGCATCGGAAAAATGTAGTTTTTGTGGATTACATAACCATGTATTTTTCTAAGTGTTGGAAAAGAATGGCAACACAAAAGAACGCAAGGCGTGAAGGCCTTCTCCATCCTTTGGAAAATAAGAAGATAAAGAGGGTCTGGGAGAGGAATGGTAGTCATTGTGACATAAGTGACCATCTAAGAGCCACATGTTGGAGGCTCCATCGAGAAGCCGACGCCTTAAAAAAGTGTCCGTGCATGAACCGATTGGCTGGTTGTTCAACGAAAATGTGCCTGAGAGGTCTGTTGTTCACTTTGTTGAGCTGGGGAGTGGTTTCTGGGCGTGGTAGAGTTTTTTTTGCCTTACTTTGAAAATATTGTGTTGCATGTTACAATTCAAAAGTGATGATACGTTTTCCATCACTTATAAAGTATGATGATATTTTGGCGGTGTATATATAGTTTGGATATTGATTCCATTTTAATGTAAACTTGAAACCCTTAGGGTATGTGTTATAAACTCATGGCAAGTGTAGGGAGAATACTGGGTCATATATTGGTCACTAAGTTAAGCATTTAATTTTCAAATATTGTACTACGGAGTTTGGAAGGGATGTAGGTGTTGGCTCATCGCTTATGGCTGCGAAAGGACAAGGGTGAAGGAGAATTAAGTGTGACCTTTTACAGGACATTTGTGGTGGAGACAAGGTACAAACGTGCAGTTATGTTCATTATTTTGGTGGACCAAGGATGCTCGATTAGGAGGATTGATATAGGTGGCTCTAGACACCTATGGGAAGTCAGAGAGAGGCTCGAGAAATGGTGAAATTCAAAGTGGTCGGATTGCTGCGGAACTGAGTTTGAGTTGAATTATTGGTGATAGCACGATTCCAATGGTGTGAATGGATCTCCAAATTGAAATTTGGTATGGAGAAGTTAGAGCGAGTAAAATTTTTGGTCAGAATTTGAGCGTTAGGCCAGGATTTGGCTTGTCCTAAAATTCAAGTCAATCGGCGGGGAACCCCGACACCCAAAAACGGGTGAAATTGTAGCCTCTTTAAAAGCTAAATGACCTTGTTTTTTCAACAAAAAGTAAAAAAAAAGAACATTATTATTGAATAAAACAAAAAAATATAAAAAAATAGAGGGTGGTGGGCCACCATCCCTCCCCATCCCCATCACCCATTGTATACGTATATTAAATTCGGGGTGGTAGGTGGCTGAAACCCCGCCACCCCAGTAGAAACCAACGTATGTATTAAAATACATATAGTTCAATATGAATGGTTGGGTCGAGCACATTGTGAGGTGGACTAGCCACCATAAACACATGTTCATGTACCACCATTGGAGGCGGCGTAGGAAACAAGGCGGTAGGGGTGAACCCCCACGACCCACATGGCGAGCACTGCGAGCGGAGGTGGTCCCAAATCAATGCAAAAACGAGATATAACCATAATATGTTTTAAAATGTGCTACCAATTAAAAAATTATTTAACCAACAACAAATATTACGAGGCGGATTTGATCTCCGAGCCTCTCAAACCTTCTATGTTACCATTGTAGCGGTGGGCATTCTTTGTAAGCTAGCCCAGCAAGTCATATACGAACCGAAATTCATTTTTTTGGGAGAAGAAGATAGAATAGGGGAGCGAGCGAAAAATAATGACAATATTTTAATTGCGGGTGTGGAGCGCGAACCGGTGTGGGTTGACCCATGTGCGGGCATGCTTTTGAGGGCGAAGGGTACATAGGGTTACGATGCTGAGAATATTCCATGGGGAGGTAAAATTCTATTTTGTCATAATGATATAAAGTTCTGATCATTTAGCCAGAAAATTTTGTAGGGAACGTGATGGTAAATCCAGTGGCCATCCCCGAGCAAAATATTTGTGAATTCCCTACAAAATGAATCTTGGGGAATCTTGGGGGAATAAAAAAAGATTCCTTGAGGCCGAAACTTGCGGGAAATGCATTTTGACAAAATTTATGTTGATTTTACAGCTCTGGCTGACGGAACTCAATGGAATTGTCTGTTTAGTAACAAAGCTTCCCATATATTTCAAGCCATTTTCTAGATTGGAGTGATGAGTGTATGTTTCTGTGTGTGGATGAATTTAGTTCTAACTGCTCTCAATTCTGAGATTGACAGACATAGCCGGGATCGATGGCTTGAGTATATGATTCTTAAGCCGGATGGAGTGGTTGAGGTATATGCGGTTTTATCATATTGCCTCTTTTTGCCATGATATGTCTTTTAAGTTTCTAGATCACTAACAGCCCATGTTGTGGGATCTTGTTTTTCTTCATGTGTGAGATCTTGTCATGCTGATAGGAGGCCATTATAGATAGGAGTTCTATAATGGATAATCTCATGGAAGACAAACCACTGTCATTTTTTGAGGAAAATCCTTGCAGTGCTCTCATCTATTTGTCTTCTGCATTTCTAGCACTATATAGGCAGCCTACACCATTTTGTTGAGACTAGAGACATGGCCACAACAGGGTGAAATACATTGTCAACGTCTGGTATTTGTCTTTGTTGATGGTTGCCTTGTTTCCTGATCTTTAAATCATGAACATGTATTCTTTTTTATACTCTTTTAAAATTCAATTCTAACAATATCACGAAGTAAAGATCATGGGTAAATGGTGATGTGATAAACAGGTCTAACATTTTTTATAGATTTACATTGATTGTAATGTAGTCTCTCTAAAACCAACTCAAAATTTAGCTCAAGAAGAAACTAGAAGAGTCAAACTGAAGGAGAAAGTATGTATGGCACACTATGGATGATGATGAATCCAAAGTTCTAGAAAGCATCGAATGTTTGCGAAGGAAAATAGAAAGAAAAACTCTGAAACCTTCTGCAGATATGGAGAAAACATCACAAGTGACTAATTAAGGGTAATGTTTTAAAGTCTATTTATTGATCGCAATATAAAAATAACAAAACTTTCCAAAGAAACATTTGCTAACAGTTCTAACATAGTCATAAGTGTGTTTTAAATCGTTACTTTTTGGGATAAAAAATTTCATAAATTTCAAAAAATTATTGAGCTACGCCTAAAGTTCGGGTAGCATATGTTTTAACCCTATCGAACGATCTTGAGCACTGCTCTGTTTAGCTTTATTTTTCCTTTACCAAAATCACTGCAGAAGTTAGGTAGCACACACTTAAAAATAAAATAAAAAGCGCACTTGTTTTGAGTTTAATACATGTTATCGATAGCCGACTAAGGTTTAAATCTTTAATCATGATCCATGTCACATGATAGGAAAGGTTATACGTTTGAGCAGTGTTGATTAGTAGTGGTCATACGTGGAAGAAGATTTTGATGTCAATGTGCAGTCATGAAGGCCAACTTGAATTGTTTTACATTTCTTTGGTGACCAAGTCGTTGTGGCCACATGTCAAAATTAGTATTTATTATCAAAATTAATCATGGATCACGATTTAATGTGGTAGTAGTTAATTAAATATTGTGAGCGCTTAAAATTTTGGGCCACCATAAAAAAATGCGATGGGTAGTGGCCTGAAACACGTTCCAGCTCAATGCACATTGCGAAAGAATCTAAAATAAAGTAGGCAACTAAAATATAATTATGAATATCTTGAGGTACTATGAGTTGGGATACTTACCATTATGAAAATATATTTGTACATGGAAAAATGAACCCAACTTATCACTTAAAATCACCGAAATAAAAGGAAACAAATCAATTTTTAAAATTGAATTGTGGGGTGGTCACTTGGACTGGGTGAAAACTTTGAAGAGGCGGGTTTTCCAAATAGTTTACATTTGGGGATTAAAGCATTGCCTGTAAAGTTTTATAATCTTGACACCTTTGAGATCTAGGAGATAGCCTTCAGGTATTTCTCATATGTCTGGGGAGGGAAAACTTGAGCATATTGAACCTTAAGGGGCTGATTTAATAGTTGCAGGCAGAATGTGGTATATTTTTGTAGGTGAGTTATTTTCATTTTCTCAAAGGTGGAAGTTGTCATCTGAAAGTAGCCAAAGAATTTTCCGTGTCATTCAGTAATGGACAAGAAGAAAAATTTTTATGGCCTCAAGCATGGGTATCGATGGGAAACCATTGTTGAAGCTTTCCACCTCCCACAGGAAGGCCAGTTCAAAAACAAAGTTATTACTGAGGATGTGAAAAAATTCATCGAGGATGAATACGAGAGACCATTGTCCGGCTAAATGGATTTCTAGTAGTTATCTCAAGGATGAATAGACTAGAAATTTCAAGATCAAACAGTCTCTTGCCTTGTGAGAGGAGGTATATTATTTTTAATTATGTATCACATGAGATTTTTGTTTCACTGTGGTATGAAGACTCTCGAGCACATTTCTTCCTGGCAGAAAATCTTAACTAAGATGTCAACTTCAGAATGTAAAACCCACGCTGACATGATTACAGCCTCTCACCATCAGCTCTTGTCAAGGTGTTGACTGGCCAGAAGAACTCAAAACCGGGAACCGGACTTGGGAACATTTCCTATTTTATGGGGCGAATAACTTTGTGCCTACACGAAACATTCTTTTTCATCGACCTCTGACCTCATGAAAACATTCTCAACCTACGCTTTGGGTAGAGGAAGAAACTGGAAACCAACTACTTCATCAATTGGTAAAATGACCAAAGAAAATAAAGAAAGGTAAATATCTACAAGAAGGTTAAGGGAAAAAAGGGAAAGGAAAAAGACTCCCCAACCAGAATTTAGAAGTTGGAAAGGAAGGTTCTATTTATTAGCAAGCCTAATTTAATGAAGATTGTGCCTCTTGTTTCCTACTTTTCCAAGGGTATATGCTAGAGGAAAAAATGAAAAGACGAAGGTGCAGCTACGAGAGAAAAATCAAAGAACGAGTGCTACCGAGAAGTTCTAGTATCAAAAATTCAGCACATGGTTCGAAGGATTATCAACCCACTAAATCATACGAGGAGCTCCTAAAGGATGCGAAGGATATGTTGTTGTTGTGATGGAAAAGACAAACAAGAGCTAGAAACAAATTGAAGGAAATTTTGAGATCCAAAGCCTATATAACCCATGCTTGAAGACGAAGTTATAGATGCGGAGAGGCCATCTAAGGGTTACGGACGATGTCTTCAATTGCAAAATCTAGTGGCTTCAAGAAGAAAGAAAATTAAAATCAGCAAGATGACAAAGCAAGAACCTCAAGGAAAGAAAAATATGAAGAGATGGAAGAAAGGACATTGCAAAGAAAACACCAAGACTACGGGGTCATAATCAACAATTGATAGTAAAAAGGTTTAGACAAAGTTGTAGAAATTTTGACTCATATGGAGAGGTAAAAGGATGTCCAATGAAGTATAATTTTTCTTTATTAGTTGTATTTTAGAACAACTCGATTTTTCAAAATGTTCTAATACGCATAGAAATTTTCAAATATCTTGATGTGCATTTTTGAAGAGAAATGCAGGCATTATCGGAACTTAAGTAGCATTACATCTTTTTGCGGAGTTACGGGTTTTTATTGGTAGTTACGGTAGCATCTGTTTTTAATGATTTTTTACGAAATTTGTTAAACGGTGCAAACTGATCCAAGGATGATAAGGACTCTAATGATATGGACATGTCAAGTAATGGTTGATAAGTGGTTTTGAGGTTGTTAAATGACACATTTAATGAAGCTACATGGGTTTTAAAGAACGGATCACAAAGAGACAAGCTCACTTCGAAGAATTAGGCCTGACATGACTGCCACTCACACCAACACAATTTGAATGGTCTTTTTCTTCCTACATACGCATGTCCTAGCTTACCTCATTGAGAAGTTTCCTAACGTTAAAGACACTTGAACATGGGTGATTACTATTTGGGTCTTCTAGGAGTGTAATTGGAGCCCGAATGGCCCATTAATGCAAATAATAGTAAATCACATTCAATGTAAGGTGGACTGAGTCCATTATGCTTGTTATTATTAAATAAGGTCCACTACATTAGTTAGTATGGAATAAATGTATTGTGGCTTATAGTGAAAGGTTTACTAAGTAGTTAGGAGGTTGTTGTGTGCATGGTTTTCTTATTATTTAAAATAAGTATAGAATAATCCTTATGAGAGTTTGAACATAGTGTATTTAGAGCTTAGGTTATTGAGAGGTTCTCAATAGGATAATATTCATGTTGGGATCCTCCTTAAGGGTGAAATGGAAGGCCAAAGGCCATTAGGGTAATAATATTAGAGGCCTTTCAATGTAAGGTGGACTAGACCCACAAATTTTATTATTATTTAAAAGATTAAGTATCTTGGTTAATATTGAATGAAATGTAATGAGATTTTTTTTGTAATTCAGTTTGTTGGACACCTAATCCTCCTAGGGTTAGTGTGGAAGGTGGTAGTCAAAGAGGATTCCAAGTGACCTTGGAATGTGGAATCAAGAGTCACACCTAATGTCTTGTAAATGTATATAATTGTGAATAATAAGATAACTCACGCTTATCTTTCTAAGGTTGTCTATTAACTACTATTCTATTGCTAAGTTTGACACGGTATGGGATAAAATTCAAGCACAAGAATTTTCCCGCAGTACGGCTACGACTCACTTTATCATTTCTAGAATTTGTCTACCGCTATATTTATCCCCATCGATATAGATATAACATTACTCTACTCACACCAGGCACTTCTAAGTGGGGCGACCCATGTGCACGACGGTATGGGAGAAAATTGCATGACAAATGTGTGAGATAATACTTAGGCCCACAACGCGTTGTTCCCAAAACATACGAATCCTCACACTCCATTCTTGTCAAATAAGTTGACATCGTTGAATTCGAATCTGCTCTTTTGTGAGTTGCTAAACGATTCTAGTAGCTTGCATTGCTATTAGTATCACCCAACCATCGTGAGCATGGTGATTTTGGCCTGTCTTGCAATGCTCTGTGTTCAATGCATTACGGTCCCCAGTTCTCTTGAGCTAAGCTGCGATTCCTTGTTCCAATCCAAGATACTGTTTATTTATTCTACGCTAATCGTTAGAATTGCAAATGTTGAGATATTTGAAAGGTATTCCATCATGTACGGGGATACGTCCGGAATTGTATGAGGTAACATAACATTTAATTCTTTTATTTCGCCGCTATGTATTTGTCCATGACAATGGTATCGAAATTGTTGAAGTTGTTTGATTCAAATGTCCTTCTCTCCATGGTGATGCTTATGTTTGCATTGAAAATTTGTTGTTTCCTCCATTCATGAAACATTTTTTTTTGTGAGTTGAAGGACTAAAAAATATTTGGTATCATCCTTTGTCGATTATGTGAAAATTTGCTACTTCTCTTGTTGTAAGTTGCTCTATTGCAATGTCCATGTATCATCGTTGCTAGGGTGAGGCACAATTGCCACAATTAGGTACAGTACAACAATTTCGTTGCGGAGATTACACTCACTACTTTTATCACTTCTCCCATGGCGAAGCATAGAGCCAATTCTTCTTTGAGCATGGATTGAAGCCACAACAATTCTGAGAGTATTGGCAAAGGCACAATCAACTAGATCGACCATTGTTACGATTTCTCGAGCTTCTTCATGCCTAAAAACTCATTATTAGAGGAAAAGGTATATCATCTTTCATAAGGTCAAGAACTTTAATGTGCCTATGTGTTTTCTTTGGTGATACAACAATGCCACATGAAAATTTACTATTAGCGACCTTTTATTAATTGATGTGACCCCTTATGAGGTGCATAAGGTACAAGGGCATAAGTTTTTTGAATTTCCTTCTTTTGCTAAGTTTGAGTTTTAAGAAAAATAGCTAGCTTACGAAATATTAGAGTTATTGAGCTCATCTTATCCAATAAAAATAAACCACCTTGATGACATTCAAACATGTTTAAAAATGCACAAGAAAATATTGATTTTAACAATAGAATCTCGGCTACAGCGAGATGAGCTTCAACAAAAGAGTTTTCATTAAGACATTTTTTGTTGAGAACATTGAGAAAAACTCCCCATCAGCAATAAGAAATTTGTTAGGATCATTGAGCCAGGAGGTACAAGAGTATATTTTAATGTAGAAGAAAAATCTGTTGCACTTCCCAATCCCATCATTAGACCTTGAGAAGGCTTGTCCATAAAAGGATAGAAAAAAGTCTTGGATATGACAAGGATGTATCCCTTTCATATTCTAGACTACTCAATGATACGGTTATGCAGAAGGAATGTAGTATAATACACATATAACCACGAATACAAAAATGTAGCGGAAATAACACTTGAACACTATTTATCAAAGAACTAAAATTTGTTTATAGACAAAGTGAAATAAACTATTCTAGAGGCGTTGTTGGCTTATCTTTGAGAAGAGATGTGGTGGCTACAAGCCTACGAACTATGTTACAATGAGGCTCGAAGGCCTTTTTATTATTAGGAAAGTATGGAAAACCATAAACATCCAAAAACCTAATAGTAGGAGATGAAGCGCCAAAACTATGGGCCTTGTTTGGGTAAATTGGTACATCAACTTCTCGGAAGTAACTTTGGTATACGATCTTTGTTTGATGTACTCAATACCTCGTTAAATGTCTGTCAAGGGTACAACTTTGGAGTGATCAACATTAATTGTAACCTATGTTTTCTGCAGGTTTTCCCAAAAAACGTTGTTAGGGCCTAAAAAATACTCTAGAAGTTTGGGACCAGCCTGCTAAAAATAGTAAATTGTGCTATAATTAAGAAAGCGATAAAGCGGAAAGAAATAATGTTGGGGCCGCAAGTGGAATAGGTGGGTGGCCACCAATATCACACTGGATCATTCCTCCCCCTTAGGGAGCGATGGTCCCCATTTGCGTTGAGAGTTCCTCCATGAGATGATGAAACCTGTACTGAACTTGGTCCACAGTGAACCACTTGCCCTAGTGCAAGAGTTGGCTAACTTTCTGACAACCCAATAGTTGGATCTTCTATCGTAGTGTTCTTGATTTGCATGTCCATGATACAATGTATGGTGGCATGTTCCATGTAGTACGGGTTTAACTTTCTGTTAATGTGAGTTGTTTTGAAATGTTGGAGGTGTACAGTAGAGGTGGGAAATAGGGTCAAGGCGGTCCACATTGAATGCCTAGAGTGCGAACAAGGAATGATGGAGATAAGGTCGAAGGAAGGAATTTTCCTACAACCTTGGTGATGGTGTATGACCCATATCGAGCGGGGAAGCTTGTGGTGGGGTCTAATGAGCCGCTCCTTCTACAAATGTGGCCACACTTTGTTGCCCACACAGAAGTTGTGTGGCACCCAATGTTGATCATGTCGTTTTCTTTTACTTAGCATTGGCTTTCTGTCCAATATGTCATGAACCTGTTAGCGGATGTTCTAAAATGTGCTCAATGAAGTTGTTTTCTTTGTGAGCTTCGGTGGAGATGAGCCGAATCGGCCCGGAAGTAGCCACAAATGGCATGTCTACATTAATGGGACACGGTGGGCAGATTCCAGGCCCACCTAGATGGGGTTGTGGTTAGTTGAGTTGTGTGGGCTTAGATTATAAATATGTTGTACTTAGGGAAACCCATGCCTGGTGGATTTATTTAGTTGGCATTCGCAGGAATGTATTACAACAATCTTGTTGGCTGACCTCTTGTCTAATACCATCATTTTGGGGATGGAAAGTTGTCAACTTGGTGAGCTTGGTGTCCGGCATTGACCGAGTACAGACCAAAATGTTGAGGAACCTACTATCTAGATTTGGATAGATGAGCTAACAGGATCCAAAAGTGCACCCACACTTGTTCAAGGCGTTTCCCATGAGTGGATTCTCTTTGTGATCTTGTTCTTCTTCAGGCCGATATATTAGCCATCTTCGAAAATATGTCCATGACCACGAAAACACACTCGTTTCCATGCTTGGTAGAAGGAGAAGTCTCGATATGCCAATCATGGAGATGGATTCCCATGGTTAACTAGGGGTAGGTAGCGAGTGTAGAGGACTTGATGCTTGATGGTCGATTTGGTAATGGCGCAAGCGATGTAGGATCCATCTTTTGTCGAAGGTTTGGCCAATAGAAATAATTACTGTAATCTTGCCATTATTTCCTCGACCACAGAAATAATAGAAGGCGACTTATTTGTAGTGTGCTTCCCAATTAATCTTCGCACACTCACTTGAAGGAACACAAAAAAGGTGTCCCAAGTTACATAATAGTTTATCATAGAGGTGAAAATTTGGAACTTGCGTACCCTCCAGGCAGTGTCTTGTATGTGTTATTTCAATTCCAAACCGCTCTTGCGAGAGAAGTGGCCAATCAAAAGAATCTGCATGCTCACAAGAGTTGAGAATGGTGGTTAGTGCCACGATCGGTGGTCCGCTAAGAGCGGAGTCTAAAACATTATTGGTGTCGCCCTTCTTATACTTGATGTTCAAATGAAATTGTTGCATATATGTGGACCACTTCGATGGCGATCGTTATAACGACTTCACTTGTCATGTGAGCTGGGTGTTGGTGATGTGTGGATAATGATTTTATTCCTAAAATGTGTGCTTCCATTGGCGGCAGCCTGCAATGGAATACATTTCTTTGTCATAAGTGGGATACTTACGGTTATGTTGGACGGTTTCTCACTATGATATGCCAACGGATAGCCTGGTGAGTAAGAAGCGCCTAATAGCATAGTGAGATGCATCTATCTCAATCTCAAATGGTGGTTGCAAGTCGGTCATGTGAACGCTAGGAAAGCGAGGAGGCATTGTTTTCAATATGTGAACACCCTTAGGTAATATTCCGACCAAAGAATTTTTCTTTCGCTCCTCCCTTGGTGACAGAAGCAAGGGACAAGTGATATGAGAGAATCCCAATACGAATATAAATGAAGTGGCAATGCTTGGAAAGTTGTAGGCTGTTGAGTGGTTGGGGCAAAACTTGATCTCGAACTACTTGGATCTTGGTTGGATCCACATGCACCCTTGTTCATCAATAATGTATCCCAAATACGAACACACGGATATTTTCCAAAAATTTTCTCGATGGCACACAACTTGTGTTATATGAGTGTTTGGAGGACCTATTGGATAATTGGAGAGTGATATTTCAAAAGTCTGAAGTACAAGGTCATGATGTCATCTAAAAGTACACTACTACAAATGAGTTGGTGAATGGACGCAATATGTTTTCCATCATCCTCATGAAGGTTGTGGGAGAATTGTTAAGCGAAAGCCTTGACCATCATTTGAAAATTCCCTCCTTGTCTTTGAAAGTGATCTTCCACACATCGGATGGTTCGATTGGTACTTGGTGATACCTAGCCGTCCGAGTCCTTGCTAAAATGTTCACCCCTTTGAGTTGATCCGAAAGGTCATCAATTTTGGAGAATCGGGTACCTTTTCGGACGGTGATATTGTTCGGTGCCCAATAGTCAATATAGAGTCTCCCAAGTCCCATCCTTCTTCTACATCAACATGATCAGCTCCCACGAGAAATGAACTTCATTTGGATAACGACCTTTCTTAAAAAACTCTGAATAAGCACTCTTGATTTCATTGTTCTCCATAACAAAAGCAAGTAGATTGGTCTGACAGGTAGCGGTGCACATAGACATCATATCAATGGGCTTCTTGACTTATTGACGATTAACCAGTATAACTTTTGCTGTGAGTGAGGTACGAGATGCCCGTACTCTTCCACAACCTTTTTCAGAATTTTTTTGTCGTCAGAAGGCATATGGAGGTCATGTACAATATTCTTCTTTAAGTGAGGACCGATCATCGGGGAAAAAAATTTGACGGTTTTGGAAGTGAGCTTACTGCATAATTTTGCGATAACCAAAGAGATAGTCGTAGGCGATGGTACATAGTATCCTCTACAACTTGTTGACCAAGTAACAATAACAACGTGAGGCTGAATGTAAACATGTTGCTTCCACAAGTATGGTTGGCCTAATAATACATCACAAACGTGAGAGTAATGTACGCATGCCTGTCTGTGAAGGGCTTGATGCGAGGGAATGCGGCATTGTTGGTAAACGTGGCGATCTTGTCCTTGGTGAAGCAACTTGATGGTGTACGACTATAGGTGTGTTGTGATCTGGAAGAGAGAAGCCCAAACATTTCATGAAATCTCTTTGAAATGAGGTTATTTTGGTTCCCACGAGTTGATAATGAACTATAGCGGAAACAACTTTTTGTCAGGAGTGGAAGAGACACTCTTACTCCTGCGGATCTTCCGATTCCTCCTTGGATCTTTGTAGTGGAAACGGTGGTGTTGGGCTCTCTTGCATCGATAATCTTCTTACCTTTATCATTCCCCTTGTCGAGTTACGTGATTCAAAGTTAGAGCATGCATATGATACCGAAACCCTCATCTAGGCCACGATGGCCTTGGCCTTGCTCACTTGTGTTGACGATTGATCTTATATAAATCACACCACTTTCCGTGTCTTCCTTGACTTGGTGGTGTTGTTCTTTGCTTACAAGCTTCGGTAGGTTATCTTGGGCCACCATGCCTTGGCTTTGTCCTTTGTTTTTCATTTTGGGGGCACCTTTCCCTTTCTTTTTATTCCCGGATCAAAGTCTCGCTTCTTGAGTTTGAATTTATGTAAATCTTAGTAAGCATCTTTGGTATATCGTCTGACGAGGAAATATCATTGCTCATTTCCTCCTGAATGTATCTATCTGAGAAAACTACGGTACTTCAACACCAAATTTATCTGCGGACCTTTGATACCCTTTGCTTTTGTGTGTAGGGTATGGAACGATTCCTTCCGATTCATGCACATCTTGATCCCTTTGCCGTCGCAGCGTAGTCCATTGTATGTACTTGTCCTCATAGCTCTCCATAGGATAATATTGTTCCTTGATAGCATCTCGGAAATAATTCCAAGTGGGTATGCTAAGGAACAAGATGGTTCCCGCTCATCCATTTTCTCATAGTAGGTTCCCACCAATCCTTGACATGGGGGTAGCTTTGAGGAGTGCAAAAATAATCTTCTCCAGGTCGGAAAAGTCATGAACCAAAATATCCTTCTAATAGGTGCTGACGTATCTCCAGAGCGTACGCATCTATTTGGCCCTCAAATATGGGAATGCCAAAGTTTACTTGTACCCAGCAAAGGAGGTGCACCTCTAGAGTGGATTTCTTTGGATGCGGATGCACCCACTTAGGTGAGCGGTGGTGTGAAGGATTTAGACGAAGTTATCCATCATCGTGTTCCTTTGTTTTTGAGGGCCTCCTTGAGCAATGTTTTGATATGATCTTCTGCTCCTCATGTTTTTTTCGTCCCCAAGGTGATCATTAGGGTTTGTGAGGTTGATCTTGAAAAGGTTCGACCAAATCAAACCTAACTCTTATGCCCCAACCTCGTTGGGGACATACAGAAAGGATGGGAAAGAGTGAGCATCTTGACCTTGCTACGTCAAAATGGTACATGTAGAACAAAAAGAATACACACATATAACCATAAATACAAAATTCAATGGAAACAATACTTCATTTTATTAATATCAAAGAAGCTTGCCGAAATTTGTTTACGGACAAAATGGAAAGTAAACTAGCTAGCGTGTTGTTAGATTATATTTGAGAAGAGATGTTGTGGCTACGAGGCCTGCGAACTATGTTACAATGAGGCTCGAGGCCTATTTTGTGTGAAAAAAATGAAGCCTAAATATCTAAAAAACTAACCCTAGGAGATGAAGCGTCAAAACTATGGGCCTCGTTTGGGTAAATTGCTGTAAAACTTCAGGGATGTAACTTTGGCATACGATCTCCATTTGACGCGCTCAAAAAATCGTTAGAAATATCTGTACGAGGACTACAACTTTTGAGTGAGAAACATGTAGTCTATGATGGCCATTGCTCTGGGACTTAAAAAAACATGGAAGTTGGGGCCTCAAAGCGGCACAAAGCGATTAAGGACCACAAAAAAATGCTAAAAATAGTAAACTATGTTATAATTAAGGAAAATGAAAAGCTAAAGAAACAATTGTGGGGCCACAAGTGGAATAGCTAGGTGGCCACCAATATCCCACAGATCATCCAAGCACATCACATTTTGAAGTTCAGGTTTCTGCACTGATAGATCACCTTCAACTATTCAGGATTATGTTCCTCTTCCTAGCAGTTGGCAAATACAACAACGCAGTCCGAGTTGGCCATGTGAAAGATCATTGTTTGATGTTCACCCATGTAATCATTATGTTAGCACATTCATTCTTCACAGATGCTTAAAAACAAGCCTCGTAAGAACAAAGATCCATATTGGATGGTCGCTTCTTGAAATGGTGGGCATCCTTGTTAGAAGATGTTTTAGTGATATGTACGAACTTGTTCTGGAAATGTTGACAGTCTTGCTGGGTTGATTTTTCGCCATCATATCACCTTGTATATGTGATAGGGGGGGAAATGATGGTCATGTACAAGCTTCAAAGCCAAATGGTAGAGGCACAGAGCCATAACCTACCATTCTAGATTTGATTGTAGCAGGAGAGACACATTAGTTCAAGCAAGCACGAGCCACAACCTGTGGTCTAGATTTAGAAGTTGTGGCAGGAAGACACAAATTCCCATGAGCATGCCTTTGTTTGTTGGTTAACCTTAAACCATCTATGCACGGTTGATATTTTCCTCTTCAAAGAATTGCAGCCACTTCTTGGTAAGGGCTTCATATTCTTGCCGGTTTTGGTGAGTTCCAAAAATTTTATTAGAAAGCATTGGAATTTGGTGGTCATCACTTCCCAAATCATCTCGGGTTTTAGACCTCCCTTTTTCCAATTTTAAAGTATCCCTCTTCCAAATATTCAGGAGCACTTCCTCTAGCGAGAAGACCTCGGCTTCTTGCCGGTTGGAAGAGTTCACAGGAAGCTTGCATGAGTTCTGGTATTTGGTGGTCATCCTTAAACCATATCCTTATGTCAAAATTTTGGAGAGCACATTCGGCACAGATGTTGCCATTTTTATTACAACTCTCTTCTTAGATTCAATCATACCCCCCTCGGATTAAGGGGGGGGGGGGAATGTTGGACACCTAATCCTCCTAGGGTTAGTGTGGAAGGCCAACGATCGAAGAGGAGTCCGTGACCTTGGAATGTGGAGATCCAAGAGTCACACATAATGTACTATAATTGCTGTATTGTGAATAATAAAGATAACTCACGCTTATCTTTCCTGGGTTTTATTCTACTTTTTATTCTCTTTTATTTGAGTTTGACACATTTATTGGATTGAGAATAGTAACATTTAATTCTTCCAAATGACATTTTCGATTCAAAAGTATAATATTAAAGGGTGGTGGGATGAACTAGTATAAAACAATTTTTACTTATTTAAGTAGTTCAAGCATCATAAATCATCGATTTCATATGTAGAACATGAAACACATGAGTATACGTGGAAGCCCTCCGGGGGAGAAGACAACAAAACTTCTTTTAATTGATGTTCTTTAGCAGAACAACCTACTATTAAGGTTGTGTGAACCAACCTATAGAGTTTTGATACCTATGCCTTTTAGGTACTAATTAATAGTAGACAATAATCCCTGTATGTTTTTTGGTATAACCACCTAAGGGATCAATCACAATACGGTGGAGTTTATGACTTTTAATCTATAAGAGACACCAATCTCCTTTAAACCTTGATCTTTAATAATTTTCTCTTGTCCACTCTAGTCTTCTTAATTTTTTTAGTCACCCTCTTCCCTATCATTCATCATAAATTAACATTTAACAATATGCTTCCTTCAAATAATAACCTCTCCAATTGAATACTTTGATTGTATATCCTTTTAAGATTGCTGTTCATTAATTAACTCTATTTAGTTGAATCACATTTTGATAATTGTGCTTAGCGAAGTAAGCCACCTTGTAATTTGTACTTTCTTTAACCCATTTTCAAATCTATGTGCCTTGACATGACTCATTCCAATTTGGTGCTTCCTTTATACGACCTTTCAAACATGGCACTTACACAACCAAACGCTAAATAAGAGCTTGTTTCTCCTTGAACCCTTGACTAGCTTCCTTTAAACCAAATTTTCACCAAATTTAGTGTGTATGTGCCTTAGCACCACTTAGCATACCCCATATATGATCATGTTGTGTAGATATTTGATAGAAATTACAGCCAGTCAAGATTTTAAACTAAAAAACAAAGAACATAATTCTACTTTGATGATCTATGGAATGGAAATCACAATTTCGAAATGATTTTCATAAACATTGAGAAGTAAGAAAAAAAAAATACACGATTTCTGGGAACCCAACTAGGAAAAACCCCTCAAGCCTCTGAATTAATCGATTGAATGAATAAACTGTTACAATTGATAGCTCCATATATGGGCTCAACCCATGAAAGATAAGTTGTTCTCTTTGCTCAAAATATGAGAAATACGTGACACTTAGCCCGATTATTTTCCTGACCTCTTATTTCCTTGTGGAATTCTAAGCAAATTAGCCCCTAAAAGAAAGTAATTTCTCCAAATTGATATTGAAATTCCCAAGGATGGATCACACGACCTGTTTGCTGACACTTATGCACTCCAACTTGTTTCTGGCGATGTACATTGCATACATATGTCACTTCTTGAAATTCAAATTCCATGCATGCACTAGCTTCTTTGGGTTGATTTATCAATTAGCTGATGAATATATGATTCAGATTTTTCCCATTACTGCGACCTTTAATGACTCTATCAATAGTTAGAGGTTGGTTAACTAAATACAAATGAAAAATAATTAGTATTTGTATTACTAAAATTTAGCAATCACACATGCATAACACAACTCCAAGCCTTGTAACTCAAATTCTTGAGCTAATTGAGTAATGATATCCATGTCACACTATTTAATTGATTCCAAGTTGTCATGCTAATGTGGAAATTTGATTTACTCAATTTTGACTAAGGCTAAAGTCAAGGAATTTTGGGCTTTCTTGCTTCACCATTTTTAACATGTTGCTGATATGTCGATAACTTGGAGAACCCCTAGTTAAATGGCTTCCCATTAAGAAAATAACTTGGCTTGGATTACTAAAAAATTTAACGTCTGTATGCATAAAATAACTCCAAACCTTCTAACTCAAATTTATTGAGCTAAGCTGAGTGACAAGATCCATGTCACACTGGTTAAGCGCCTCCAAGTTGTCTGTTGATGTGGAAATTTGATTTACTCAATTTGACTAAAGGCTAAATTAAATTGAACCTTTATTTCTACATTTTTTTATCATGTTTCTAGAATATCGGTATCTTGGAGGAATCCAAAAAATTCATTTACTTTTCTGAAAACACTTACAAAATTGACCTTTTTTTGAGGATATTTTGGATGGGAAATTTTTTAGTAGGAGTACGACGATTTTTTATCTAGCTGTGGAATGTTAGGATATTAGAGGTTTGGAAATTTAAGATAACCATAAGTATCAATATAATGGGGATCCCGATGGATGGACATCAACTCACTTTAATTTTTCCGTCAAAACGATATTGCAAGATAAAATGGGGATGAACCTCAGAATTTTGGAATTTTATACCAAAATATTGGAAAAACTAAACGGAAATTTAACATTGAAGAAACGCTTGAATAGAAATTTCAAAATACCCATGTAATGAATTACATACATACATACATACATACATACATACATACATACTACATACATATACATATATATATATATATATATATATATATATATATATATATATATATATATATATATATATATATATATATATATATATATATATATATTCCCCTATTCTTCCTCTGAATCTTTGTTATTTTGTTAGTATAGATACACGATTATAATTATTATTACTCTTTAATTATTTCTTCTTTGATTAAGAGAATTAATTTAATACACTATAACCGAGTTACATTGATTTTTTTAATATTTTAACCTAACACCTTAACTTTTATTTAATTTATGTTTAATCTTTAATTAATACCTTGAATTATCTTATTTAAGGCTACTCATCACTTATTTGACATCACTTTTATTTCTAGTCCACGATGATGAGTGGAGTTTCCACTCGAAACATTGGACATATTACAAAATCGATTACATGAGCATTTCAAAAATTCTATCAGGCATGATGAATAATTGTGGAAATCCTCACTATCTTACTAAAAAAAAAAAAACTTGCAAAAAATAGACTTTTGTGTAGAGATTTCTTTGAAAAATAAATAGTTGGTAAACTTTATATCTATTCACGGATCTTGAGGCACCAAATATCACAATATTGAAGGATTTCTAGGTATATGGTCTATCAATTCTCTTGGTAGATGATATTCCAATGGATCTAAACCCTTAAATCTATAATCCGCTCTTCCATGACTAGGAGACACGAGAAAACTATATACAAATATCAACAAATCCTCAAGCCTTCAATTTTTTATATAACGGTGAGATGTCCATATGTGGGGGGCACTTATCCCTTGGGTGCTACACCTTAACACTCTTTTGACTGGGGATGTAACTGGGGCTACTGGGAGCTTGCAGAGTATTATAAAAAAATCAAACCCATGTCTTTTAAGTAACGATAACAGGTATGTTGAGGAAATTAGCCCTTGGGGGCTACACCTTAGCGCCTTGTGACCGAGGGCTATGATGAAACCATTATATCGGGATATTGATGACACCATGACCAACCATACTTTGATAGAAATGATGATATGTTGATATGCGGGGGGCTTGGCCACTTAAGTGTTATATTCCCCTATTATTCTCTCAATATTTATTATTTTAGTATTTTAATTTATTAGTATAGATACACGATTTAAATTATTATTACTCTTTAATTATTTATTCTTTGATTAAATTAATTTAATACTATGAATTCAATATTTACTTTGATTTTTAATATTTTGTGGCTTTAACACCTTAACTTCTGTTTAATTTAATATTTAATCTCTTTAATTACTACCTTGAATTATCTTCTGTTACAGGCTATATATGCTACGTTTGACATCACTTTTCTTTCTAGTCCTTGATGATGGTTGAGTTTCAACCCTAAATGTTGGACATATTACAAAATCGATTACATAGGCATTTAGAAAATTCTATCAAACATTTTGAAAATTGTGGAAATCCTCACTATATTACTAAAAAAACTTGCAAAAATAGACTTTGTGTAGAGACGATGATAAATTTCTCTCTCTTATATATACTGTCTGATAGTTGGTAAAATTTCTATCTATTCACGGAAGCTTGGGCACAAATATCACAATATTGGAAAGTTCTAGGTATATGGTGTATCAATTCTCTTGGTAAATGATATTCCAATGGTTCTAATCCTTAAATCTATAAGAATGCTCTTCCATGACTAGGGCATACCCAGAGAAACTAAATTCCAATATTAACAAATCCTTAAACCTTCACTTTTTGATACTTAACAATGAGGACAATAGATATGTCGAGAACTTATCCCTTGGGTGCTACACCTTAGCACTCTTGTGGGCGGGAATGTAACTAGGAGATACTAGGGCTTGGAATGTTACTAAAGAGACCAAACATGTCTTTTTAAATAACAACGTGTGGGTATATTGTGAAGAAAGTAGCTTAGGGAATACACCTTAGTGCCATGACTAGCGGCTATGAGTAGGAGCATTATATCGGGATGTTGATGATACCATGACCAATCATACTTTGATAGAAACGATGATATGTTGATATGCCGAGAGGCTTAACCCTTATGTGTTACACACTTAGCAACTCCATGACGGAAGACATGACTAAGAGCTATAATACTAAAGATATCCATAAAATATATAACTTTATCTTTATAAAGTCCTTAATATGCCAAGTGTCGAGTAGATGGATTGTTAATAGTTAACTATACTCTTGTTCCATTCATTGAGGAAAATAATCTCGAAAGCTTTGGTTTTGGGCTTTCCATTATAATTTTTTTTTGGCTTATCAAGTTTTTAATTTCTTAATTTTGAGGACATCTATGTCTTACCTTCCTGATCTGCTTTGGATATTTTTAAACTTTGAAGTGTTAAACATTATTAAACATATACTTAAATATATAGTCTTTTTTATTTACACGAGCTAACTTAGTAGTTGGAGCTAGATACGATATTTAATAATTGTTTACTCAAATTATATATATATATATATATATATATATATATATATATATATATATATATATATATTCTTTCTTTTGTTTTGTTTTTGTTTTGTTTTGTTTTTGAACTACATATTTTGAGAAAACATATGAGACATTCCCCTTTGTTATGAGGATGGTGCTTAGGATACACATATATTGAGGAAACCAGGTAAAGAAATTTCCCTCATTTTGTGAATGATGCTAGATAACCTAGATTTTGTAAAAGATCAATAATTTGTCAATATATGGCTTAATGTGGTATCTTAGGTAAACTCTCATTAAAAATCAACATGTGACTTTCAAAGAATTTTAGCTAGATGAGTGAAATAACACTTCTCTGTAACCACCGGTAGTAAACCTAATTAACTTATTTTCATACATGTTACATACATTACAACAAAGTTAGATCACAAAAAATATATTAATTAAAAATTATTTAAAATTTTATGAAAAGGAAATAAGAAAAATGCATTCTCATGAGCTCCATGGTAGAAACGGAGTCGTTGGATAGTTCCTAAAACACCATGGTCAGAAAAGGATGCCATCTCTATGAGAATATGAACATCGAGATAAAAATCACCCTGTCTTCCAGAGAGTGACCACGTGAGCCACATTAGAGCTCAATTTCATAATCTTTGTTACATCACAGTCTTCCTAGCCTTTTAAGATGTCAAAGTTATAGTGAGCTCGTGAGGCTTCTCTCAAGCTTTTTGAGCATAGGAATAGAATCTTAAATAAAATTAAATAACTATTTTCTTTAGGTCCGATAAACCAAATATTGGTCTCGGTGGATGTTAACCATCATCATCATCATATAAAAATTATAATTAATCAAAGATTAAGTACCACAAATAATTGTTGTTTGAAAAAATAAATCGAAATATTCACAAACAAGAATGAAATTACCATAATACCAAACACTTTTATATGAAATTATTCTCTAATTTACATATAAATTAAAGTAACCTATTTAATTTTTCATATTTTAATTATATATAGTTATAATTATAATTATAATTATAAAAATATAATGTATGTTAACAAAACATATAAAGGAGCAATGGAAAAGGCTACACCACATAGAAATGCATCGAGAATCGATGTAGATATCATTGACATGAACTAAATCCATAAAACAAGGGCCCTTGAAGGGTTATTAATATGTGTAAATTTAAAATTTTTTAAATTATAAATGTCGATGAAAAGTATATATGAAAATTTTTATGAAAGATTTTAATTTTCTAGATATGGATATAATTATTTAACTTTAAATGGTAAGAATCATTTTTTATTCCTATATGGATACAATTATTTAACTTTAAATGGTAAGAATCATAATAAAAATAATGGTAATATAAAATTATAAAATTTGTTTTCAAATATTTTCAGCCCAGCATTTAAAAAATTTATTCATGTGAAAGTTATTTTGTATTTAATTATAAATATTTATTTACATTATGATGTTAAAAAATTAATAATTTTTAGTTGTTGTTAGTAGATTAACATATAATTTTAATCCTCCAGATCTTGGTGACTTCGTTTGACATGAGTGACCATCAAATCTCATCTCATGTGGACTACGGAAATCTCCCAAAGCAATTCCTCACTGAGCGGGTCAAATTACTGGCCCGCTCCTCACAGCTCCTCGCATAGATCCATACATAATGCGGATCGAACGGGCATTATGTCACTTGAATTTGATCATCACCTCGCCCATCTTGCCATTAATGTCACGATGTATAATCAACATTGCATCCATGCCTACCACCTACACGCTTGTATACGCTTGAGATCCACCCACGCGATTACCGTCGAGGTCATTCATTGCCCCCTTCCAATCTTCATCCTCACCACTATTTATCACTCCTTCTCTATCCTTTTCTCCCTCACTCCCCATTCTCCATTGCATTTATCTCTCCTCCTTCGTGCGGACTCTCCGCCAGTTCTAAATGGGTTACGAAGTCTCGATCCTAGAGTGAGTTGCGAGACTCCCTCTTGCTTGTTTCTCTACATTTTGCCGCACACCTTTTGACCTATGTAGCCTCTCCCAGCCAGTGTCACTCTCGCCTCCTCTACGGTGTGCGATGGCCCCCGAGAATCAGCAACGCAGCATTCACGGTGGTCGAGGAGGAGGGGCCCTCACGAGCCATTACATCGTGGCAAGGATCACTACTTGAATGTGACTAGAATGTATGTCCACCACCCATGTGGCCATCGGTATCCTCGAGAAGCAGTGAGAAGAATCCTCGGTGAACGACACAAAGAGGAAGTCGAGGCGCGAGGAGGTCCACCTCCTCTCCTATAGCACCTACGCACTACCCGCGGCCCAGAAGCAGTCCTGGCGTGGGTTGATGAGGATACAAATATATGGATTATGGACTTCGACGACGTGCGGATGAAGGTTCTGAAGGGTAGACTTGAATCCCCCATCCTCTGTGCTCACATAAATCTCCCCAAGCGAACTCCTGTGGGGGCGGAAAGCTATTGTGGAAGCCGGTTCTTGCGCGAGGCTCTAGCACATCCCATCGATAAGGAGAATCCCCATTACGGTGATGATGATGATGAATAATGTTTACTGTGTTCGTTACTTCTTTTTGTCATATGTGCGGCGGGGCTTTGTCTCTCACTGGCACCCAGATGCATCAATGCTACGCACGATGTAAGGCTCATTTTCAAGTTTTTTGCGGGCTAGCCTCCTCCCCGCAGTGACTGAAGGCAGCCCCCGAGAAACAATGCTACAAAGGCATGGATTGGTTAAGCACGACCTAACCAGCCCTACCAGCAGCATGTATTTTTATGTTTATCAAATTAATGATTGGCACAACTTACAAAAAAAAAAAACATATAATTTAATCTAAATTGGTTTGTATATTCATTATTAAAATTTAAAACTAATAAGTGTACCTTGTCTCATCGTAACAAAGATAAGTGAAAATATTCATATTAATATGCAAGAGACAATACCTAACTTAACACCATAGTTTTAAATCAAATCCTTTATCTATGTTGATCGTAGGATTTAATACCTAGAATATTTAAGGAGTTTCATTGACAGTGGAACTAGGTATCATTATTGGATAACCCTAGTGTGGTAGGGACTACAAGGAACAATTGATTGGGAACGTATACATGAGCCTAAGTTAATTTGTGACCAAAAGGAACAAGTGATTGAACGTACACACAAGGCGTAAGTTAATTTTATCTTGCTTGTTGTAAATGGTTAGAATGTTAGAGCGAATGGATGCAGTTCACTTCATTTGTTTTTTACACTTCCAAAAGAAAAAAACGGAGAACATTATAAGAGAAAGGAGGTCATAAAAGAATCATAAGAAGAGGAAAAGTGTGGCATCGAAGAATTGAATTGTAAAATTTGGGAAGTTACATGGATGTAGACATTATCAACTCTTGTCACCCTAATAATATTAGGGAATAGTGAAAGCTCTTGTAATCTGTGATAAATAAAAAAACATGCTCATGTATATAAGACCATGTGAGGAGTTAAGTCACATTAACCTTGGCCCTTGGAACTCCAAAAGAGAATCCAAGAATGTTAGGATTGTCAAAATGTATTGCTGTATGTGAAGGAGATGGTGGCTTTAATTTTGGAAGAGAAGAAGCCAATCCATTTCTTAAAAATACTTTACAAATGAAATTAAGCAGGGGTGCTGCCCTATAGAGAAATGTATTCCTTTGCTTGTGATGGAGGATATGGGAGCTAAAGATGATTGAAAAAGGAGGATATTGTTGTTCTTGCTGAAGGGATGGAGATAAGGACATCACTCCTATCCACTTGGATAGTAAATGCCTCGAAATGATCAGTAGGCCCAATTTATCTCATTATTCATAAAACAAAGTTTCTTTAGTTCCTTTTTTATATCCTTGGTGCTGTTGTACATATTTACTCTTTTTAATGGGTTTGCTGCTACTGGGCAGATCCATTTTTAACCTCTGTAGTGGCCCTAAAAATCTCATGACTACTGCTTGATATTACTATCTCGCCCAAAAATGCCTTTACAATGGTTAAAAATCAAATTTAGAACTAATCCCGAGTCCACAAGAGTTTACGACTCCCTCCAGCACAGCTTCCATATGCTTGAGTCTCGGGAGCACGATTAAAACAAAAAAAGGGCCTATTTTTTTAATGATCGGGCGCAATGGCCCGTCGATGCAACTCCAAAATCAACGAGCGCAACGACGATCAACTTATGTGGAGGACCGCACGATAGGCCGTCGATGTTCAGCGGCCCATAGTTTTGTTGCCCCCAGGTGCAAGTATAGCCATTGATCTTGTTTTGAGATCGAACGACCACAAGTCCAATCGCGATCCTCAGCTAACGTCGGAACTTCCAACATATTTTCCAGGTCTCCCGCTTCACTTTTGCAGGTTAACGATTTCCGATTTGGTTCCCTATGATGGCGTATGTATTCACAAGTGTGTAGCGTGTTCCTCCTCCACCATTCATATGTTAGGTTACGTGTCATATTTTGAAGACATACCACCCCCGTTCACTCATTGTCGCTCCATTTATTACGCATTGTCACCCCCATTTCTCCGGCATTTAACTTGTTCATCGTTTCTGTCCGCATACACGCCATTATCAACATTTGCTAGGTACAGTATCACACTTCCGCCATTAACCTTTGTCGTATCCATGCTCCCTGTCAAGGTCAATTTTCTCTGTGCTGCGGGTTTTACGAGTTTTAAATGTAACTAGTAGGCGCTTTAACTTGCCGCCTCTTAGTTGCAGATCGAGCATACCAAAGGACATGCCTCGGCCCGTAATTAAAGGAAGAAGACGAGTCAGGTGGGAGAAGGTGGCCTTCGTAAGAGAACACGGTGTGAATTCTCGGAACCCTCCGGACTAGAATTCGCATTAAAAACCCGGATTCCAAATCCAAAGCCAAGGGCCGAGGTACGGTGGAAATACAGTTGTTTCCAAATCTTACGACGTGAGATCTTCCCTCGGTAACGGGCAATATAGTGTATGTATTTTATTATTTCTATCTTGTATATAAGAGATTTTTTTCTGACATTTATTTCATGGACGGGTTGTCTAGTACGGTCATTAACGGTTAGTCATTCATAGGTGAGCGCGAATGTTTTCCGCCATTTTATTCAAATTGAGTCATTAATTGTGTTTGGTGCCTCCTCCTCTAGAATTCTCCCATCACTCCTATGAAGACCAAAAAAGAATACATTGTATGGGTTCCGGTTTTGTAGGCTGTCCGTGAAGACACAGCCATACATTGCTTAACATTTACGTATGAAGTTTCGGAAGGCTTGGTAAGTCTCGGTGAGGAGAAGTTATAGCTGTATTAGGATTACAGATGGCACAGTATTTCACAGTGTATGGTACCTGCATGTGTTAATACATTACCTCATTTCATGCAATTTGTCTTCTTGTATCATGTTCTAGAATATGAGTGGCTCACTAGTTTGCATTAAGGATTCATCCTTCTTGATACCCTTTACGGAATTAGTCAAGTGCTTTAAATGAGCCTAGTCATGGTATCTTGTTCATGTTCACTCTCCATATTTTTGCTATATTAGTTGCTTGAGAGGGTGCTTTTAAACGCCATTGTCATATAAGGATTCGTAAATTGGTGCGCCCTTATGGTTGTTGTGTGTCTGGGTATGTTCTCCCTTTTGTTAATGTCTTCTTAATTTCTATCACTACACTCACTTTACGATATTTGATTTGTGATATATTGGATGAATCGGCCCTCTTTATAGTTAGCGGTCTCTTAAGCATGCGATACTTTCATGATGAAGTTTTACATGGTGTTCCTACATTGTTTACATCTTTGTGACTCCCGAGAGAGATTGGTCCCATTCAAAACTAATTTCCTTGTTCAAACAAGAGATAGTAAGTGAGCTCTTGGGCCGACAACCCAAACTATAAAGGGCTCCTTGCTATATTGAATGTCCCTGGAAACCGGTCTATGGCAACTCTAGGAAATTTTGTCTCTCTAGGAGGGTGACAAAATCATCCACAACATCTTTACACGAGCGCCGTTGCGGGAGCAATTCAAGAATATCGGTTTCCCCAGGTTTCGACATCTCATATTCACTCTGTTCGGGTGAGCACAAAGAGTTGAAGAGTTGCATATCTCTCACCTTGGCGACTCCTTGGTCTTTTGTTGATAAATTTTGATAGGTCACAGCTTCCAGGAAGCCCCATTTGAGGTCGGATACCTCACGATGAAAACACTGATGTACGTGGGAGGAAGATCGTTCATAAGAAACCTGGAAAGAGAAAGAAATCGATTCGTTGAAAACCACGAATGTCCTGGTGTTGAGATGCGTCGCCCTCTTCTTCTCGAAGTTAGAGCAGAGAAAAACGAGTTTACTGGAAACTCCGTAGAGGAAATACCAGATTGAAGGAGAATCTCCTGCTGTACTTTTGAGGCCAAGAGAAATTAAAGGGTCACGGTAACATTCGCGTGAGTTATTCCCATCTACCTCGGAGAAGCACGTACGTACTTATTCCCATTGTTATTCATACTCCGCTTCCTCCTGCTCCTCTTCCTTTATCTTGTGTCTCAAATTTTGTGTGACCCCGCCTCCCAGAGTAGCTGGTATTGGATGTGCACCACCATTGTTAAATAAATATGCTCCTGCGGCCTTGCCCAGGTGCTAAATGATATGCCACAAGATTACTTGAAGGTGTAAGTTTAATGGTGAGAATGAAGTTGATGCTCGGGAAGCACCTCGGGATTGTACCTTCTTTTGCGAGAGAACTTAAATGTTGAACATCTGAGGTGTGGTCTCGAGGTTATTTGTGCAATCCTTGAAGGTGAAGCAGTGGTTCAAGACCTTGGCAAACCAATCAATCACCACTTGGGACCAAATGGAGAATGCTTTTCTCGGGAAGTGAGGAGAAAAGAAAGACCAAGGCAGTGCCTGGGTGCCAGATTCAATACGCTAAAGAAGAAACACAACGGGGGTGGCGGAAGGTATCAAAGAGTTTTAATAAATTATATCTAAACCTTCCTGGCGATATGGGAAACCTCGACAGTACTTTACATGAAATTGTTTTCATAGCGACTTTTTGACCTGGAATTGACTTCTCTCTACGGGAAAAGATAGCATGCTGGATGATGCTCGGTGAGATGCTCACAAGTTGGAGAGAAAATTTCTTGCCAGCAGGAAGATAAAAGGAAAAATTGAACAGGGACAGAAAAGGCAAAGAGAGGTTTCCTCTAATCGAAAAGGATTCGATAAAATGGATGAGATAAACAAAGATGATAAGGAAGATGGTCAAACTAGAAGCTGGAGGCTAAGTGAGCTCCCAGAACTATTATAATGCTCCAAACGAAGGATATAATCCCGACTATAAGGGCCTCGATATTTCGAAGACGAAGAACGACAAGATCGGTACACTCATCCCTTGTGCACAGGCCAAGCAGAATGACTCATTCAGAATGCGACTTATGGATTAGAAGATTCAAATACGCTTTCGAATAATGATGACATGGAGTGCCGCTACGAAGATGAAGAAGCGAGAGGGTCGGCTAATTACTACGAGCAATTTCTTTGATTTCATGGAAGCACAATTCAACGTCAAGTATGATCTCGAGATCCTCAGGAAAGAAGGACCGAACTCGGGGAGCAAAAGAAGAGCCACCTCAAAGAAGCATACGCTCGGGGAGAGGGTAGGCAACAAAGAGATGCGCGAGGAAAAAGGTAGAGTCTTACGAATACCTCCTTGCAGTCGGCGGTGAAGTCCTTCTTCCTCTAAAATAGTCGATTCACCTAATGTTGAGCCGATGTCGAAAATTGGAATGTGACTGAAAATAAGGAGTCAAAGAAGTAGTGATAGAAAAGCCCCCATACGCATAATTTGCAAAAGAACTTGAGAAGATTCTAAGATTCTGTTCCTGCGGCCAGAGTTATTAAACGACTTTGCTTATATCAGGTCTCAAGTTACCTGCCTTCCTCAGACTGCAATTGCACACGATAGTTTAAATCTTCAGAAGAAAGACCCATGGTAGTCTTTGGCCCACATGTCGAGGGAATGAGTCCTCTACTCCTCCTTTTTATGTATCCTTAGTCATTCATGACATAACATTTGTGTAATTGTATGTTGAATACGGAGCTTCCCATAATCTCAAGCCTTTGTCTACGTCCTTGGAGCAACTAGGGCTGCAAATTACAAGGCCATATAAAGATTTATATTCATTTGATTCTAAAAGGGTTAGATGCTTGGGAATGATTAAGATTTGATGGTGGTACAGCTCAAATCATGACAGTGTGGTCATGGACATTGTGGTTGATAATGACCGCTTTGGCATCTTGTTATTGAGGTCTGTGAATTTTAAGTTGGAGACAAATTAAGTTGGACTTAACATGTACTATTACGATCTTTGGAGAATCAAGAGGTTATAGGAGACTAGATTTGTCAAAATGGTAGCTTAGAAATTTGGTATAGGATAATTATCAGTTTCATAACAAGGAGATTTCTCATGTTTTATGTTGAAGAAAATCGAATTATGCTCATGAGCCCCTTTTTGGTCAAATTAATTTTGGCTTGACCTAAAGAAAGATCGAGAATCAGAGAATTTGGACTTTGCATTTTGATGGAGCAAACTCAGGGGGAAGGTAATGGAAGTGGGGTATTGTTAATTTCCTACGGGGAAATAGATTTTGTGTCTTTTAGAATTAGATATGAGGCTACAAACAATGTAGATGAATACGAGGCATTAATGGGACTACGAACATTCAAAACATGGGCATCCAATGTTTGAAAGTGTTTGGAGACTGCGAAATTCCCAGTAGTGAGCGATTAAAATGAATGTGTAAACTAAGCATCCACGGCCTGGAGGCATATGAAAATAAAGTATGGGACATGACGGAAAACACCTTTATGACATTTTTCAATATACAATTCATGCCTAGGAAAAACAGAATGACGATTCTCTTCTTGTAGATGCCGGTACATTAGTCCTCCTCGGAATCCACTTTTAAGGTATGAAGTGGAGGTTCGGTACGGACCATCCATTCGAGACAATATAAAGCAACATCGAGGTTTCGAAGATGATGAACGGATGAAGAGATTCATGGAGAGCAGGTAGGAGAATTCTGAAATGTGGAAATTGATGACAATGAGGATGATGAAAGTTGAAAATATTCTTTGAAAACAAATGGAAGAAAATGAGACTTGGGTACTCTTAATTTGAGAAAGGAGAAATGTTATACCTAGGGAATTAGAACACTCTAGAAAGATTATGCAATAAAAATGATGTGCCTTTACGTGGTAGTAACGAGAAAAGAAGATCAAGTGGGAGATTTGAATGCGGGTACTCATGATGACCCAAAATTGTTAGATTATCTAAAAGAGTCCCGGATGGATACAAAGAAAAATATTTGATTGTTCAATCTTACAAAGATATTTTGCTTGGTCCTATGAGGACCTAAAAACTTTTGATGTAAACATTATACGACGTAAGATTCACGAGGGAAGATGCAAAGCCATACAGCGAAGCTGGGGTGGATGACCCCTTCTTTAGCCCTCCCAATTGAAAAAGAGAGTGAAACTGCGGCCAGGTAATTATTGCCCTTAAGATACTCGGGGCCAGATGACGAACCTTGTTCTGTTAGAAAGAAGAACGGAGAAATAAGGCGTATTGTGGATTTTAGGGTGACAAACATCTCTCCAAAATGAAATTATCCTTCCCTTTAAGATGGACCATATCTGAGAAAAGTAGTAGGAGCATGAGAATGTCGATGATGGATGGATTTTAAGTTATAATCGGTACTTGTGTTTCCGGACGAGAATAAAACTGCATTTACTACCATGGGGAACCTTTATGTACCAGGTTGCCGTAGGATTAATGATGGGGCTGCTTTCAAAGACGATGGACATAGCCTTGTGGGAGAGCGGGACAATTTTTTTGGTAGTTTATCTTGATGATATCACAATGTTTTCAAAGAATGATGATGAGCATCTTGAGCATTTAAGAAGAACTTTTGGCATGATGCATTTTCTCTCAATCCTCAAAAGTCCTTATTCGCATTAGATGAGGAAAAATCTTAGGGCACATTGTAACAAAAGATGGAGTAAAAATAGACCCTAGAGGTTGAAGTCATAAACATTATACGCGAGGAATAAAAGGAAGTGCGGTATTTTTTAGGCGAATTAATTTTCTAAGAAGGTTTATTCCTAACTATCTTGAGATAGTTAGGCATATAACCAATATGTTGAAAAAAGGAGAATGAAGTAAAATGGTCCCAGGAGTCTGAGAGATGCATTCACAAGAATAAAACGGGCATTCTTCCCACGAAGCTCATGCTAGCGGACTAGATTACAAAAGTCATTTATGATATTCTCATTTGCTTCACCTCATACAATTGCGGAATATTATTGGAAGAATGAAGAGGGATATGAGCATTTGTAACTTTCCTTCAGATTAAAGTGCTTTGTGATCTTTTGAATTGAAATACAATATATTGGGAAAGCGGGCCTGCCACAGTAGAATCATAAAGCTTTCGAGTTTACATTTTGCAATCTCTGTTAAAAACTGTGTCCCCAGTGATCGAAAGATATTGGTTAGAGCTGGTAGAAGATGAAGAGGAAGATGGATTGCAAAAATCCAAGAATATGATTTGGATATAAGAACCACCTCCTGAGTTGGTGAAGAATGAGGACTTGCAGGGTGTTATACGGATAAATCATCAACCAGGTATTAATTTGTACGACGATAGCAAATGAAGAATCGAAGAAAAAGAAAGAGAAAATGACATGGACTGAAGGTAACTATAAATACACATGAAATATCTAACTAGTCCTTGGTACAAAGAGATTGTTGAATATCTTTTAACATGAAGTTGTCCACGGTACAATAGAAAAATTGATACATTTGTACTTGAGATGAAATCTATAGAAATATGCAATTGCCAATAGGGCAGGCTCTGTTGGAGGGTATCTCTAGGTGTATTGTTGTTATATGCCTCACGAGAAAATGAAGTGCGAGTGTAGTAGAATTTCTTTGAGGGGATATGTGGAGGACATTACGGTGGAGGCAATGACTCATAAAATCTTGAGGGCTGGTTTCTTGGCAGCCAAAATTGTATTCGGATACTTTTGCTTGGGTTAGAGCGTGTGACAAGTGCCAAAGATTTGCGAAGGCATAAATTAGCGACGTAGCCCACCGATTTCCATTCATGTAAATGGTGCTCGAGAAATGGGGATTGGATTTTATGAGGAGAGATACATCCCCATCAGTGGCGACATAAATGGATTCTAACGACCACATATTATTTCACGAAATGGGTGGAAGCCATACCTACCGGAAACGCTACGATGTTGTAATGATGAGGTTTATAGAGGATAATATCATATCTAGGTTTGAGTAGTAACGGAGTGTGGCCGGTAATGCCATAGACTTTCGAGTACGCAGTTGTGTGAATTTTGACTCAAAGATATAACATTATCTGACTCATTCTCTGACATACTATCCACGGGGAAATGGTCTATGGAAGTCATCCAATAAAACCATGGTAGGAAACCGAAGAAACAGACAGCAAATGGAAAAGCTGGGACTCTCAATTAAAGTTTGCTCTATGGGCAAATAGGATAACGATAAAAAACAACAGTACCTATGAGGTACAGGTACCTTGACTGATATGATGTTCTGCACATTGGCATTGCCCGATGCTTCACGTTTATGCGGGAAAACCGAAGGAAGAACAGATGGCATGATCCGAAGAATCAATCGATTTGTGGTAGGAGTGGAGAAACGAGGAACCGGAGTAGATCGAAGGTCGGTGATGCAGGAAAAAAATGAAGAATATCTTTGATCAGCACGTAAAGATAGGAATTTTCAAGTTGGAGACCTAGTTCACAGATGGATATTATGGCAGAAAGGAGCAAGCATGCTAAATTTGATCCATTATGATTACAGACCATTCAAAATAGTGAAGGCTAAGGAAGAAACAACACCTTTTCTTTGAAATCTGGGGTGATTTGTTGGATGCGTGAATGGTCAGTTATAATGCTTATTTTAATTAAGCCAGTGACAGAATGCAGTTGTGTATATTATATATGTTTGTTTTTATTTAATTTTATAAAGGAAAAGAATGCGATAATTACTTGAAGTAAAGCCGCAGAGGAGAATTGAAAAATAAGATGAAATGACTTAATGGTGCATGTTCTCGACATGCCAGAATGACATGTCGTCCCCAGATGGAGCCGATGTTGGCCATATTTACCTGCTGTGAGTTTTACTTTGCTACCTCATTAGTCCATTTTTTTCTAACCTCTCATAAAATGTATAAATCTCACCGCCGACCACACGCAATATTTTTATCTCCGCCGAAAATACGCTACAATGGTTAAAAATCAATTTAAATAAATGAGTAAGGTCTAAGGTTTTGACTCCCTCCCGCTTTGCAGCTATGTGGCAGGCTCTCAAAACCTACATAATTCAAAACGAAAAAGGGCCTTTTGTTTGCGATCGGGCGCGATGCGCAATCCGTCACAACTCAAATCAACGGCGCGGCGGTCAACTTATATAAGGACCGCACTGTGATCGTCGGTATTTCGCAGCCTGGTTGCTTGCCTTTCGATGCAAGTATAGCCATTGATCTTGTTTTGAGATCGAAACTGACCTGAGTCAATCGCGATCCTGCCCTCAATCGCAATCGGAACTTCCAACATGTACCACAGTGTCACTTCCTTTCAGGTGCTATTTCCGATTTGGGTCCCACCTCCTAACGGTCGTGTCATCATAATTCACAAGTGTATGACGTGTTCCTCATCACATTCATATGTTCAGGATTCTGGTATGTGTTTTACGAACCTTTATACTGTTTCACTCATTGCTCGCTCCATTGTATTGCATTTGTCCTTCATTTCTCCATTATGTTCTGCGTTTCTGTCACCTGTCGTCACAACATTTCGCCTATCGTCCCAGTATCTTGCTTCCACCATGTGGGCTAGCATCGTATCCATGCTCACACAATATCATAGGAGTCAATTTTCTCTAATGTTTTGGGGTTTTTTGCGGTTTTAAAACAACTTAGTGGGCGCTTTAACTTGCCGCCTCCGTTGCAAAGATCGGGGAGCATACCAAAGGACATACTCCGGCGGCGGGTGAGAAGAAAGGTAGGGGTAGGTGGGAGAGTGAACGCCATTAAAGAAGACACAAATATAAATTTTTGGAACCCTCCGGATAAATTCACCCCGCATTAAAAACTAAGAGTTGAAATCAAAGCCAAAGAGTAGAGAGTACGATGCAGAAATCTGATTATTTCAAATCTCTTACGACGGCAGATCTTACTGGTAGCAGAGCGATATAGTGTATATATTTTATTATTTCTATCTTGTATATAAGGAGATTTTATCTCCCGACATTTATTCATGGACGGAGTTGTCTGGTAGGTCATTAGCAGTTAATCATTCCTTACAGAGTGGGCGTGAATGTTTCATGTTTTATTTAAATTGAGTCATTAATTATGTTTATTTTCCTCCCTCCTCAGAATTCTCCATCCTGCTCCTATAAAGACTAAATAATGCATTGTATGGGTTCGATTTCTATCGAGGAAGAGCGTAACGGCAGAAGACTTACATACATTTTGCTAACATTTAAGCACGGGGATTTCGAGGCTTAGTAGGGTCTGGAGGTGAGGAGGTATAAGCATGTTGAGGATTGGTCTTTGATATTTTATGATATGTAATTTCTCTTATGACATTAATACATTCCTCATTTCATGCAATTTGTCTTCTTGTATCATGTTAAGAATACGAGTAGCTCACTAGTTTGCATTAAGGATTCATCCTTGTTGATGCCAAGATTAGTCAACGCTTTAAGTAAACCTAGTCATGGTATATTGTTCCATGTTCCTCTTTCCATATTTTAACGCTATATTAGTTGCTTGAGAGGTGCTTTTTAAAAAACGCCATTGTCATATAAGGATTCGTAAATTGGTGCGCCCTTATGGATTACATTGTGTATACGGTATCATTCCTGTGCACATTAATATCTTCTTATGTTCCTCACTGCACTCACTTTACGATATCGATTTAAACGATATATTGGATGAATAAGCCCTCTTTATAGTTAGCGGTCTCTTAACTATAAATGCTTTCATGCGAAGTTTTACATGATGTTCCTACATTATTCTTATCTTTGTGACAACACGAGAGAGATTGGTCCCATTCAAAACTCATTTCCTTGTTCAAACAAGGAATAGTAAGTAGGCTCTTAGGGTAGCTTAGCCAACTATAAAAGGGCTCATGCTATATTAAGATGTCCTAGGCAAAGTCATGGCAACTCTGGTGTCTCCTAGGAAGGTGACAAAATCATCCACAACGGTGCCTATAATATTTACAATTCCTATATGTCTTAGCTTGCCTCAAAATGCTAAGCATGGTTCTTAAGGACCTTATTATTTTATCAGATCATTATTCTTTCTACATGCATATATTAAAAATATTAATAAAATAGTCACTAATTTATATATATTTGAGGAAGTAATTTTTTTTGGAAACTCTTTCTCATTTCAAAAATGGTACTCAATCTAAAGTAGGTAGCATAGACTTAATATATTTGAACCCACTAAAATTAAGTTTAAATTATCCCAAGGATTTAGTAGTTTTCAGTAATTGGAAGTATAAATTTGTTCTCCCATCCACTTAAAGTTCAGTTTCTAAGGGACATGTTTTATCCTTTGTGACAAGTTGGTGTGTTATTTAATCATCATAGTTAAAATGTCAAATTAAAATCTTACGTAAGGATTGTATTTCCAACAATTTTATTTTTAAATTTAATGAAGTAAAATACTTTGAAATCTAACACGATTATAAGGAATACTATGAGAACGAACTATCTTGAAAACTAAATAAAACATACAAATAAATTAATGCCTCATGTTTTCATACCTCGAGTTCAACCATGATTGTTCTTGTAATTTAAAATTTTAAAATTTGTTTTTGATAAATTAAATCATTTAGCTAAATAATTATAAATTTAATGAAGTCGGAAATACTTTGAAATCTAAAAAGCAATATAAAAGAGACATTATTAAGATGAACTCTCTAAAAACCTAAAGAAACATACGATAAAATTAATGCCTCATGTTGTCATACCTCAAGTTCAATCATGTCTTTAGTTTCTTGTAATTCAAATAAATCAAATACGTTGTTATCTAAAACAATTTTGAATAGGTTTTAATAATAAAAGGAAGTTCAAACATCATAAAAGACACTATAGTTTATACATGCAATAATTGACACGTATATATAGCTAAATTTAAGCCCTACAAAAATAATAAAAAAAACTTACCTCTGCATACCATGGTGATTAGATTTAATATAGGAAATCCTTTGAAATCTGGCAGAGATATTTTGATTTATCCAAGACTTAATGAACCAAACAATGAAATCACATGCAATTTCTTTCTTGATAAAAATAATGGACCCTTTTAATCCACTCATCTTTGTAATGATCTTTCCATCAAATATCAACAACTAACTTGAAGTTAATGGGGTAGTTAATTTCGACCATAATCAATACTTCATGGGAAGTTACATAACCACATATATGGTTTTGTGGAATTTTGAGCCTGACAAGAATCATTTCTAACATTCTCACTTGGTCCAAAATAACACACACACCACATATAATTAAATACAATAATAATAATAATAATAATAATAATATAATTTTAAGATCACAACCAAGATATGCACCAAATTGGTGTATGAGACCCTCTTTCTTATGGTTCAAGGGATCTTCCTCTACATATTGGCAGTGCTAAAAGTCATTATTATGTCTCTGTAACCCCCACTTTGGATTTGAACACGTGAATTTGTTCACAATTGTCTAGGGAGGAATCCATCCTAACTTATAACTAACAAGAAAAACTAATTAAGGAGCATCATTTATAATTGTGCTTTCCTAATTTGTAATGAAGATCAAACTTCCTGAATTTATATGCAGGGATAGGTTACATTTGCTTTTCTAAATACCATGAAAATATACTAAGTTAAAATATAGAGTGTATTTGTGAGATGGAATTTAGATATATTCAAGGGATCAAATTTGATATTTTATCGGAATGGGGGATACGAACTAATATTTCATGGTTCGACCAATTCTTCATTTTATTTTTCATCATACATTTTATGTGGAATGAATGAGCACTGCAAAAATTAAGAATAAAGTTTACGGAGTGATTCATGATTGCATGGTCTACTAAAACTCTAATCATAACAACCTCCTAACTACCTAGTGGACATCCTTTAATGAAGACACAATACATTTATTCACTACCAACTAACATAGTGGACATGTTAACAATAAAAACATAGTGAACCCAATCCACCTTTCATTAAATGGCCTCTACTATCATTACTCTAATGGGCACTCCATCCTCCCATTACACCCCAAGGAGGATCCCAACAGGAATCCACTAATATTCACTCCCATTTAAAAAATTGGTGGATTTTACAATAAAAAGAACTAAGCTCCCAAATATACTAAACTCCATAGTTTTCACAAGAAGAGCTCCATCTTTGACTATAATTAACAAGAAATAGTAGGAATCTAATTTTAATATCATGACCAACCTAGGCATTAAGTTAGATGTATGAGACCCTCTTTTTTGTGACACCAAAGAGGCCTTACTATACGTAGCAACTTGATTGCTAAATTCAGCAAATGTGTACCTACTCTATCCTCTGAATTTGAACCCATATTTTATTTTACAACTCTCACAAGGCCTCCATTGTATTTTTATAACTAACAAGAAAACTAATGTAGAAAGCATCATTTATAATTGAATTTTACTAAGTTGTAATAGAATATGAATCTTTCTGGGCCAGTCCATGTATGGATGAGTTTGTTGTTTCAAAATTCGATGCAAATCTACTAATCATATAGTTGGAGGGATTGAGTAGTTTTTTAGGGATGATTAGAGTCATTCAAGGGATCATTTGATTTTCATTTAAGGAATGAGGGATATACTGTTATTTATGGTTCAAGTCAATTCCTATTTTTTGTATAAATACATTTTATGTGAAATGAATGGGAGTATATAAATAAAAGAATAAAACTTATAATTGATTCATCCCAGGTCGGGAGTGTCGGATAATTGATTTATGAAGGCATAGCCATCCTCTTCATCCTTCAAGTCTTTATGGTTAATTATACTCCTGTGCATGGTCTTACCATCCCACGATGGATGGGTATCATTTCAATGAACGGTTGGCGAGCCTTCATTAAATGCATGGCTTGTCCCCGAATAGCAACCTTACCTTGTAGGAGATTTTCTTTCTAACTCTACGCAATGCATTTACTTTGCTCTGCTACTGTGGAAGAGGAGTTCCCGACCAACAGGAGAGTCAACAGACACTGTACTCAGACATTCCCACCAAGGTGTCCATGGTACATGATGGCCTTTTTCACTCCAAATATATTTTGGGATTATTCTGGATAAAGTTCTGCGAGTTCACTAATGTTGTATGGTTAAAAAAGTTTTCTCTACTCTATTCTTGGGACTGAGTTTTGCATGTCTCTAAAATCACGATGGAAGCTCGTATTATCCTTTGTTTGATCCGGACCATATTAGTATTCAAATAATGGTATATTATAGGTTAAGTAGGACTATATATTGGATAAATGAGATTGTCTATGG
Source organism: Pinus albicaulis (assembly GCA_034641835.2). Classification (NCBI taxonomy): domain Eukaryota; kingdom Viridiplantae; phylum Streptophyta; class Pinopsida; order Pinales; family Pinaceae; genus Pinus; species Pinus albicaulis. The sequence continues at coordinate 126,513 of JAXQQM020087348.1, read as the reverse complement.
ACAAATAGAATCTTTGTTCGTTGTTCTTTCTGTTTGTTAATCATACTTGTAATTTACATAATTGTTGGGCATATGTAAAGGTATCTACCATATACATCTTTTATTACGGCTATTATTCGGGTCAATCTAATGTCTCGAGGCATTGGGTGTATGTTCAAATACCACGACTTCTATTTATCTTGCTAAGTTGCCTCTTATACGATTGATAAGATACATGTCAAATCCTCTCATTTATTTCCATGATATTACAACCTACTTTCATTTCATGATTCCCAATGATCGATCAGTGTATCCTGCGTCCTGCGAGCGTTTTCACTCTTTACATTCTACTCCAAAGGAAATTCTACTATTTTCATAGCTATAGTTTCACTATTAATGGTATCTATTTCATGGTCCTCCCCCAAATATCCCAGATAATATGCCTCAAACAAAGAGTAGGTTCTTCTGCAACAGCGTGTTCACTCTGAAAAAGAGAGGAAAAACAAATTGAGAGACAACAGAAACTATATTTATGATTTGTGAGGGAAACAACTCTGAAAGATATTAAGAGTTCAATTGAGACATGGGAATAGGATGCGAGGAAGATGATATGGATATCGGTGAGCAACAAGCTAGAATGGAATTCATCTTGGACAGACAAGTACAGGGGAGAGTCTCCCTATTTCAACAGTGTGAAGACCTATTGGAAAATTAGTATTGTCACAGCTAAAGCTTTGATGAGCCTAAATGAAAGAGGTTAAATTGAATTCTTGATTAACTTTTCAAACTCAGACTGTAAACAAGAAATGTGGGAGATGGCGAAGGTTCAACATAACCTGATACTTTTCGAATTGGTAACATTGAGCAACAACTCGGTGCTAGCGAGAGGTCTCTTGCTCTTTCTACAAAAGCTCCAAAAGAATCATGCGATGGATAATCGGATTTACGTTTCACCTTCATTTTAATGCATTTGAAAACAGTTTGTCTGTTTGAATTTAGCCTGTAATTTCTTTCGACATGTGTGGTATTCAGAGAGCAGCACTAGAAAATTGAGAACTTAATTTCCAATTTTGATGCATTTAACTCTTTAAAATTGGCAATGAACCTGATTTCATCGAGGTAAGGTTGGGGAGCACCTTGACAACGATGTATTTATTTTTTACATAACTTGCTCACATAATAGAAATAGCTGGGTAGCAGAATTTACAAAAAAAAAAAAATAAAAAAATTATAATTGATTCATGATTGCATGCAAATGACATCAAAAACTCTAATCATAACAACACTCTGCTACCTAGTGGATATTCTTCAATGAGACCATAATATGTTATTCAATACTAGCCCAACACGATGGGCCTTATTTAACAATAACAACATAGTAAGCCTAATTCACATACATTAAATAGCATCTACTATTGTTATACTAATGACAGGCCCATCATCCCCATTACCCACTTAAGGAATATCCCAACAAAGAGAATCCACTCATGTTCACTTGCCTTTTAAATTTGGGGGATTTGTCGAGAACTAAGCTCCAAATGTAATGACTCACAATTTCACAATAATGGCTCCATATTTATTTATAATTAGCAATACAACCTAATCACTATATTATTGTTCTACAATAGACTTTCTTTAATGAGTCCATGTTACATTTATTCAATATTAACTAACATAATGCACTTTATTTAATGATAATAAATATAATGGATCTAGTCCACTTACATTCAATAACAATATTATTATTACTTTAAAGACGTTAAAATGTTCTTCTTGACACTCTACCAACATTTTTTTTATTCCTTTCTACTAAATTTTAGAAAAATTAAAAAATAAACAACTTTGATAATTATAATTTTTACGAAACCTTAAGAAAGGATAATCTCTCAAGATGCAAACTTCTTTTTGAGTGCAAAACTTGGGGAAATGTTTTCACCTAAAGAGAATTGATTCCTCTCCTCTCTTGGTAGATCCTTAGTTAACATGAATCTCATATTGATTCTTAGCCGTATTATTTATATTAATATGTTCACATTTCTATATGTGAAGTATTCTCATTTTTACTTATATTAAAACCTTGATTTGTAGCTATGAAATATCCACATAATATTGTTTTGCATTAGTAGTGATGGAGAATTTAGGTATCACAGAAATAGTCTTTTTTTTCTTTTAGTTCAGTATAAAAAATGTTATAAAATAAATTAAAAATAAAATATTTATAAAATATTTTGATTGTAAGAAATAAGTTATGCTTTTTGGGCATGTGGAGTGCAAGGCATTATGTCGGCCCATGGTATTGTAAGAAAAGCCCTATTTACAAGTTAATAGTATCTGGTAAGAGTGAGAGTGAATATCCATGATTAAAAATCTTGATATTGTTATATTGTAAGTATTAAATTTTTGTATGTGCTTATTAATTAAATTTAAATATGATTATGGAATGATTATTGTAATTTTATTTGGTAAAATAGATGTTAATTTATAGCTACTATTTATATGTTATATATTTTAATGTGATATGTATATTATGATTTTCTTTTATCTAAAAAAAGAATTGTTGAGAATATTATTAATAAAAAACAAAATTACAATATAACAAAATGAATTTTATTATTTTGATTATTTTTAACTTTTTATTATTAATTGAGTCATCATTGTGTTTAGCACACTACGACATCTTCCATATTGGAGCTCCTATATTACCTTATGGTGGGGCCCAATGGTTAAGAGCATGTGTTTCTTTGTAAGAGTCACAAGTTCAAAACTAGAGGGAGTAGAGTATATGTCTGCTTCCTGAAGCATATGATAGAAGTAGAATGTGTACGCATGCTAGACTTTAGCAATCAAATTGTTGCAATCTCTACCAACCATTTTCATGTCATGTCACGACTCTTGCAATTCCAAATTACATCTCCCTTTGATTCTATAAAGTCAATATTAATTCCAAATTACATCTCCCTTTGATTCTATAAAGTCAATATTAATTTTCCTTTTTAAGGTCGAAACCTTTATATTATTTCCTTAAACGGATTACACTCTGCAGATTTTTCATACAATATTGTTTTCCTATTTTTTAATAAAATGGATTAACAACTTTCATTTTCAAAAATATTAATTTTCCAATAAATTGATTGACTTATTAATTTTCCTTTTTTTAAAGTCGAAACCTTTTAATTTAAAATTACATCTTCCTTTGATTCTATAAAGTCAATATTAATTTTCCTTTTTTTTTTAAAGTCAAAACCTTTATATTATTTCTTAAACGGATTACACTCTGCAAATTTTCCTTCAATATTAATTTTCCTATTTTTTAATAAATGAGTTCATATAAACTTTAATTTTTAAAAATATTAATTTTCAATAAATTGGTTAACTTATTAATTTTCCTTTTTAAAAGTCGAAACCTTTATATTATTTCTTAAACGGATTACCTCCTGCAAATTTTCCTTCAATATTATTTTTCCTATTTTTTAATAAATGGATTAACAATTTTCACCAAAATATTGTTCAATGATTGGTTAACTTTAATTTCAATTTACACGCTTCCTTTAAACTAAACAAAATACAATATAATTTTTAATGAATTTATTATTCAACCTTCGTATATATAATTAAAAAAATCGTTTTGAATTCTGGTTGATAATAACTGACGCTTATAAAAATAATAATGATGTAGAGTGGTTAGAATATTGAAATATAAGAGGTTAGGTATGTCCCCCATCCGCACCACATCACAGGGGTGATTGTTCGAAAAGATAGACACTCTTACTACCTAATAACAGACAAGAAGGATCATTCTCCTTCACGCGTTTTCAAGTGAAATAATCCCAATCTACAGTTGTAAATGTCTACAAAGTTTTTGAATATATAAGTTAAAAGACAAAATGTTTAATATAAAGATTTGTGTATATATAATAAAATTATATTTATTGATGCAAGATTGGTGTATATATAAAAATTCCTAATTATAAATTTGTATATATATAATATATTTTAATTATAAATATGTTTAGATAAATTTATTATTTATATAATAAATTATAATTATAATTATAAATGATTAAGTAATTAAATTAATTATTATTATTATATAAATAATATTACTTATTTATGATTTATTTATTAATATATTAATAATAGAGAAGTAAATAATACAAAATGATATAGTTTAATTTATAAGGAAAATATACTTTTTTTTTTCTCATTAATTTTAATCAAAATTTGAAACATTTTAAAAACTTGTTTAATTGCTTAATTTGTGGGGAATTTATAGGTGCTTGTGGGTTTTAGGGTGTTGAATTAATTTATCTTTCAAAAATGCATTGAATGAACGAATGAATGAATGATATTTTAAAGTTCACGGGACTAAAAATAGTCTGTTTAATAAAAATCATATTTTTCCTTAAATTGTTTTGCTCGATTCACGGTGAAAAGTCAATTTCATCTTATAAGTTAGACTATGCCATATAAATATTTGGACGACGAGATCTTTAAAATCTGATATATTATTTTGAGTGTAAAAGTAAAAAAATTAGAAGATTGTAAATTCTAGCCTGAACTTTATAGGATTGTGGGGGGTGAAATGAGAGGAGTGGAAGAGGTTACTCTTTTGCCCCAACGAAAAGATGAGATCTAATATGCTTGGGTTTGTGTGTTGCAACTAATAACTAAGATGAATTTCTAGCTCTGCGGAAAGGCTTCGAACATGTAATTAGAAAATCCTAAAAGTTGTGAGTATTTGGAGATTCATGAGTGTAATCCAACAAGTATGGGAAGAAAAAGGATTTCATAACAGTTTTCTCTCACTTCATATTGCAAGAGATTGTTATTCAACTCCAACGATTCAAACAAATTGAATTCTTCCATGTTTGAGAGCATGAATCCTATAAGCCGGATGCATTGGCTAACAAAGGGACAAGACTCAACCAAGGTCCTTAATGATTGAACATTAGACCTCCAATAATTTTTTTCACATTGCCATGGTCCATCGATATAGCAGAAATATTAAATAAAGTCATCAAATGTCATTTAAGAGAATTTGAATATAAGAAGACAAAGGTGAATGCGTATCTAGAATGTGAAGGCTCATCAATCTATCAATGAAGGCATTCATGTACTAGCGACAGAGAAATAACTACTTCGACTTGGAAATCGACAAATCGATACCCTTATCTAAAGCGCAATCACAAATGGCATGCATTTTTATATGAACATGCTTGGTGTCCAAATATCCTTCCAATTTACAATGGAATTTGGAATTTGAAAGTCACCGAAGCAATTAGTCTTGAGACCTAATTCAATGTTGAAAATCTTGATAAAGAAATTTACTAATTCTAATTTTTCTTTTTAGAATTAAGGAGAAAATCGAAATTCACATCGATGGACAACTTGAATGATTAGCTGAGTTAATATCCTTTTCAAAATTAGATTAGTTAATTCGAGTTAGAGGGTGAACTTGAGTTGTGTCATGATTACTAAATTTTGAGCCTAGGTTGAGTTAATTTCGGTTAGCAATTTAATTCGACTAAATTGAGTTAAGTTCGGTTAAACTAGTCTATTTGTTGGGCCAGTGGGAGGTCTAGAAGTGAAGTGCATCTTCGATGTTTAACTAGTTAATTGATTAGTCAACTAAAGTAACTCATGCATGCATGAAATTTGAGTTACCTAGTTGATTGGAGTTAAATGGCATTGTACTATCGGTTGTAGGATATTTCAAGTTGTAAAAGTTCATGTGATAAAATGAAGCCCGAAAGAATTGCACAATTCTCATTTGAGAGATTTTCCTAATTAATAGGGCCTAATTATAAGAAAAACACGAAAAATAGGATCTTGGAGGCTTGAAAATTTGGCTAAGTGTTGGCCAAAGTCACTCAATTAGTGGGGATAGAGGAGGAAATGCTAATGCGAGTTGACCTCAAGGTTAAATAGCTTGTCTATTGTATTCGTCCATATTCTTTGATTAATCGTACATAAAGTAAGGGGTTTTGAGCAATTGCTTTCTAGGTATATCTGTATGTGTGCTGAAATCTTTATTCATGTTATTGATTTGTGTTTCTCATTGTGAATTTCTGATTGGTAGAGTAGTTTTAGTCTTATGTTTTAGTACCTTACATGATTAGTTTTGAATCTACATTAAAATTCTACATGGTATCAAAGCTAGATTCAAGTGAAGAAAATTTGAAGTTGTCGTTGTAAGGAGGATTCAGTTGCAAAATCGAGGTTGTAGGATTTCTTCAAGACTAAGAAGATGACATTCAATGGACTAAGGTTGAGTTTTGCCCTTGAGGTAGGCTTGAATTATGTTTCAGGGACAGAGATGGAGGCATTGCGCGGAAGGGATAATGGGTTGAAGGGCTGCATTGATAATGATGTTCCAGCGGCAATAAATGATCTCGAATATAAAAGAATGAAAAAAGTTTGTTACTAGGAAAGAGATAATTATATTGGAGGAGTTTGAGATCATGTGTGTCTTGATCTCATGGAAAAAGAGACTTCAGCTATGCAGTAAGCAAACCTTGACAAATTTGTTCCGGAATAGTAGCGACCATAGGAAGATGGTGTCAAGGACAAGCTTAAAAACATAAAGATGAAAAAAGAATGAGCTAGTCTGCGGTACTTGAGCAAGTTTACACGGTGTCATGATGAAATTGGTGGGGTCATTATTCACATTTCTGGAAGAATGTTGGTAACTCTAGAATGCATTTGGGTCTTCCCAAGGTGGCACAACTATCAAGATTTCATAAATGGTAGACATAAACTACCACAATAGGAATGGTTATGGTATGATATTGATCTTAAATTATACAAGAATGCAACGAGAATACATATGTAACTGTAATATAGATATTAAACATAAATAACACTTCATTTCATTAATATCCCGGAACCAAAACATGCTTACAAATAGAATGAAATAAACTAGGTCATGGGCATGTAGTACGACACATCTCTTCTACGATAAGCTACCATTACTGAGAGAGTCCTAAGATACGAAAATTTGAAATGTAAGAAGAAAAGGAGAACAAATAGTAAAAAAACCACAAAAGAAATTTTTTATTAAAGTAGAGAATAAATATAAAAGCTACATTGTGGTGGACAATGTGTCCTTTTACCATATGTGATTTGTTACTTATGGATTTTTTTTTAATTACGTTACATACAAATAAATTCATGGGTGGGTAAATATGATGGGTGAATGAATATCGCTTGTAGGTGGAGCGTGCTTGGTACACGGGTGGATGAATACACCATGGGTGGATGACACCCACAATACCATGGGTAGATTCCATGGGTGGATGAATACCATGGGTGGTTAAATACTGTGGTTGAATAAATACCATGGGTAGATGCCACTTTCCATTCGGTTAGATCTAATACGAAGGAAGAAATTGTTGAAAAGTGGCAGGATTGGTATTTATGTTGACTGTATTATACATTGTATATAAAGAAGAACAAATCCATAATAAAATGTATTTTTGTTATACTTGCTTCACGGAGTTCATGAGCAATATTTTATTATGGGTCAATGAACTTATTGTTATTTATGTAATAGGGTTGTCTTCTATTTATAAATATGATGCAGTCATTATTATAAAGTGTCTGGATTTGAAGAATGTGCTCCAAGATTGTGGAAAGTATTGGCACACGGTCCTCATCAACAACAGAGAAAATGCCTTTACTTAAAATTGGCTATATAAGGATTGAGAGGTTGGCCTAAAATTCTAGACAATGCACTATATATTGACTATCCTATGGTTAATTTAGGCTCAAGGATTTCGAGCAGCTCTCACTGGAAAAGTGCGGATACGTGATACATATATGTGGATACATTTGTGGTATAAAAATTATTACAGAAATATTTGGAGCGAATCTATGATACATATATGTGGGTACATCTATGGTATAAATTCGGACAAGTACATGATTGGATACGTAGAGACATATATACGGATACATACGCATGATATGCGAGTACATATGTGTGGTATAAAATCGAACAAGTACTGAGGGTTTAGTACGGGTATATACGAGATAGATACATCATATTAAAATTACAGTTAAACCACGAGGATTGAAAACGATGTTATAGTGTAAAGTATGGATATGTTGTGAAATGACATGATGCGAGTGGATAAAGCAAATGATCATCTTTATGATGCAAGGTTTAAGACCTATAGCAATATGGGAAAAGGAGGAAGGTAAATATATTGACACATACCTATAAAAGGTTTACATCTCAGGTAAACAAAGTCTCAAGTGCATGGGAAGGATGAGATCTCGAATGATCTTGTAAGCAATAAGGGAAGTATCTCAAGATAAAATTTGAGACGAGTTTTCTAATGTTGGAAGTCTGATCGGGGTGCACATTGGTGAAGAAAATAAAGATCAACATTGGAGGAAGACTTCCTGCTTGTTGACAAGGTCTTGAAGGAATTCATAGGTCAAGGGTACGAGTCTTGGTCATGGTACATATAAAACTTTGAAATATATAGAAGAATTTCTTATGGGTTTTCCTCTCCAAGAGGAGGGTTTTGCTGTGGGAGGGCCACAATTATTGTGTCTCTTGTATTTTGGTAATTGACTTGATGAAGAAGACAAAATAAGTTAAAGTGATATGATAATTATCAAGTAAGAAATTTGAATTAATCTCGACCACAAATTCTCCTTGTGGTTTGAGAGAAAAGGTGTTGAACTCAAAGACTAGCAGCAAGGAAGACACTCAGGAAAGCAAGTCAAAGTTTGGTTGAGAATTCAAATCGGTTGCATGGAAGACACTGACTATTTCAAGAAAGATATTCTATCTCATTCAAGAAATTAATCTTTCCATCAAAATATTCACATTCAGACTGATATTGAAGAAGACATCATCTCTTGAAGATATCCTTCATCATCAAGGATCCAAGAACACCTACATTAGATATTTCAATCTTGGAAAACTCATGACTTAATATTTATCATCATCAAGGAAGTTGCAACTCACTCTGCTAAAGCTGGAGAAGAAATATCCCTTGTAGAATGGCCCCTACGGTGGTGTTGAATATACCACGGAGAAGAATGGGAAACTTCGGTTCAAGTTTATCACAAAATAAAGAAGCCACACCATTCCATGATTTCACGTTCTCTGTCTTAAAATAGAGGAAACAATATTGAAAGCCAAAGCGATATGGATCAGAAGTGAAGGGAATCAAGCCAGCACAAAACCATATACGAGGAAGAAAGGAAAATTCAATTTTTTTTTCCTCGGAACAAAAGAAGAAATATGGACAAAAAATACATTCTTTGGATGTAATTAACATAAAGAATTTATAAAGATATTGACCTAGAATTTGGAAAAATACAAAGGAAAAAGGCGAAGCCTGTCTTGAATACAAGGAAGAACTAATGCAAAGAGAATACAGAAATAATAATGAGTATCTCTACTATGATTGAGATCATGTTCTCCTTCAAACAGTTGTGTTGGTTGGCAAATAGTATGATGAAAATAAATGGTATATTAATAGCATCATGATAGAAGCATGGCAGGAGCTCTTGGTGAATCAGCTCCTGGAAAAACCTCACTGATAACAATCCTGATGGAAGGCAGTCATCAAGATCAAAGGTCATCATGGAAACATGTGCTGACATTTTCTAATGGAGTTTTGTATGAATTCACTGATTAGAAAGAATGCAGAATGGTTTCATCAAGAATTATATGCTACGGAATTTTGGGATGTGATGACATATTGAAGAAGCAGGTCAAGGGAATGAAGCTCTTCATTCTAGTGAAATTGCTACAGGATGACTCAAAGGAAAAAGGAATGAGGTATATGTGTGTGTGTGTGTGTGTGTGTGTGTGTGTGAAGTCATGTCATATGGTTGTAGGTAATGGACTTCTATATTTAGAAGTATGATCTATGGAGGAGGATCTCTCTTGGTGCACTGACAGATGAAATCAACATAATATATCCTCATATGGAATATGAGGTAGTTGTATATGAACAAGGAACTAGAAATTGGAAGTTCATGGGAATGAATATGTGCAGAAAGGAAGAGATCATGAAGTGAAACCATGTCAAAAGGAAGTTATCATCCGAAAGCCAAGAACATGTGCTAGAATATCTCCGGGGAGGATATGTAGACTATGATAGAAGTCTGGTAAAGAAGAAGACCCTTGAAAAAACATATCATTAGGAGATGTGTCAATATGAATTAAAGGATGCCAATGCCTACAGGAATATGTGATGGTGAAATATCATCATTAAGGTAACTTTTTATTTTAAGTTCATACGTATATGTTTATGTGGATAAATTTGTGTAGGGATGCTAATCATGAGAAAGGATGTAAGGTCCTTGAGATGATTTGAAAGAAAGCAACATGGAATAAAAGGTGGACCAGAAAAGAAAGACAGATGAATCACTTTCTGGTAGATGACATGACTCATGAATGAAAGTGATGGATGATATGTGCCATATGGAGCTAAAGTTGAAAATTCCTCAATATCGAAATCCATGACATCGAGGGAAGGAATTCTTCATGAGCAACTGGGTGTCTCACCATTGTTGTTGTAGGTCCTTGATTGAGAGGTAGCCTGGTGATAAGTTTATTCCTTGAAAGAAACTAGGTAATTCCGAAGAATGAGCTTCAGTACATTCCTTATACAGGCATGAGTACATTCTCTTGTGGAATAGGTCCTCCCTAGCTGAGAGGGAGAGATAGACACATCATTCTGGTCTTCACTTGGGAAGACACAATGGAGGATTGGGTAATCATCTGGCATTCAATACTCTTTGAGAATGTATTAGGGCATTCAAGATAAGAGTAGTCGGGAACTAATATATTTGAGGGCTAGCTACATAAGAGAAGAAAATTCCAAGAAGGTCATACTTTGGGAACACCTGGGTGGAGTATGTACCCTGAAGAGACAATAACTATGGTGTTTATAAGTCATGTGTCTTTCCAGCACTGTAGCCCATTGTCTCATTGAGAGATGGGGTTGTTAGTAAATTCCTTTCACTAGGACAATGCTGGTTGATATGATTCTATACATATGCGATTACCAATATGATTCTTCTTATGATGTTATTCAGTTTGAAAGTGACCATGTACCTGTATGAATACCACCCTAGTTAAGAAGGAGCGTTGAAAAGTGTAACTAGGATCAGCCTTCATATTGACTATATAATTATGTATTTATGTAAAGAAGAAGACAAAGATAATAAATTGTATTATTTTTATCCTTGATTCATGGGTTTCATGAGAAAGATTCGATTATAGGTCAATAGACTTATTCTTGCTGTTAATATTTGACCCTCTAAATTATCAACATAAATAAGGCAGAGAAACAAGGATGGGACCTCATCCAGGGTTGAGGATGAGGAAAATTGTGCCTTGGTTGGAAATGAAAAGAAACGGAAAGGGAAGAAATCCCAATACAAAGGGCATTCTATTAAGGGGGGCAAGAAAAAGGACTTGTCCAAAATCAAGTGCTTTCAATATCATGAATTCAGGCACTATGCCGCGAAGTGCTCACACAAGAAAACAAGCAAAAACACCTCAGGAGGAGTGGTAGGTGAAGCTCTTGATTCATTATTCGAGCTTTATTTTACCCTCATTGCATGTATGGAAAGTATAGTGATGGGAAGTGTTTGTTATCTTGACAACGGTACCTCATTCCATGTGATGGGGAACAAAGATTTCTTAAGTGACTTGGAGGAGAAATACCTCCAAATGCACATCGAGATGGGAGATTATGGGAGATATAGCATGACCGGTATTGCTACAGTTACTTTTTAGAGGGTTTATAGCTCCCTCTTAGGCTCAAGGATGTGATTTTTCTTCAGGGTCTAAAGAAGAATTTGGTTTCCATCACGATGTTGTTAGAATGTGGCTATGATGTGATATTCAACAAAGGAAAGGCATTCCTGAAGCACATTTGCATGAGACAAGTGAAGCATATCGAGGTTTGGACAAATAACCTCCACAGGTTGGATGTGGAAGATTGTGTTGAGCACAAAGGCAGAGAAGGTGTAGAGCCAAGATGTCGACGAATTATGACATATATGACTTGACCATTTGCACCATGGAGCTTTGAATATCATGAAGCATATCACCACAAGCATCCCTAATATAGCACTAGAGAAACATAATAAATTTAAAGGGTGTACCTTGGGTAAGTACACAAAAGCCACCTTCAATTATCAAGATAACGTAGCACATGCAATCCTTGAAAGGATCCACTCTGATGTTTGTGGACCTTTCTCGACAACCTCCAAGGCCAAGCATAGGTATTATGTTATATTTGTAGATGATTTATCATGTAAGTGTTGGAATTTCTTCATGGAGAATAAAGACCAGACTTTCTCCAAATTTTTTGAATTTAAAGCACTTGTTGAGAAAGAAACTGGCATGAAATTGAGGTCTCTTAGGGGTGATTACAGTGGTGAATATATGTCGAATGAGTTTAAAAAATTATTTGCAAAGGAAGGCATTCAACAGGAGTTGAAAACACCCCATAACCCACAATAGAATGGGGTGGATGAGAGGAAGAACATAAGTATTGTGGGATCATCATATGTGATGTTCCACGACCAGAGCCTACCTCTACACTTGTGGGCCGAAGCATGCAACAAATTGGGATATGTGCAGAACAGGAGTCCTCATTAGATTCTCGGGATGAGTACACTAGAAGAAGGTTTTTCAGGGAAGAATCTAGATGTGTCACACTTCAGTATATTTGGATCATTAGTATATTTCAATGTTTCCAAGGATGCAAGGAAAAATATAGAGCTAACAGTTGAGTTGGGCATATTTGTGGGGTACATTGATACACCTCACAACTATCAGTTGTACCTACCATATCCCAGGATGACATTTTTTCGTAGAAATGTGAAGTTTTATGAAGAGTAGGAAATGAAGTGTTCCCTTGAGAGGGAACTTCAGTTGCATGGATATCACGATCTTTTGACTCCAAAAGAAGAACCTCAAGAAGATGTGGAGTAGCCACATGCAGAGGAGTAGAGAGTGGAGAAAACTCAAGCATAGACATCCAAGGAAGGAAGGAAGCATAATAGGGAAGTTGACATATTATTGTAGGATGATAAAGAGAATGCGGGAGCGCCCACACCAAAACACAGGAATAAGAGGTCACCAGAATGGTACATAGGCTACATCAATCTAATGAGTGAGCTAGTAGAGACATAACCAACCTCGTTTGAGAAATAAGTAGATCAACTGGTATGGGTTGATGCTATTGTAGAGGAATATGATTCCATTGTCAAACACTGTGTTTGGGAAGTGGTCCCAAGACCTGTAGACAAGTCAGTAGTGGGCCTGAGATGGCTTTACAAGGTAAAGCATGCAACAGATGGAAGCATTAAGAACCACAAGGCCATATTCATGGCCAAGTTGTACTCTCAAGTATAAGGGATTTATTATGAAGAGACCTTTGCTCATGTAGCAAGGTACTCTTCCATTATATCAATTCTCGCTCTGTCTATAGAGATGGGGTGGAAAATAAACTAGATGGATGTGAATACAACATTCCTTAATGGAGTTATTGAGGAGCAGGTGTACATTGATCAACCTAAAGGATTTGAGACCTTTAACAGAGGTTCGCATGCGTGTTGACCTAAGTGAATGTTTTATGGGTTGAAATAAGCACCCTGTGCTTGGTACATCAGGATTGATAACCACCTCACCGAGTTGGGCTTCACCAAAACTAAAGCAAATGCAAACCTTTACCACATTCTAGTAGGAGGTAAATTGTTGATTATATTATTATATGTTGATAATTTGATTCTAACCAGTGATGAGAAGTTGATAAAATATTGTAAGGAAGACATTGAAAGAGAGTTCGAAATGAAATACATGGGGTTGATGCACTATTTCATTGGTTTGGAAGTATGGAAAAGAGAAGGGGAATTGTTTGTCTCTCAGGGAAAGTATGCCAACATGATAATTCAAAAGTTTCACATGGACAAATGGAAACACATGGAGACTTCTCTAGCGACCAACTGGAGGAAAGAGGATGCCACTTTAGGTGAGTAAGTGGAAGCTACAGTTTACAGGAAGTTGGTTGGTTCTCTCATGTATTTGGTGAAAACATGGCCAAACATGTGTTATGTGGTATATAATTTGAGCCAAGCCATGTTTCGACTGACAAAATTATTTTGGAGGGCTACTAAACATGTACTACGGTACTGCAAAGGCACCACTCAGTTTGGACTTTGGTATAGATGGAAAAAGGGAGTGAAGTTGCAAGGCTTCACAGATGTAGATTGGGTGGGAAGTCCTTCAGATTAGAAGAGAGATTCAAGAGGAATTTTTAGTTTTGGTTTTTGGCTTAGTAGCAATTGATGAGCCTCAATATTGCAACAAGAATGCTACAACTACAGATACTACCAACTTTACTTATCAACTCGGGGTTCGTACAAAATTAAGAGGTATCAGCACTATATGTGCAACATAAAATGTGTCCTTTTTTGGATCGGATATAATGGAGGGAATTTCATGAAAAATCCTAAACTAAGTGCAGAAATAGAAGTGTTGCTTTGAAAAGAAATTAATCCTAGGAAAGAACAACAATTTGTAATTGAAATCCTAAGAGCATGAAATCAAATAAAAAGACATAATATAATTTGTGAAAATGATTTTCCTAAGTGGTGTTTATTCTTCCTCAATCATGTATTTAGGTCCTATGGGTCAATATTCAAGACTAAGAGACAAAAACCAACCTTTGGGAGAAAATCTGGTCGAGTTTACACATGCTACAAGAGTGCTACATGCAACTCTGGTTTTGCTACAGGAAAGTCTGTTTTGTAAATAACTCACCGAATGATTAAGTAAATCAAATGAAAATGGAATGGAATTTTTTTTTATTTTATTAATTATGATGTATTAGTTCTCCATTCCAAGTGGAATCACTCTAAAATACCCTTGTTCACACGTGCTAAAAAATAACAAAAAATTACTATAAAATCTGGAAATTCAAGAACTAGTGAGCTAGTTAATCTATCAAATGCCTAACATAATCAAGTGAAAATGTAATTGGGTAGATTTTTTTATAAAATTTAACATTATTATGACTGAATCCAAGTGGAATAAAGTCAAATGGATCTCATTAACCCCTTCTAAAAAATAGCATAAATTTACTACTATTTCGCTACAAGGAATTTCTAGAAATCTTATATTCGTGAACTAGTAACCAAATCCAAGTAGCTTAATGGATTAAGATGACCTTCCAAAGTTATTATAAATATGAAAAATTATTTTGAACCTATTAAACAACCTGCAAAAGGAATCACGTAAATCATCTAACTCAATCCTATAGCAAGAAAAGAAACAATATTAAATATAGAAATATGCAAAAGAGAAATAAGAGATGCATGTGAATATGAAGTGAAAAGAACATAAATAAATTTTGCAAGAGGGATCTGAGGCTCCTGGGATGGCCAAGACCAAGGAGGACTCAGACTCCTATGGAATAAACCAAGCCTTAGGAGCTAAAAAGGCGCCAATCTTCATTATTGAATCAGTCCAAGTACATTCCTACAAGAAAAGAAAATGGAGATTCCATAAAACAAGTTTTCTCCACAATAAGACTAAACAAAACATGCCCCCTAAAGGCCAATTCGAATTGGTACTTATACAAAATTATGAGGAAACATTCTCCTTGAAAGGAGGAAGCTTTCCCCTCCAAATTCTCTCAAATAATGGATCTGATCCCCAACACTAGGAGTTTGTAGTGAATGACAGGGAACACATTCCTAGATTTTCTCAATCATCGGAGTTTCAGAATCTGTCCAGAATTTCTCAACAATTTCATGATATTTTTCTTATTTATTCTCCAATATTGATCCTCCAGTGCTAGGGATCAAGTCCCTAAATTATCTGCTTCTCCAAATATACATAATCTCCCCAATATTCTCACAATATTCTACAAAAATAAATAATACTAGGCACAAATTTGTAGTTATCTCTAAACAATACTAAGAATATATTAAAGCATAAAAAAAATTACTAAGTGTAGAAGGATATATTTAATATATCTTTTATGTGCCTAAGAAATGTTATATGGGCCTTAATTTATGTCCAATTTAGAGGCCGTCATACCTCCTACTGAAATTGTTGCTCATCCTCTGAGCAACCTATTCATCCTCATTGCCTTGTGGTTATTCATGTATGTTGGCCTATTTGATTCTCTGTTTATTGGTCCATGTGTTTCTCCTCCTGATGATCTTATTGCTACTCTTTTATTTGCATTTCTTCCCCTATCTCAGTTTCCCATCAAAATTAAAATGTAGGTTCAGGTTGCTTCTTTCTCTTAAGTGATTCTTCAATTTTAATGGTGTGCTCATCCTCCTGGAGTCTCTTGATGGTCCTTTGAAGCCATATTCATCAACTTATCCTCAAATTTTGGCCTTGTTGTGCCATACACAGAAGTGCTACAGGAAACTTTTCAATTTCCTGTAACAGTCTTCTTTCTACTTCTTAGGGCTCCAGATTGCTTACAGATGAGGGGAAATGGTTTATGGAGGTTAGGGATGGATTGATGGAATGATTGGAGTGATGAAGAGATAAGGGGAGAGGTCCCATGCCAAGGTATAGTTGATCTAGCTGCTAGTGGCACCAGGGTTAGGAGTGGTAGGTATTGGCAAAAAATAAATTATAATGCTCTTTTTGAAGTTTAGAAACCTGTGAGATAACTACTTTCCTTGTAAATAAGTTTCTTGTAGCATTTACAGGGTTTCCTGTAGTGCTACAAGAATACTGTAGCTACTAGGACTTTCCTATAGCAATTACAGTCATGAGTAAAAATGGAGTTTTCTACCTACTTGAAACGTGAAATGAGTGAATGGGTGCATGTTGGAGTTGTAAATAGAGTGTCTAAGAAGAGGAGAGAGAGAATAGAGGAGGAAAACCACCTTTGATCAACAAAATTTGTCCTTTGTCTTTCCTGTAGAAATTATGTTTGTGCCTTCAGCAGCCCTATATGGCCTGTAGAAATTTTATTTCACCTAAATCAATTCTATTTCGAATGCCAAGAGGTGGTGGGTCCACCTTTTATTTTTTCTTTTTTTCTTTTTTTCTTTTTTCAATTTTTTTCTCTTTTTTCATTGCATGCAAAATAAACTCAGAGTTCTTTTTCTGTTAACTGAGCTCTCCCTCAGTTACCCCTTGGCACTCCTTGTCTTCCATTACAACTAATTGCTTATTACCCACTTTCTCAAGTCCTCTTTACTTTTGTCCCTTTCCCACATATGTGTGTGTGTTGGTGGAAAAGTGAAGCTAATTGCGAGATAAGGCCGAGGCTGCTCTGCTACTGATTTTGGCTATAAAAAAAATTTCCTTCTCACACTTTTGATGTTTACTTACGCTAGAATATATTAGAATAAAGGTTTAGATGATTCCATACCTGAGACTTACCCTTGATTTGTTTTTTTAGGTGATATTGAAACTATTGATATGACTGTTGAAGTTGTCTTTGGTAGTTCTGAAGCTACTACTGAAGCTGCATGTGATAATCTATTGGAGGTCCTATTGCTGATAGCCTTGAATCTGGAGGTCTTCTAGGGTTTATTTTGTTGTTGTTGTTGTTGCTTCACATCCCTAACTTAAATGTTGTTGCTGAGATGTTCATGATATGAGTGTTGTAGTTGATGATTTTGTTTCTATAAAACTCTTCATAGCATGATGATTTGTTTTGACTGATAAAGTGTTTTGTGTATGCAGTCTTCTCCCAATGTTCAATATTCTGCTGGTGCAGTGGATGGACTGATTCCTAAGGAGGGTGTGCTCTTCTCAACTGCAGAAATGGCTTCATGATTCTCAAGGTGGCTGGATATTCTTCTCTGTGGTTGAAAAAATAATTGATGATGAGTTTTGATGTGACTGTATAGGCTGCTCAGGACTACCCTCTTGTAGCAGACTTTATTTAGGCATAGCTCTCAAATGGTATATCAAATTGACTTGAAATTTTTTTATCGTATTAATATCATCCTTATGCACCTTCCCTTAACAAATCTCGAGCATTGGATGCACACATCTCGAGAAATATTAAAAAATGGTTGTACATTATGGAGTTATCTTTCTCACAAAATGTGCACCAAAAATTGATGAAATTGTTTAATAATGTTACCATCATATATATCCATATCCTCGTAAAATATCTCGGCAAATTGATGCACAATTTTTTAGATATAATAAAAACAATTTTCTGCGAAAAACTATTTCAGGACAACTCCCTTGTAGCAGACTCATTTTAGGCATAGCTCTCAAGCAGTAGATCAGATTGACCTGAATTTTTTTGATCATTTTAATATCATCCTTATACACCTCCCCATAAAGAATCTAGGCATTGGATGCAAAAATCTCGAGAAAAATTAAAAAAATTTATATGTGATGGAGGTCGATTTCTCACAATCCATGCATCGTAATGCGCTAAAATTTCTTGATAATGTTACCATCATATATATGCATCTCCCCACGAAAATGGTTGGCAAATGGATGCATATTTTTTGAGGTATTATAAAAATAATTTTATGCTAAAAAATAAGAGTTTCCTGTAGCAAAAATAGGGTTTCCTGTAGCATTTTAGGACAATAAGGAAAATGAATGAGAAAAGCTTGGAAATGATGGGTGGATGTTGGAAATGGATGATGGTGATGGATTAGCATGACCTTGGTCCTTTTGGACCATATGTGAGAAGGAGGAGGAAGTCCAAGTTTGACTTCCTTTGACTAGGGTTTTGACCAAATTTTTATTTTGTGCCAACTTATTTTTTTTGTTGCTTGTAAAGGTTGGAGAGCACCTGCATTCATTAGAGAGAGATACATGGAGAAAACACTTTCTTTTCTTTTCATTTTTTCTCTTTTTTATTTTTTCTTTAGGCCTACTAGTTGCCTCAATGAGGTTTTCAACTAGTAGGACTGCCTAGATGCCTCAAAGGAGGTTTTCACCTAGGATCTTTTATTCTTATCTTATTTTCTATTTTTTCCAACCCATTGACCACCTCATGGAGGTTTTCAATCAATGAGTCAATCTCAGGCACCTGAAAAGAGGTTTTCACCTGAGATTTTAGTATTTTTCCTTTTTTCTCTTTTTTCCATTTTTTAATTTTTTTTATATCCTACTCTACTTGAAAAAACAAAACCTTTTTCAAACATAGGAATACTTCCAATGGATCCATGTGCACATCAAGATGAAAAATAAAATAATGTGTACACTTGAAATACATGATTTGACATGTACTTGAATATGAGAGATGAATTTATTTGACTGAGATTGTATCAAGTATTGTTCAAGAAGAGTGTGTTACAACAACTTAATAATTTTCTGGAACCATATTTAAATATAGATTTGATGCCCTTGGTTTGCTTGCTCATTGGGATCATTCTAGATGTCCTCTTCTACCGTGAAATTCAAATATTCCTCCTTTTCTGATTGTTCTCTTGAACACATGGAGGATATGATGGTAAACATGAGGGAACTTTCTCAATATTTGATTATGATGTCTGCTCTTCGTCAAGTGCAACCCATGATTCTTTGGTCTTATCATTTGAATCTTCTTTTTTTGAATGTTGTCCTTCAATGACATCAAGAGAATCAATTTTTTTGCAATACTCTTCCCGAGCTAAGATGGATACCATTTATATCAAGAGGAGATGTTTGCAAGTGTTGTACATTATCATTTTAAGTGGGTTGAGTTACTTCTTTGTATGGGTTTAGAAATGGTGGTACAGGTAGTTGGGTGGGAATCGATCTATGATATGGATGTGGTTGAGTTTGTGGCTGTGGGGGAGGTGGATAGTGGATAACATGGAGTTGGGTATGGAGGATCTTGATGAAAATATTCAGGATATTGTGGATTTTTCCCATAAGGTCCTCTCCAACCTTGTTTCCAAGATTGGTTTGGGGGTTGAGATGGCCAAGGTTGCCAAAGAGGGAGTGTGTTCCAATTAGTTTGAGATGGATGTGAATAAACTTGAAATTGTGAAGTAGGTACTTGCATCATATCAATTTGACTAGACTTCCATGGTCTACTTGTAGCTACATAACATAGCTTCTGTGGTGATTGACTTGCTCCATTGTCTTCTTTGTAAACTTCCTTAAACCTTGGTAATGATGGAAAACATTTAGTATCATATGTTTCTACATGGTTAACACAAATATCAGCATCTTCTTTTTGCTCATTTTTCATTCTTAACATTTCTACTTGTTCACTTAGATTGCTAAGAATATATGTTTATGGTTTTCAAGCTTCTGTGGTTATCATTTATTGAAGAAAACTATGGATTATCCACAGTGTTAAAAAACATTGGTTGACATTTCGAATCCCAACAGGGATCCATCTTTAGGACAATATTTTTGAATGAAGAATGAAAGAAGGACAAAAGGTCAGGGTTCATATAGTGATAAAGAGAAAAAAATTCTAACAAGAACAAATTAATTAATAATCTATTATTCTATATAATAAATTCATTAATTTATTTAATAATTTTTTATTTTAATAAATCAATAAATAAATAAATTTTAAATTTTAATAAATTATGATAAAAAAATTTAAATATATATATATGATATCATATATTTATTAATGAAAAGGACCTCGCTGAACAAGGATGGAGAATCAGAGCAATCAGAGTGATAGGGTTTCTAGGACAAGGGTTTTGGGTGAGGCGTCGGTGGCTCCCCTAGCTCTAATGTTTGGATGGGAAAGGATTCAGGCCACAATGGGGCTGAATCATACAAATGGAGGGCCTAAGAAAATTTGGCAAGCAGAGGCAAACAATGGAGAGAGGAAGCTGATTTTATTCGTGCGGCCAAACACAGACCTTCGAACTCCCATATCGGCCATTTTTTCTTAACTTGAGTTTGCGTTGGGCCTGTTGTACTCCCATGCGGTGAATGGATTTCATAAGGTCCTGCTAGCTCTGGACTCTAGGCCTCAGTCTCTCAACAACGAGGAAAAGGGATCATGGGACAGAGCTAGTAGGCCAAAGGCAACCGCTAGAGCTAGAGGCACGGTGCCTCAATGGAGGTTAGGGATGGGCGATCTAGCTGTAGATGACCCTGATCACGCTTGAAGTTTCGACAAAGACCTCAAGCACAGCCTTCAGCCAGGAAGTTTTGATGAAAGGCACGTTTCCCCCATTAGATTTAGCTCGATCCAGAGGCTGCATTGTATTCAGGTAACCACCTTCTGTTTCTCTGTTCTTTTTAGTCTTCGTTCTACAGTCAAATGTCCTTATCTATCTCTCGAGGGACCAGTATCTATGCCTATGTATTGGGATTATTTGGGTATGACTCCTTGGTTATATCCTTAGAGGATTTGGTGGCAGGGGCAAAGCAGGATTGATTACACCCTGGCAAACCCCCCTATGCAAGCCCTCTTTGTTTTATGAAATCAAAGAGAGTTTGCTAGGCAGCTTTGGGCTATGGGGTTTACCCACAAATTCCACAAAACCAGATAAACGAGGATGG
Source organism: Pinus albicaulis (assembly GCA_034641835.2). Classification (NCBI taxonomy): domain Eukaryota; kingdom Viridiplantae; phylum Streptophyta; class Pinopsida; order Pinales; family Pinaceae; genus Pinus; species Pinus albicaulis. The sequence continues at coordinate 105,074 of JAXQQM020087348.1, read as the reverse complement.
ATCTCTGGAAAGGAGGCCCAATTTCAGATTTTCATTAAAAAATTATATGGAAAATCCAAAAGCATGTGGGTACAGGAAACAGATCTGAACTCAGATCTGAAGAAAAAGATCTAGAATTCTATAGGCATTACAACCATAGAACAAATTCTGATTCATGCTGGGAAGCTACTACAGGGGGGATTACGATCAAAAGGATTACTCCATCCAAAGGATATCTTCCATTGTTTTGACCTTAAGGCTCAAAGGAGAAGTAGGAGGAAGTACCTCGACTCGGACAAAACAAAACAGAACACATGGACAAAAGAGGGGAACCAACACTTTCAAAGCTAGAACCCCAAACATCCCATCTTACATGAACATTCTACAAGGAAAAAACACAACAGCAACACCAACAGAACAGACTGAAAATACTCCCAAACCTTACATTGTGGAGCAGCTAAATTGCATTCCAGAATTAAACATCAAGGCATCGGAAATTGAGGAACACCGATCCACATTTGAAACACAAACGATAATATGCAGATTTAACTGTTACTAGCCAAAACCAATGGAGCTATTCCACTGGATATTTACTAACTGGACCATGGATTGTGATATACATCTCTGTTCCAAAGGGTATTTCATTGTCAAGTTTCAATCATAGGAAGCCAGAGATATCATAATCAGGGCAAGACCATGGTTCTGGGGCTGCACTGGAATCTTCATCACCAACTGGTTCCTTGATTTTGACGCAAACACGATGGAAATTACTAGGATGCCAGTATGGGTTAGGAAATATAACCTCCCACTCCAATTTTGGAATGAAGGGGTATTAGAGGGCATTGGTAACAGCCTTGGGAGATATATCAAAACATACATACATCGGTTGGAGGAGAGAATTTTCATTTTTGCACGAATCTGTGTGGAAGTGGATCTCAGTAAGGGGTTACCAAAAAGAATTTAACTGATTCACAACAAACAAAAATGGCTACAAAATTTGGACTATGAAAATACAACGTTTAGATGCAGAATTTGTAGGAAAACTGGACACCTACAAAACACCTACCCAGATGCAAAACCATAAACTAGAAAGAAGAAGAAAACATGGAAAGCTTCCAAGAGATGGCAATTCCCTACAAGACACTAGTACATTTGGGGGAAGTTTCGACACTTGGTTCCGATGCTTTTGACCAAATGTCAGAAATTTCCCCAAATTTTTTCAATCCCGCTCGAAACTGTCGCTATACCAACGTTTAGAGAAAAGTGTCGCAATATCAACACTTAGACAAAGTGTCACAATTGTGACGTTTGGAGGAAGACGCCGCAATTGCGACACTATGCCCCAAAGTGTCGCTATTGTGATGGCTGCCTCCAAACGTCGCAAGTGCGACACAATATCTAAGTGTTTCAATTACGACGTTTGGAGGCATCCATCGCAATAGCGACACTTTGTCCGTCGTTGGTATAACGACACTTATATGCGCGCTACATAAAAATACGACACTTATATGCGCGCTACATAAAAATATGACACTTATATGCGCGCTACATAAAAATAATTTTATTAAAAACTACATTAACAACTAATATCACGCACGCATTCACCCTCCACTCTTGCAGAACAGCATTCACCCTCAGCTCTTGCAGAACAACATTCGCCCTCAGGATTCGCCCTCAACTCTTGCAGAATAGCATTCGCCCTCAGCATTTGCCCTCATCTCTTGCAGAACAACATTCACCCTCAGCATTCTACCTCAACATTCGCCCTGAGCTCTTACAGAACAGCATTCACCCTCAGCTCTTGCAGAACAACATTCGCCTTACATTCGCCCTCATCGTGCGCCCTCAGCTCTTGCAGAACAACATTCGCCCTCATCATTTGCCCTCAAATCTTGCAGAACAGCATTCGCCCTCAGCTCTCGCAAAATGGTAAGTTCTTACTGCAAGCCCTTCCTCCTATAGTAGGGTTGACTCTATTTGGGTTTTTTTGGTCAATTCCATTGGATTGTGTTAGGCTATAGGGTTCTCTCTAGATGTCTTCCAATGTTATTTCGGATGAGTTTCAAAGAGGATGTGTAAGATGTGTCAGCGTTCGCCCTCAGCTCTTACAGAACAGCATTCGCCCTGCATTGGCCCTCAGCGTTAGCCCTCAGCTCTTGCAGAACAACATTCACCCTCAACTCTTGCAAAATGGTAAGTTCTTACTGCAGGCCCTTCCTCCTATAGTAGGGTTGACTCTATTTGGGTTTTTTTGGTCAATTCCATTGGATTGTGTTAGGCTGTAGGGTTCTCTCTAAATGTCCAGAATCAAGATTCAATACCCTCTATTATCTTCATCACCCAATACAAGATTTAAATTTTTCCTAAAGAAACGCTTATTAATTTGGCAGCCATTATTTCTCCCTGCTTTAAAAACCCTACATTTAAATGAAAACAAGCATTGCATTTCAACTACAAAAATCTATTAGTGTTCAAATGTACATGTGTGCATCACTTATGTAGGGTATTCCTTTTCCACTTTCACATTATCCAAGAATGTGTGCACTATAGTTCATATTTTTTGTGATTTAGATTATCTTGAAAAAGTAAAGGTAAATTATTTCCCATGGAAAAATAAGGTTTTCCCTTTTTACTACTGGAAATGGTACAACAAAGTTCCATTTCTACCCGAAACTCCTATGAAACAGGAACCAAATAAAGGCCATGTCCTCAATGGACATCATTTGGCTTTGAAAATGGCTATTGCACCGTGTTGTTTCTTATATTACATCACGATAGTTTCTTAGGTAATTTATTGTTTCTTGAGATGAAAAACAACCAAAGAAATTGTGAAGATCCTTTCAAGAAATAAATGACCATTTCTCAATCATATCTCAACTATTTTTTATTTTATTCAGTGGTTGCTTACTTGGAGAGAAATTTGACACTTTTATAAGGAATATAACATAAAAACACAAAATGGGAAGGAATTGATGAGGTAGATGACCTTTAGTTGTTGTCAATTAAGAATTGATAATACACGATGCATGTTCTGTACTACAAACTAGATTCCTTCGTGGAGTTAGGACACAGAGTATTGAATCAAATTTGTAGTTTCTAACTTCTTGTATTGGTTCATCAATATTGAAATTCAGACATTGCATGTCTTCATTGCTTCATGTTTGAATAATTTGCATCATATCGTACAATAGGAAATTAGGAATTATGATTATTATTACTTTATGGATCCGTTAAGTTACTTTTAAGTTTGCATGGTTTAGTGTGAAATTATTCTTGTGTGCCCCTAGGCCCAGGTGAAGGAATGCCAAGGACTGAGAACCATAGTTTTTAAATGGTATTGTTTCTTATACCCAAAACCCCTCAACATCACTTCTTATTAGTTCTTAACAATAGTGTTGTAAACAATTTGAGAATTGATATAGAAAAATCTCGCACTTCTCAAGATAAAGTCCTAAAGCTAAAGTGTGATACCATGTGTAATTCAATAGCCCCATTGTCACCTCACCAACCTCTTTTCACTTCGGGCTAGCTCTACTCCAACTCAAGGGGGGTTCTCCCTAGTAGATGTTAGGGATCTAATGGCCCAACCAAACCAAGTCAAGAGTCCCCTAACTCTATGTTTACTACTATCAATCAAAATATTGAACAATAGGGTCAGACATGCATCCTGAAGATAAAATTGCCAGGGTATTTTTGGGTAATTTCAAAGGGAAAGTCCCCAAACACATATAATAAAGGAATTATAACGTGATTTCAAACATTAAATATCAACAAAATCGTTTAAAGGATATTGAAAGGAAAAAAGGTGATGGAAGATAGAAAGTGCCTTACTTAAATGCTCTAAGGATTTTTCAATAGTTGCTCCAAAAGCTTCACTTCAAGGCCCTTCGAGATCGTCTCCAACAATGCTATACCATCAGCTTCAACAATGTTGCTCCAAAAATGTCCTCAAGGTCTTCACAACAAGTTTACTAGAAGTTGCTCTAACAATATATTCAATAAGGTCTTCATTGTCAACTCGTCTCTTGTTTGGGTGCCTTAATGTGCAATGACATGTTTCCAGGACTGAATTCAATGCAAGGCATATTTGAAACTCTAACTCTGTCTTCCAGTGTCTTATTAGAAATTATTTCGGTTTTCATTTTGTGTTTTCAAGTTTTTACGTTTATAATTTTATTGCAATGTGGTATACTGATCAGAGTAGTGCAGGAACAACCTCGAGAAGGGATGATCGCGGAAAGAGGCCAGCGGAAGAACATGTAAAGTGCCAGCATTGCTCTATCTTCAGGTATTTTAGTTATTTACATAATTGAAATAATATTAATTTTGTTCAAATATGCAGACACCTAGCCATGGTATGCCTGATGATTCCCTCTTTGAGAAAGAGCTTTCTTCATCCCTATCTCCAGTGTTCTTGTTGCGAAAAAAGGCACGAGATGCAAGGTTGGAATTTAATACTTTGATAGATGCGCCTCACACACCTGAAACAGAAGAGAGGATAAAACAAATTATGAGCCAGCTAGAAACATATCAGGTAATAATAAAAATTCAAAAGGATATTTTTTTTGTTTTGCATGAGATGAATTGTGATAGTTTGATTTTTAATTTTTACATTGACTAAACTAACAAAAATTTCTTTTGTATGTAGCGTTTTCTAGCACTTGCTAAACCCGGTGTTGGTGGTAGTGGGACACAAGGGCAAGAGATTGCCCAGAAACCCTCTCGTACACCTTCTACTCCTTTAGGTGCCAGCCAAGAAACACACCCTGCCCAAGCAGACACCCAGCCAACTGTTGAACGTGTTGGCAATGATGAGGCAGATATGGCCAACTACATTATTGTGTTTCCTGGAGCTACATGTGTTAGCTCCACAGGGACCATTAATGGCACATTGTTGGTGAACGATGAAGGTGTCCCTATAAAGCACCTACAAATCCCAGGTAAATTTTAATATTTTAACTATTTCATGTACTTTATCTAAAACATATTTATCATGATTTTTATTTTTAAATTAATGATAATATCTTTTTTTTTCTGTGTAGGAAAAAATGAGTTCTACAGGTTTTTGGAGAGCCATCCGTTGGTAATTTTTGGCCCAACCATATGCACAGGGTGGAATTCCCAGAATTCCAACCTAAAAAAAGAACTTCTAGATTATCTAGAAGCCCTTTTTGGGGTCAGCACATTTGACAGAACAATGGTGGCTCGGGTAGCCGGCAAATATTTGAAATATACCAGGGACACCTATAGGACACAATTGCAATTTAACCCTAGATACAAGTGTCCTCTCACAGTTACAGAGAGAGTGGAGAGCACTCATCCATGATGGAAAAGAGAAAAGGGCAAAGAAAGAAGGAAAAATGCCAACTGGACCCGCAAGGTAAATTACAACTTTAATTCAATAGCTTTAATTTTCTCTATGTCTAAAATAAAAGTGTGCTACGTCATATCCGACTTTAATCTTTTGATGCTAGGTTGCCTAGCACCTCAAAGGCAACCAAAGCTAGGATTGAAAAAAGGGCCATCACAAGCTAGGCCAGGGCGGCTACTTGAAATTGGCCGCAAGAATTGTAATTAAGTAGCTAAACATCTTATAATTAATTGTATCGCCTTCCAACGTTTTTGTAATCCTATCAAATATGATTAAAAATACACAGACATATGTAATGTAGGGTGATGACTTCGGAACAGAAACAACAGAGGAAGATAAAAATATGGCTTTCCATTTCGGCTATCAAGCCGTAGTTGAACGTCGCATAAGCTTGGGGCAGGTCCCAAGATCCAGAATGCCTGATAAGGTAAAACATTAACCTTTCAATATGTTTGTTTTCATCCATAAATTTAATGTCTAACAACTTTGTTTAAATTAGGGGAGCAGCACTACCGACGAGGCAAATAACCCAGTTTTAGAGCCAGATGTAGATGATCCTCTCGTGCAACCTGATCATTGTAGTGGGGACCAGCCCGACAATGCTGCTATCAGTGAGGGCCGTGACGGTAATTAATTTCCACTTATAATTTTTTCTAATTATACCTTGATGGTTGTCCTTATAACGTTTTTTGTTTAAATGATAGAGAATGTTTCCCTTGAGGATCTTACCACCAGAGAGGAAGACAGGGAAACAGTCCCAACTACAACAACTGGTGCACCAAGTAAATAATCTCATTGCAACTTTTTTTATTAATATTACCGAACTAGTTCAATGATATTTAAAAACTGACAATTAAAATTTAATATTATCTGTTTTTGTAGGCGATGCCCCGTCACTGGATGAGACCAAACATCGTGACTACGCAAATAGGTCAGCGGCGACAACTGGTGCACCAGGTAAATAATCTCATTGCAATTTTTTTTATTAATATTACCGAACTAGTTCAATGATATTTAAAAACTGACAATTAAAATTTAATATTATCTGTTTTTGTAGGAGATGCCCCATCACTGGATGAGACCAGACATCGTGACTACACAACTAGGTCAATGGCGACAACTAGTGCACCAGCTAAATAATCTCATTGCAATTTTTTTATTAATATTACCGAACTAGTTCAATGATATTTAAAAACTGACAATTCAAATTTAATATTATCTGTTTCGTAGGCGATGCCCCGTCACTGGATGAGACCATACATCATGACTACGCAACTAGGTTAGCAGTGCGGGTCGAAAGGCATGAAACAGGAGTAGAGCATGATGATATTGATGATGTAATTAGGAGCTTTAGAAATAGGAAGAAGAAAAAGAAAATTTGATAATGTAAAATATTGTACTATTATAAGACAAACGTTACCATACTTGGAACGTTTTTTGCGTTATATAAAAAACTCATTTATCATACTATTTTTATGTCAAGCATTAATTGCAATGTTTCCTCGCGTACTTTTTGTTGAATTGTTTTTTTATTAGTTATTGAATATTTTTTTTTATGCTCATGAAAGTAAAAAATGAAATATAGATTGGGTATTGGGGAATTGAGAGTGATGTGAGGGGGAAGGAGGGGCCATAAGAGCTTCCACCTTCACGTGGTTGGCCCTGCTTAGTAGAGAATAATTTATTGGAGCGATTTAATCTTGGAGCAAACCTCCCTCGATCCAGCGTAGCAACAAAAAAGTCACTGTTGACTTAGTTGCTACTCTTTCAAATCGTGGGAGGCTTGTTCCAAGTTCATGTGACTCCAATAAATTTTTCTTGAAACGAAGAGGAGCTTATTCAGGTATGTTTTTACATTTTCAACATATGTTCTAACATTATCATAAGAATGCATCTTAGAGTAAAAAATACTACATCAATTACTTGTATTTATTGTATAGATAATGATGGATTTTGATTGACTTGGCAGTGCAGGTACAAATCCTCTTGCATCATGAGCAATACAACTTGTCAACCAGGGTCATGTCCAGGATATTTTTGCTTGTGCGCTTGACCAGGTTCACAATGTCACATTTTGTAAGTTCCTTTACAGTTCATAATTCAATATTAAGCTTGTTCATGATTATTATCTAGGTTTTTTGTATGTGTTTTTTCATCTATTTGATTGTAAGCAACTCTGCATGTTTCCTGTTGTTCACTATGATCTCTCCCATTACCACTCCCAGGATGAATCCGACTTTATTGTTACATAGGTTACTTTATTGTTACTATGATTTCTCCATTTACGATTTCATAGGTTACATCATGTAAAGTTGTCAATCTCAGGTTGGTGATGAGCTTTAGTTCTCCAGATTTGGGGCTTTTTTTATATTTTCTCCCTCATGTCATTCCTGCATCACCTCGTTGTTTGAGCAAGCCAATTTCATACCACTTGTACCAATTGGCACATGTAAATCTTTGAGTGGTGCCACATTTCACCTATTTTCAGTGAGAGTTTAGGGTTTCTCTAACATAGCTTTAGAAATCCGATTCAGTGCCTGCTTGAATATCGTCACATAATACTCATGGTTTGGATTGATGAGAATGTTCTGAATGGTTGGTTGATTCATAAGAACCACCCATATAGTCATCTTGAGATATTTCAGAAGTTTTCTCGGGTTTCTTTTTTCACCGTTTCTAGTGGGTGGGATGGTGTGGGGTGATCCATCAATACTGGTGCTCTTGTAGTAGGGAATTTGTTTTTGGGGATATAAAGGAGCATTTGATGTAGATATCCCATTGGATGCATTCATAGATGGGCATGGGAGGCCAAGAATTTAAATTAAAAATATGCAACCTCTAGCATGGCAACATGAAGGCCGCGAGAGACACTGGTTAAAGATTGTTTTGTGCTGGCCTTAATATAGTCGTGATTTCTTTCTATTATCTTAATGCAAATATATAGTCTGGTCTCACTAAAATGAGGATTGTGGTTGTATTTCTCTTTGGTTGTTTCTCTCTTAATGCTCCAGAAGTTGCCAAAAGTTGCGATAGTTGTTTAGTTTGCCTGTTACAACTTAAAAGTGGGTTTTAGCAATGGGAGTCATGTTTTTTAAGGTTCATACTAATATGAAGATCTTGTAATTATATATTCAGGATAAGAGAAGTTGGCCTCTGATTTGGGCAGTATGACAACAATTGCCACATCTACCTCATTGGGTAACAATGTCAAGGGGAAGAAGTTGGGTGCAATGTTTGATAATTATGGCAGACAATTATCTTCTCTTTCAGTTTTTTCACCCATTTCCTTTAATCGCTCAAGCAGAAGAGGGACTCTGAGATTACACGATAGAGAGAAGGTAGTTAATACAAGAGCTATGGAAAAGGAGTTGTACTTCAACAAGGATGGCTCAGTGACAAAAAAATTGCAGGTCAGAGAAAAAATTATGTTTAAAGGAAGGTCACCCGCACGTGAAACTTCACTGCGGTGGATCTTTCCTTGTCCACTTATATTCGATTTTAATGTGTTATTTTAATTTTTCATGGAGGGTTGTTTTGGCATATGGTCTGGCATTCAATTGCACACTTACCGAAAGCATTGTCAATTTGTCTTGCAGGCGGTGTGAACAAACTTGTTGATCTTGTTGGAGTCACCCTTGCGGCGAAGGGAAAAATGTTGTCTTGGAGAGCAAGCATGGTTCTCCGAAAATAGTTAATGATGGTGTGACAGTAGCTAAGGAGGTAATTTGTAGATGTGTGCTCTGGTTTTCTTTTCAATGTTGTATTAGTTCCCCCTCTTAAATGTCTTAGATTTGGTAGGCATAATTTGAAAACTCAAAGGTGAAAGGAAACATATTTGTTACCCAGTGGTCTACTTGGCCTATGGACTAGCCACATTAGAGTAATTCATAAAGATTTTCACAACAATAAAAGGAAAGGGTTATGGCTGAGTCAAATTTTATTTTTATTGACAGTGTAATGAAATGTATCTCAATGCTATGGTTTTGGCCTTTTTATTGGTTGAATTAGAGGACCCAGTTGAAAATATTGGGGCCAAGTTGGTAAGGCAAGCTGCGACAAAGAGAAATGATTTAGCTAGGGATGGAACCACAACATCTGTTGTTCTTGCACATGTTGGAATATTGAAAAATTCCAGAACAATGAATGGAGAATAAATCCCCCTTCCTCTAACACAGAGAAAATAAAAATTTCTTTGACAGGAGACAGAGTTTCAATACTTTGAAAACAAACTTCTATTCCCTTCAATAACTCAAAAAAAAACTATTACACTTATTCCTCACTGAGAGGGATTAAAAAATTATGACTGCTACAAAACGCAGTGCATAAAACCAACTCACTGTCTGTTCAAAACAAACATACTCTGTCTCTAAAACACTCTGTTGTGTTTTTCCCTTTCGCACTGCTGTGCATACACACTTAAAAAATTACACTCAGTCTTTCACTTTTTACACACTGCTGTGTAATAAAAAATTTACGTACTGTCTATAAAAAAAACTACCAAGCTTTTTCGACCTTTTTATTTTTATATGCCGTAACATATCAAACATATTATAATAAACCCTCTTTTAAAAAAAATAAAATTAAAACTAAATTCTATGGCCCACCTTTCATTTCACATATGATATATATATAACATATGTATATATTAAAGCATACATAAAATTAAACTATCAAAACATTAAAGAACCCTTTCCGTCGGACTTCAAAAGTCTGAATAGATTTAATTTCAAACCAAATTCGCGTTCCAAAATGGGATGCTGACGTCTGCCTAATTTGTAACGTGAATTCTCAATCCAATGTGCCTTATAAAAAATTCGGGTCCGGTTTTCAGGTTTTCAGATTCCCTTCAATTTCATGCGATCCAATATTAATGCTCCATGTGTCCTCCTTTTGAATTTACAAAACTGGGGGGTAAATTTCTGTTTGTTTAATTTCTGGTTGGTGAATTGCGTTAATGTTGGTTGTTGTGTTTAAATACAATCCTGTACAGAAATATGGCTGCGGCCGTCTACAAAAAAAACTTGCAGGAATTTTAAATGCTGAATTAAATTTCTGGATGGCATGCAAGTAACCTCCAAAAAAAAATGTTGCTGCTGCATCCGTCCTTCTGCTGCAGCAGTTGAAGTTAAAATTCAACAGCACAGGGTTTAATAAGTGAGGGTGTAAAGGTAACTTTTTGTCGATAGTACTGGATTAAGATCATCTATTCATTTTTGTAGGGTCTTATGGTGTTTTGTTTTTTAGTTTTGGGTTGGGTTTATTGAGTCTAAGATAGTTTTGAGTGAAAAAATTGCTATCAGGTATTAAAAAAATTTGGTTCTTTTGTCAAAATTTATGAGCTTGTTAGGAAATACAAAACTGACAATGGTTGTATCTTAAATTTGTGGAAAATAATTTGAAATGAAACTTTTTTGTTTAGGTTGTTGCAGCAGGTGCAAACCCCGTTCAAATTACTAGGGGCATTGACAAGACAATAAAGGCCCTTGTTTCGGAACTCAAAATTTTGTCAAAGGAGGTAAACGCTTGCCTTTTGAGTAGGCTGGTTTTCCTTTTTGCTGATGGTTTGGTGTATCTAATTGAATTAGTTTCCTAAGGTATTTTTGGTTGCAAACTCCTTTTAATTTTTCATACATTATTGGCCTTGTGGAATACATTTGATTGTGTGGTCTTGTTAGATCTACAACATTTGTAGTTGTTTAGTCTTATGGCCGAGGTGCACTTTTATTATGGAAATAGTTGATGCAATATTGTCATTTAATCCTTACCGCAGGGTAGCATGTTGAGAAGTTTCTTGTGAAACATTTGGTATTCAAAATGACACTTGATCCTATACAGCATCATGCACTTGACTTCAAAATTCATATTCAAAGTGTGCCAGACAATTCTTGCAAAATTGCAAATATTTATGTTGTTTTAAACCATTATCTTTTTCATGTATTGGATGCTGAAAATGAGAAAAATACTTTGGTATGAAACCAACTGGTGAATAATTTCCAGCAAAAAACCCACTTCCAAGACATGTTTTAGAAGTAGAACATATGTACTTATGAAGCATAGAAAGATATCATTGATGCATTGTCAATGTTTGGCTACGGTTATTTTTGGAGAAAATAAATCCTTATTCCTAGAATAGTGATCTTCAATACAAGTAAATTCCAGAGAAGAGAGATCATCGTGTGACATAAACCTATTAACAAAAGTGAACAGGGAATGATTATTAATTATGGCATACTAAGTTGTCAGTGATTTTGACTATTTGTCTTTAACATGTAAAAATGTTAAATTCCAAACTTACATCATCATGGTTTGGCATCATGAGCTTGACTAATTTTCCACCATGCTCATAATTTCATTGTTGTCTTCATATCTATAAACAATGTTTCAAATAATAATAAAAAAATTCTATAAGAAAAATCCAGACCTCCATGTTGCTGCTCCTTGTGAGACAAAGTCAAAATTGCATTACACAATCTGACACATAAGAATCTCCTATATCCCGGTGGTATGTATCCAAATTCTTATAATAGTGTCTTCAAGACTTATGTTGACATTGCCAATGATATATTTAAGCAATTAAAGATGGAGCCTTCTTCATTGTTGTATATGTAACGATATTTTATTAATATAAATATTGATGGTTTTGTCTTTCTGAAAATGAAATGTAAAAATAATTTATTGTGGTCAATTGATTTTTTTTTTTTTAAAGCTTTTCATTATGGAAGGGCGACATATATATATGCCCTTCTAATTGAAATTCGGACCTGCCCTTCAAATTTGATCACTGTGTGGGACCATAACAAACAATAAAACTATTTCGTCGCGCGTTATATAAAACATATAACAAAAACTTTGTCAAAACTTCAAACGAACCCTTTAGCCGTGGGTATTTCATCAAGAATTGATCATTTTACCATGTACCTTCTTCTAGAGGAATATTCTTCCACTTGATTAGGTACTTCATAATGGTTATATGTCAAAGAGATACAAAATTTTTATCTATAACTTTTTGTGGTTCAAGAATCAACTTTCATTCTTCATCTAATTTTGGAAGTTCTATTTACATTGGCATATTTTTTCCCAAAACCTTTTTTTAGGCAAGATACATGAAAAACCTTATGAATGCAAGAAGAAGGAAAATATAACTTCTATACCACTTGTGAAATCCTATGAATAATTATTTAGGGCCATAACATTTTTTAGCTAATTCTTTATTCTTCTTTTTCTTGAATGAAGATTTCTTATAATGCTATAATCTAAAAAATACCCAATTACCCTCCTCAAATTATCTTTCACTTCAATGTTGTTCCCCTTGTTGTTTTATCATGTTTCATGTCATTTTAAGGTTTTCCATAATAATTTTCAAATTTTCTTTAGTATTTTCCATATGTGACTCTGTTTCCTATACTTTGGACTTATCTTGCAAAAAGTATGAGATACTAGGAGTTGGATATTCATAAAGGGCCTTAAATGGGGAAATTTTAGTAGATGTGTGATAGGTAGTATCATATTACCATTCTTCCTTGACGAACCCACTTCATCCATTAAGATTTATTTTCTAAATAGTAACATTGTAGATAACCTTAAAAACATTTGTTAACTATTTTTGTTTGACCATTTGATTATGTTCGATATGTAGAACTCATGGCAGCTAGTGTTTCTCCACTCATATTAAATAATTATTTCCAAAATTTTCTTGTTACTATTACCTTAGGAAAACCATGAAGACTATGAATTTCTTTCACGGACACTTCTGCCACTTGGCTTGTTGTTTATGTACTTTGAGCTCTACAAAAAATATCTACAAAATTTGTCTATATAAATGACCACAAAAATGTAATACTTACCTTTATATTTCAGTAACCCTGTAATAAATTCTATTGATATATCTTCTAGTCTTTGAATATGTATGTGGAATGGTTGAAGTAACCCTAGAGATTTTACTATCTCTCTTTTATTTATTATGCAAACCTGACCTTCTCTTACAAAATTTTGAAGATCTTTCTTCATTCCTTCCAAAAATATATATCCTTTGATATGTTTTAAGGAACCCTGCGTCCTACCATCAGAGAGACATGGGACTCCCTTAATATTTGTTTATTCAAATATGCTTGCGTGCATAAAAATATTCTACATTTGCACCAAAGTATATCTCTCTTTCACTCCCAATGCTCCATAGAGTTTATCCCATCCTTTATAAATTTTAGTTTTTGTTTAGTACTATTGTCATTTTTCCATTATGGCAAGCTTCTTCTAGCCACCTAGGAATAGAAAATGTAATTGGATATAAATTTGAGGCCTCTTCTATTTTAGAAAGAGCATCATGTACTAAATTTTCCTTACCCTTTTTGCAAATTATCTCAAAATTAAAACTTTGCATTTTTTCTCCTCATTTAATCTTCTAATGAAAATCTTAGCTTCAAAAAATACTTTATGCTATCATGGTATATCTTGACTTTAAAGTACCTCCCAATGATATACTATCCCCATTTTTTATTACATGTAATATTGCTTCCATTTATTTTTCATACGTAGATTTCACCAAATATTTTCTTTGAATTCCTTGCTTTTAAAAGCCAATGATATCCCTTATTGTGTTAATGTTACGTAAATTCCTTGTCCTAGTGCCTCACACTCTACTATGAATGTTTTACCAAAAGTAGGTGCAACCGATGTTGGTGTAGAAGACATGTCATCCATTAAAAGAGAGAATGCCAAAGTAGCCTCATCATTCCATATAAATGATATTTTCTTCAAGAGATATGTGAGTGGACTTGAAATGCATGCATAATTCTTAACAAATGATCAATAATATCATGCAAGTCTAAAAAATCTTCTAAGAACCTTGATTTTCTTAGGAATAGGTCATTTTGTAATAGCTTGCATCTTTTGAGGCTCCAACTTCACTCCTTCCTTTAAAACAATATGAACCAAATACTCGAATTCTTATTTCCCAAAAGCACATTTGGATATTTTTACATAAAAATGACTGTTCTCAACAATTTATATAACTTTTCCACATGTTTAGTGTGGTATTCCCATGATTTATTATAAATATGTGTATTATCAAAGAAAACCAATACAAATTTTATAAGATGGGATCAAACAAAATTGTTATTAAGTTGAGCCCGCCGGACTTCAAACGGAGATAAACCATCATTCAAACCAAATTTGCATTCCAAAATAGCCTGCTGATGTCGGCCAATTTTGCGACACGAAAACCAATTGAATTCCGCCCTAATCTTTTTCAGGTCCGAAGTTGGGCTGGCATATGGAGGGAGAGTTGTGATGCGAATTTCTTATCAAATTTGCCCTAATCTTTTTTGGGTCCGGATTTCCACTGCGCGAGCGGCCCAAACAAAGATCCGCTCCAATCAATTTCTACCATTTTTCCTCAATCAAATGTTGCCCTGTTCTTGGATGCGGGAGCATTCGATGGCGTTTAAGGCGATGGGACATGGATGTGGCGATTTCATATCAATCGCATTAAGTTTTAACGTTGTTCAATTAAGTTCCAAGGTTTTCACATCAAATCGCGTTAAGTTTTAACACTGTTCAAGATCAGACCTCCACTCCTGTTAGCGATTCCGCATGCTCCAATATGATCCGGCCTTCGGCTCTCATTAATGATCAAAGATTAATTATGACGGGCGTCCTTCGATTGCATTACAGTCGGGTCGATAAAATGGCATTTCGCTATGGTTTTTCAGACGAGCCGGTTGTTGGGTTACACTGCCTGCTCACTGTGACGAGAAGGAGAAGTGGCCCGCTGAACTATTGCTTAGACCTTGCTGCATATCTGCATTTCTCTCGGTCTGGTCCTTTTTGGTCTTCCTCTGTTTCTTGGAATTCTGCTTCTCCGTCTCCTCTTGTGCCCACTGCTGAGACTGCAACCATGCCTCGCCTGCGTCAAAGGATGCGTTGCCGCAGGGGGAGCACTAGAGGTCAACCCCTGCGCGCTCCCTCCAGCCCCTCAACCAAGTCGTCTTCCCAGTCTAGTGATTATCACGCAGGTCGCTATCCAGATACTAGAAGTGGCCGGGGTCGAGTTCTAGGATCTGGCCACCATATGGGCTCCCCTGCTCCTCATTTCCCCACCGCTTCACCTTCTCCCACGACATGCACTGCGCTTTTTTCCTTTAATTTCTCTCTAAACTGCCCACGAATCATAGCTTCAATTACTGTGGTTTTCCGTGAGGAGGCCCAAATGGAAGAAAAATGCACCTGTCTGGTGGGTTTAAGCTCAGAGAAATCCGGCCAGCATTCGGGCCTTCAGGAGGGGAGCGGTCGCATGACTGTGGAGGTAGCATCTAGCGATCCTGGACCTTCCGAAGGATGGTGCCGAATCGTCGAGGAGCCGGAGGAGTAGTTTGGTTAACTTATTTTTCTTGCTTCGTGGCCCACTTAATTGGGCTGCTTTTAGATTATATTACTATGTTGGACCTCTGTAATATTTTTGAATTTTGTAAACGTTCAAGACTGGTTTCCCTGTATGAGGGCAGTCTTCTTAATTTTTTGATTTTTTGATGACAAATTTTCCATGAGTCTGGGTAATGTTTTTGACTTCGGTGTAATTTTATTCCCACTGTTAATAGATTAACTTTACTTAGAAAAAAAAATGTTGCCCTGTTTCTATTTTAAACCTGGTTTTGAAATACAGAGCCATGTTTATATGATTGTTTATAGTCGAAGCGCTGTGGGGTGGTTTATTATATTAATATTTCACGGTCTAATTATGTTCATAACAATTGGAAAAAAAAATGTTGCCCTGTTTCTATTTTAAACCTGTTTTTTGAAATACAGAGCCGTGTTTATATGGTCTACATATTATACTCTTTCTCTGTATATCTACAGGAACCTTTTTGCTATGAAAAAGGTGGATGCTGTAGCAGGCTACTAATGGAAACAAGCGAGCCTGAACCTTACATCTCGGATGCAACAGATGGTTACCAATTTTGGAATCAAGCGAGCCTAATCTTACAAGCGAGCCTGGGTTTCTGAAGATGGTTTTTATTTCCGAGAACAAGCGAGCCAGAACATACAATCGAACCTAGGTTTATACATATTTTTTCTCTATCATGGATGCTTTTTGTGTGAGGCATATATGAACAGTACATGTCTCTGCACATTTCCTGTATCCGCTTTATGATACTATTTTATGTGTTGACAGGTTATCACTCTGCCTTCAAAACTAGCGATGCTAGTTTATTGATATGGTCTGATGGTATTTTTATATTTTGGACATATCACACTCCTCACATGATTAGCGTTTTTCTCTATTCAATGATTTTGGGTACTTTAATTTGTATTTGGATCAATGGACGTCGGTACTCTATCTGTTGCTTTACTATTCTACATACTACTATTTCACTTTCTTATAGATGCTTCAGGCATATTTGGATGCTTTCTCAGATTGTCGATAATCTCCATGTGGACCGTTACTGGGTTTTATATCATGTCCCTGTATGTGACATGGGGTATTTTTCTATCATTGTCTGGGGTGGGATTTCCACTTTTCTGGATGGATATTTGGGTTCCAATCTTCAGATGTGAAAATGTAATGACTTCATGGACTGTTTTACTTCATATAATATATTCAAAACAACGTTTTTTCTCTTGTGAAAAAAAAAATGATTGTTTATAGTCGAAGCGCTGCGGGGTGGTTTATTATATTAATATTTCATGGTCATTGGAACGCCCACAATTCATAACAAATATTGGAGATTTACTGTCCTGTTTCAAAGTTTCATTTTTTTTTTTTTAATTGAACCCGCCGTCAGTATACCGACGCCTTGTAAGCGTCGGAATTGCGACAACTTAAAAACGTCGGAAGAGCGACAGTATAAAAATGTCAGATGAGTGACGTTCAAAACGTCGGACCACATTTCATCGGAATTGCGACAGTTTACAAACGTCGGAAGAGTGACGTTCAAAACGTCAGACCACATTTTTTCGGAATTGCGACAGTTTACAATTGTCGGAAGAGTGACGTCCAAAACGTCAGACCACATTGCGTCGGAATTGCGACAGTTTACAAACGTCGGAAGAGCGACGCTCAAAACGTCAGACCACATTTCGTCAAAATTGCGACAGTTTACAAACGTTGGAAGAGTGACATTCAAAACGTCAGACCACATTTCATCGAAAGTGTGACAGTTTACAAACGTCAGAAGTGCGACGGTTTGGGAAACATCGGAAGAGCGACACCTGTTTGGAAGCGACGGAAAAAGTGTCGGTAGTGCGACACTTTTTAAGTGCGTCGGAATTGCGACAGGATGGCAAACCACGTTTTTCCCATCCTCGAACTGTCGCTCTTGCGACGACTATGTGTCTGAATAGAGATGAATTGGCCGTCAGAAATTCCGCCAAATTTTCTAGTGCTAAGATTGAAACACAACCTAAATCTTCTCAGAAAATTTCTGTCAGACCTCAAAATCAAAATCAAAATGAATCTCGGAGAGCTCCTCAACTTCAGATTCTTCAGAGACCAAATCAAAACATTCAACCTCCTTTGTTGATTGATGACCAACAAACACAGGATACTGGCCCTGTAATCACATAAGATATCAGTAATTTTGATTCTTCAGCAGAGTAGATGGCCATAGTCCATTCATCTTCAACACAGTCTTTGGAAAAAGAACAAGAAGATACTCAACTTTCAAATACCAAGATTTTTTTGAATTTCTTATTGCAAAGTTAAATAAAAGGTATGATCTTAAACCAAGATCAGGCCCAGTTATACCTCCAAAATATACCACAATCATTGAACCTGCAACAAAAAATTTTCAAGCACAAAATCCAACACCTCAAACTATAGAGTCATCCATTGAAATTGTTTCATCTGATAAAATAATTTTGACAAATTTTAATATTGAAAAGGAATTGGAAAGGGTTAAGATTCCTATACCTTTAGTCTTCTAGTGTATATGATGAGGGAGATATTATTAGTTTGCAAGATGAAAAGCCCTCAGTAGTCTTTGGCCCTAGTTCTGATATGATCGATGAGATTGTCCCACCACTTTATGTGACCTTTAAGACTCATGAATTTTTATTGTATAATTGTATGCTTGGTTTTGGTGCTTCACACAACCTTATGCCAAAGGTAATCATAGACCAGCTTGAGTTACAAGTTACTCGTTCCTATCATGATCTTTACACCTTTGATTAAAATAAAGTACCATGTCTATGATTGATCAAAGATCTAGCTGTGACCTTAGCCCAAATCCTTGTCAAGAGTATAGTATTACACATTGTTGTTACTGATATTCCACCCAAATTTGGCATGCTTCTATCTACATCATGTTGTGCTAAACTTGGGGGATCACTTCAGCTGGACATGTCTTTTGCTACTATTCCATTCTATGGAGGTGAGCATTTAAGGTTATATAGAGAAGTAAGATTCCTTCACACTGTTTGGAGAGTTGATCAAGCAAAAAACCACCCTATCTATGCAGTAGATTAGGATTTCAGTTTCTTTCAGTTATCTTCCCAAAAATCATCAAACACTCAACTTTCCATTGAAAATATAGTTTATGAAGAAGAGATTGTAGAATCAGATATCTAGAAACTTTATTTTGATGGGTCTTTATCAAAGGAAGGAGCAGGAGCAGGAATGGTTTTAATTTCACCAAACAAAGAAAACACTACTCAGTCATGTAAACTTGAATTTGAGGTTACCAATAACGTGGCTGAGTATGAGGCTTTTCTTCTTGGTCTTGAGCTGGAAAAAATTTTAAAGGTTAAGAACTTGAGTGTTTTCTTTAATTCTGAGCTTATAGTCAAGCATGTTAGAAACTAGTGTCAAACTAAACACCCAAGGCTTAGATCCTATAGAAATGAAGTTTGGGATATAGTTGAAAAATCTTTCTTTGGATTTAACATAACTACTATTCCCAGAGATTAAAATATGCATGCTAATTCACTTGTTGTTTCAGCAAGCTCTTTCAAAATTCCTCAACCAGTATCAATTGAGTACCAAATTCAGGTTAAATACAGACCATTAATCCCTGATATCCTTAACATTAGCAGATTTTTGAAGATGATGAACAATTAAAGTCTTTCATTCAAGTCATCGATAAATTCTCAAATATGAAAATTGAAGAAGACCAAAGAGATATTCAAGAATTAAATCATGAAAATCTAGAAAATTTATTTAATTCTAAAATTATTTATCATGATATCATTCATCTATCTAATAATTTTATTCCTAAAGGATTAATTCCATTGCAAAAAATATTCGATGATAATGATATCTCTAAAAACCCTATGTCTAAATCACTTAAAGAAGAAATTGAAGAATGCAATATTGGGACTTTGGATGATTTAAGGAATGTTAAATTATCATCAAATTTTCCTTTGGATGTGAAACCCAAATACTTGAATCTTCTTAAAAATTACAAATATGTGTTTTCCTGGTCTTATAATGAATTAAAAACTTATGATACAACTTTAATAGAGCATAAGATTCCTTTAAAACCAGAAGCAAAACCTTTCCAACAGATATTAAGAGGAATGAATCCCATACTACTTCCAACCATTGAAAATAAACTCAAAAAGCTGCTTGATGCTCATATCATTTTACCTTTAAGGTATTCTAATTGGGTAGATAATCTAGTTCTAGTCAGGAAAAGAATGGGGAGATTAGGCTATGTGTAGACTTCTGAAACCTGAACAAAGCCTCCTTAAAAGATAATTGTCCATTGCCTAAAATGGATTATTTACTTCAGAAAGTTTCAGGATCAAGTAGGATTCTATGCTAGATGGATTTTCAGGTTACAACCAGATAATGGTAAGTCAAGTTGATCAAGAGAAAACTGCTTTCACCACTCCTTGGGTACATTTATGTACACCATGATGCCATTTGGTTTAACTAATGCAGGAGCCACTTTTCATAGAGCAATGGATCTTGCATTTGTAGGTAAAATTTTTGAATTTATTGTTATTTATTTGGATGATTTAATTTTTTTCTCTGATTTTGATGAAAATCATCTAAAACACTTAAGTAAGGTTTTTAACAGGTGCACGAAATTTGGCATATCCATCAATCCTAAGAAATCTTTATTTGTTGTAAAGGAAGGGAAATTACTAAGGAATATTATCTCTAAGAATGGAGTTATAAATGATCCAAATATAGTTTCATCCATTCAAACTCTATCTCTACCAAGGAATAATGAAGAGATTCAAACCTTCCTTGGAAAGATTAATTTTCTTAGAAGATTCATCCCAAATTATGTAGAGATAGTAAAGGACATAACTAATATGCTAAAGAAAAACAATGAAGTCAAATGGACAGTTCCAGCTAGGTATGCTTTCGATCAAATAAAAAAAGAAATATCTAAAGCCCCTACTTTAGCTAGTCCTGATTATTCTTTACCTTTTATCATGTTTTCTTTTGCATCTGAGACTACCCTAGCTATTGTACTTTTACAAAAGAATTCCAATGGTGATGACCAGCCTATAGCCTTCTTTTCCAAAGTTATGAGGGATGCTGAACTTAGGTATGATATTATGGAAAAGAAAGCTTATGCCTTAATTCAAGCCCTCAAATCCTTTAGAACCTATTTCCTACATTCACACATTACTGCCTATGTTCCCAATCATGCTGTCAAAACTGTTTTAACCCATCCTGATACTGATGGAAAGAGAGGAATATGGATTGCTAAAATCCTTGAATTTGACCTTGATATTAAAACCAAAAAGCTAGTAAAAGGCCAAGGCCTGGGCAAATTAATATCTAAATCCAACTGCAAAGTATTAGGGATAAATTTGGTTTCTGAAATGTCATTGAGGGAGAATCCACAAGAACCTTCCTCCATATTAGGGAAGAATCCACAGGAACCTCCTTCTCTTATGCAAGGAGAGAATCCAAAAGAATTTCTTCCTTCATATCAAGCCATTCTTGTTCACATAGATCAGAAGTATCTACTCTCTGATTGGTATTATAATATTGTGTAGTTTCTCAGAGTTTTCAATGTCCAACTGATCTTAATCTAAAGAACTGCAAAGCTTTAAAACTCAAATCAATAAAATACTGCATTATCAATGCTAATTTATACTGGAAAGACCCTTTAAATATTCTTCTTATTTGTTTAACTGAAAATGAAACAGAGGGAATTATAGATCAATTCCATGCAGGATTTTGTGGTGGACACTATGCTTAGAGAGAAACAACCTACAAAATCTTGAAAGCAGGTTTTTATTGGTACTCACTTTTCAAAGAAGTTGGAGAAAGAGTAGGGGGTTGTGTACAATGTTAATTATTTGTAGGGAAACAAAAATTTTCATCACTTCATTTGGTTCCAGTATCAGTTGATCCTCCTTTTCTACAATGGGGGTTGGACTTTATTGGGGAAATTCATCCTCAATCAGGTAATCAACACAGATGGATTCTAACTGCTACTGAAATATTTTACCAAATGGATAGAATCCATACCTGTTAAAAATGCAACTGATATTGTTGTGATTAAATTCCTTGAAGATAATATCTTATCAAGATTTGGATGTCCTCAACTAACTGTAGTAGATAATGTAGCAGCCTTCAATAGGGTTAAAATGATAGAGTTCTGTGAAAAGTAATCAATCCTACTACATCATTTTACACCATATTATCCTCAAGGTAATGGACTTGGAGAATATTCCAATAAGAGCTTAGTTAAGGTCATTAAGAAGACTCTTGAAGATCATAAAAAGAGTTGGGACAACCACTTAATCCATGCCATTTGGGCAAACAAATTTTCTCCTAAGAGAGAAACAAGCAAGTCTCCTTTCCAATTATTTTATGGTAAGGAAGATTTTTTTCCTACTCATTTAGCTTTACCTGTTATGAGATTTCTCCAGGAATATTATGAAGAAAAATATGATTTATCAAGAAGGATTAACCAAATTATTGAGTTGAATGAAGAAAGGGATGAAATTCAATTTCAACTAAGAAAATATCATAACAAGATGAAAGAATTGTTTGAAAGAAAAGCAAAAGAAATGAATTTTAAGAAAGGTGACCTTGTGCTCAGATGGGATATAAGGAGAGAAGACAAAGGAAAACATGATAATTTTGACAACTTATGGTTTGGTCCATTTAGCATTACAAAGGTAAAAGGGAACAATACATTTATACTACAGAATTTGGAAGGAGAGTATTCCTCATTGCCATTCAATGGGAAGTACTTGAAACATTATATTCAATATTGATTCTCCACTCATTCAACATCTGTAAATATTCAGAGAGTTTATTTATTTTTGAATATTTCTAGTGAGTATCTATTTGAGTAAATACTCCATAGCCCGAGGAGAAGGATTTTGGATATGCTTATTCTCTGCATCCCACAGGGGGAAGCAATCCCCAGATGGATCTAATGTCGTAACATTATCTAGTTTTGATAAGTTATCATAATTAGTTAAATAATTTTAAAAAAAAAATGTTAGGGTAGGATATGGATGCAAAACAATAAAATAATTAAAAAATGTTAGGAATTTTTTTTATGTTTTATAGGCATCCATATCAATAAAATGATAGGTGTTAGCTGCCCTAAATAAAGAAGGAAAATCAAAATAAAATGTTAGGGAAGCAAAAAGAAAAAGGAAAGCTTCAATTTTGTTTAAAAAAATTTCATTGGCTACTAGTCTAAATGTGCCCATATGTTGGCGAGAAAACAGGTCTCGCAGAGAAGACCCGGGTTTAGGGCTGAGGGCCAACAAGGTTTTCCGCCGTAGTCTAGATTCACGTCGACATTTCCACTCCACTCCAAAGGGGCAGAGTCTCTCCCGAGGCGTGCCGTGACCCTAATGTGATTGAGAGTAGATCAGTATAATTTCCCCGACATCCAAACAGGTGAACCAAGGCTCAACTAAGGAATTAAACAGACATGACAGAACATTCCGCAACATATATTCTTCAGGGAAGCAGTTAAACCAAAAATAAACAAAATTTTAAATACATCTATGAACAATGCTCATTCATATTTAACATTACATAGCACAAAAACCATATTTGATATATTAGTCAGCAGTCGACAGAGGAAAATCATTACAAAGCTCTGCTACAGAAGAGCATAGACCAGAATAACATACAACACGTCCTGAGGGACAGAGAGAAACTACAATGATTCGAAAGAGAGGAGAAAAGTGCAACCCGATAGAGCTCTCTTGTGGCTCCCTGATTCCTATCCTGTCTGTACCAACCTCCTTCTCCGTTGGCTGGTTGCTTATTTATTCTCCCGCTCGTGCGATTGACAGTTCTTCCCTATTTCTTGCTCGGCTGTGTTTCATTTATTTTCATTCACCGGGAGTTCACTGCCAGTTTCCTTCCACACCCTTCCGCTGTCTATGCTTGATCCCACGACCGCCGCGACACCTATCCTCTGCCTTTCCATAATTTACTTGACACCTCCCTACCTACCAAGGTTGCATTCCGCCACGTGCTCGCCAGCACTCAAAATCTGCTGATCTCCAAAACAAGGGCCCCAACAGGCCCCGACCACATCCTTTTGACTCGTCCCGAGTCAATTGTCTTGAACCGTCTCCACCTCCATGGGGCCGCTTGACCCTGTGCCCTGTTCTGGCTGCACACCTTCTCCTTGCTGTCCAAACAAGGGCCCCAACTCTGGGACCTTGTTTAGAGTTGAAAATTTAAGCTCTTGGAAAGTTGTCACTGCATGTTGCCACCCTTGCAGCAATGCGTCTATCTCCGTCGTGATCTTGGTGACAACTTCCTCCCCGACGATTGCCGGTACAGCACAGAATACTGTGTTGACCTGGTTCCCGGACTCAGAGGCCAACTGCTGCATCATTCAGGCACTGATCTGTACGGGTTGGAAAAGCTCCCGAATTTCCTGCTTGGCTGTTGTTGACGTCTCCTCTACCTGTTGAATCTGGACCTATAGCACGTCTACCTGGGCATATAGTTGGTCTAGCCTAGTTGGGTCCGTGGCTTCCTGTATTTCCTTGGAGATTTGTTCAGCTGGGTGGAAATCAGTTGTGTCTTCACTATGAGGGTCGTTGAGCATTCCTGCGGACCTTTCAGGAGATCGTAGGAATCTCTGGCTGCAGTACTGAGGACTTCTTGCATCTTTGTCACCTGGCCCTATTTCTCTGAGATTTGTGCTGTGTACACCACTGCTAGGTTGGGCAGCGCTAGTCGTGCTGCCAATGCCACCTTGAGCTCTGTATTCTCCTCGTGGAGGTTGGAGTATGCCACCCTGAGGTGGATTTCCCACTCTAATACTATCGTTTCTTGCACATCCACTGGTATCTGACTATAGTGGGCTGTTACTGCAGGCCACACTTCCCTGAAAGCCTTGGCCACTGTGTCCAACTGGTTCTTTAGCTTCCCGTTTTCCATTGTGATCTGCCCACGCTGTTCAGTAAGAGCGATTATTTACTGCTGATGTTGCTCACATTTCTATTGTATCTCTGAGTGGAGCCTTTTTTCCTGTTTTGCTGCCCTCTGGATGAAGTGGTACAACTGAGTTGTCCCCCACGTATCCATGCTCTCGGCCCCTGAAGTACCCTGATCTGGCCGCCACGCCTGAAGTGGTTGCCCATTGGCAACCGATCTTGTTGATTGGCCTTGAGGTGACTGCGGCAGCGTGTGATGGGGTGCCGAGTCCGCCATGTTCAGGTCCGGTCGCTCCCCTTGATCTGCTTGGTTGGGCTGCTGGAGCGGAGTAGGCTCAGGGAGTGGCCCAGCTGTGTCTTCAACGATTTGTTCCATATGAGTGATTAGATTGGTAAAAGTGGTCTAGGGGTCCACGGTGGGGTTGGCTAGGGGTACCACTTCTGTACCCAAGGTAACCTCTGTCCCGTGGTCCCCATTGAGTAGTTTCCGGATAAGTGGATCATATATGGTGGCGAATGAGGTGGATGGTGCGAATGAGGTGGTAGGTGGTAGTGGGTCGGTACGAGGTGGTGGGATATGGAGGTGGTCGATACGAGGTGGGTTCTGACACTTGCTGACTGTGGTCTTGGGATGTGGGCAGACACGACGGTTGGGGGTGATGTCTAATTATGGAAAATTTATTACGGGATGGATAGTTCTAATTATGGCCATTATTTCTAAATCTCAGCGATCCTACGGACTGACACTAGTACTATGCTGAATGAAATGATGGTGGATTGATGTTCGGCACGCTTTTCGACCTGACGTGGATGCCACGCTGGACACTACACCCCCCCGACCACTAATGCTTGCGTTGCGGTCTCCGCAACTGAGATAATGCTTATTACAGTAAAGTAAACCTATGAATGTCCCTTAGGTGCGAGAGACTTATTGACCCTAATCTACCCTACAGACTCCTCTCAGGTGCGAGAGTTATTGAAATTGAAATGAAGAGCTTACGCGTGGTAGGGTTTCAGGCGTGCGTCGTTAACCCATCCTTGTAGAACCTGTCCGTCTAACTGTGCAAAGCGGACTGCTCCTGACGGTTTGATCTCTATGACATAAAATGGCCCCAGCCAATGCATCTGTAATTTCCCTGGGAACTTCTGGAACTTGCTGTCATAGAGTAGGACCTTGCCTCCAACTTGGAATGTCTTGTGTTTGATGTGTTGATCATGCCAAGATTTTTGCCTCGCCTTTTCTACTGTGTGGTGAAATTCTGCAAGAAACCGTCCTTGCTCAAGCTCCTGTAGCTTGTGTAGCCACTCCTTTAAAGATTCCTCTTCAGATAGCTGTATTGAGGTGGCAATCAGAATGCTTGGTACCGTGAATTCTGCTGGGACGACCACTTCTCGTCCATAGACCAGCTGGAACGGTGTCTGGTTATGCAGTTGCTTTACCGTTGTGCAGTATGCCCATAGGGTTGCTGGTATCTGTTCGTCCCAGTCATCCCATTCCACGTTGCATATTTTTGTCAGGCCTTTTTCCAGTATCTTATTAAATGCCTCCACTGTGCCATTTTCCTCTGGATGATACGAGCTACTCTTGTGGTGTTGTATCAGGAATTGCTGCAGGACAAACTTAATTGTCTCATTGATGAAATGTGTACCCTGGTCGCTGGTTAAGCTTCTAGGGCACCTAAATCGGCTGATTATGTTTTCAAAAATAAATTGGGCAGCAGTATCTGCAGTACAATTCCTTACTGGCACAGCTTCTTCCCATCGGGTCAAGTAGTCGGTCGCAGTTATGATGTACCTTGCTTTTGAATTTCTTGCAGGTGGCACAATGGGTCCCACAAAATCAACTTCCCATTTCTTGAATGGATGGAGTGTCCTCACTAGATGGAGTGGTAGCTCATCCCTATGGGAGGGTCATCCGGTTTGCTGACGTACATCACATTTCTGAACATACTCTTTACTATCCTTGTGCACTGTTGGACACCAGAGATTGGCTTGCAGTACTTTGCGTGTTGTTGGTCTTTCTCCCACGTGCCCTCCCGTAACACCATTGTGGCTTTCCCACAATATAGCTTTCCGTTCATGATTCAAAACACATCTCCGAAGGACTTGGCCCAGCCCCATCTTGTATAGCTGCCCTGCGATCCGCTGATATTCTGCCACTCGAACTACCAGATGTTTCTTTTGTGTTGTAGTATACTCCTGCAGACACTGTCCTGTGGTGAGGTAAGTTGCTATTTAATTTAGGTAGTCTGGTATGGCTTCTACTCTGAAAATATCAGCATCCGATAGCTGATCATCTAGAGAACCTCCACTTTTTCCATTCTCTAGATGAGATAAGTGATCAGGCCCCACATTGAACCTTCCCGAATTTACAATTACTTCGAATGTGAATTCCTGGAAAAGTAGGAGCCACCGACAAATCCTCCCTTCTAAGATTGGTTTGTTTACCAGACATTTTAATGCGGAATGATTCGTGAAGAATTTGAACTTACCTCCCAATAGGTAGTGGTGGAACTTCTGGAGTGAGTACACCATTGCTAGTGCTTCCCGCTCTGTTGTCCTCTAGTTGCGCTCCGCTGTTGACAACTTGCAGCTGGAAAAATACACTAGATGATCGACCGAGGTGTCCCCCGGCTGAGCTAGAATGGCACCAAGTGCAATGCCAGACACGTCAATGTGTACATGGAACTGTTTGTCCCAGTTCAGGTGGACTAGTATCGGTGCACTTGCAAATTTTCCTTTCAACACGTGCAGTGCCTCCCTGCAGCTGTCCGCCCACTGAAATTTCTCTGATTTTTTTAGCAGTCTTTCCAAGGAGGTTGTTATTTTGGCGTAATTGCGGATGAAACATCGGTAGTAGCCTGTGTGTCCTAGAAGTGACCGTAGTTTTTTGACGGTCTCTGGAGCATCCATATTGACAATCACTGCTACTTTAGCCGGATCTACACAGACACCTTGATTACATACCACATGCCCCAGCAATGTTCCGAATGGTACAGAAAATATGCATTTCTTCAGATTCAATGAGATCTGTAGTTGTCTACACCTATCAAACATTACTCTTAGCAGCCTAGCATGGTCTTTCAGCAAGCTATACATAGTCCAGTCATCCATATAGACTTCTAGGAACTTTTGGATGTATTCTCGGAACGCTGCTATCACAATGCGAGAGAAAACTGTGGATGCATTATTCAGTCCGAATGGCATCACGTTGTATGCGAAGGAGCCCACTCAGTAGTGAAGGTTGTATTTTTCTTGTCTTCTTCTGCTATTCTCACCTGATGATAACCTGAAAAGGCATCCATGAATGAGTATGCTTTGTTCCCTGCAATGTTATCGAGCACTTCGTCACTGAATGGGGTAGGGAACGGGTCATGGACACAGGCATTGTTGAGGCTTATGTAATCCACGTAGACTCGTATCTTTGATTTCTCCTTCTTGCTTTTTATGACAATGGGGCTTACCCATTCTACCTCTTCTACGGGGAATATGAGCCCGACATTCAGCATTTTGTCAATCTTTGCTTTCACTTTTTCCCTCACCCTTGGGTTTAGCCGATATGGTATATGTTTGATAGGCCTAGCATCAGGCTTCAATATTATTCTCATTTCCCCCATATCTCCCTTTATGCCTTTGAGAGCGTCCATTGATGATGGAAACAAGTCCTCATACTCCTCAAGTAGACTAAATATTTCCTTTGTTGTCTACTCGTCCCAGTAGTCTCCAATGGTCATCAGCTTGGGTTTGTCCTCTGTCCCAATGTTTACTTTTTTAGTTCTGAGCGGCAAGAGGTGGATAATTTCTGTAGTGGATTCCTCCTTAATGTCCCTCTCCCCCTCTATTTCTTTGAAATACAGGTGTTTGAGGTCCTTTAGATTGTCGTCATCCATCTCACTATTAATCTTCTGACACGCCACTTTTTGTTGGATACCCTGGTACCACAGTGACTGCTCGTCCGTCTGTAGATTATCAGGAAATAACAATACCTGCTTGTGTACTCTTTTATGTTTGTCCCTCAAAGGTGAAACACCTTATGAATTTCTCCGCAACCACTCTTAGGTCCCTCTTCTCTTTTCTTCCATTAAGTACCAGGCTTTTGGGATCATGTCCAAGGAGTGGATAAACTTGTGGACCCACAATTCCTCGGTTTATCTGTTAGCTTGCCATTGTGCTTCACATTCTTTCAGATGGTTTATGGGACTTGCATCCCCTTGGTACCGGTCTCTCCACCTGGGGTCCTTTTCCTCTTGAAATCTGGCTTTCATTGCTACCGCCACTTCATCCCACCGTGTTAGTGATTCGCGATGGTTACTGCACCATCTTGCAATTGGTTACTCCACTGAGGTATACCAAGAGGGGTCGAGCAGTTGAGTGAATATGATTTTCCCATCCTTGAAGATCATGAGTTCTTTCTTTAGATCAATTACCGCATAATTTTCAAAAGCCCAATCGATCCCCAACAGTGCTGGGTACGGATCCTTGTCCCCCATGATGTCAATGACTTCGAAATCCGTAAACATTTTTACCCCCGCAATGTCAAACTTGACATTCTCCAGGCGGTCGATGGGGGTAATGCAATACTGATTTGTGATCTGAAGCTGGATCAGAGAGTATGTCAATCTCGGCCGCCCAAGTGCCTCCCAAGTTTTCCTTGGAAGGATGTTGACGTCAAATCCCAAATCAAGCATGGTGCCTTTAATCTGGAATCCCGCCACTTGCATATTTACTCTGAATTCCTTTCCCATCCTTTTTTTGTTTATTTTTATTCTCTAAACATATTTATGGTCCTTTTTTGCTGCTTCTTTTTCTCCTGTATTATGTTTTAGCACCCCTTCTAGGTTTTGCTTCAGTCGTTCCAGCATGGGTGCATTGTTAACAATCTTCAGGAACAAATGTCTCCTATTCCTGTATTAAGGCTTCATTAGTATTCTGTGTCTCCTTGTCTTCCTGAATTTCCTGTAACTCGATTCCTTTATTTCCCCCAAAATGGGCAAACATTTCTACTGCTTCCTGGAAAAATTATTTTTGTCGTTTGGGTTTGAACAGGAGCTTTGGGGATGCTGGCCGGATTACTTTTATGGGATCCATAGTGTATGCATCTTCCCCCGTTATTTTTTTGCCTCAGGTCACTATGGCCACGTTTGCATCGTTTGGGCTCCCGTTAGCCTGGGTTCCGCATTTACTAGATTCGCCCCCCTCTGTCTGGCCCTTTCCTCCCATCTTTTGATGAGCTCCAGGCAGTCTTCTGTTACGTGTGAGTTGACATGGAATTGAGAGCACCAGGGTATCCTAGGGAGTGGAAAATCTCTAGTCACATGTCCCTCCTGGTCGCAGTTATAGCATCGTACCAGACCTCTACCCCTGTTCGGCCCCCTTGCATGCCTCCTCCTCTTCCTCGGGGAGCTTCATTTACTCTGTATGATGGCCAGTCCAGCCACTCCGCCAGTGCGTCCAATTCTTGGCATTGTTTTGTGTTGTGGGTTGTCGAGGCACAAAACTCACAATATATATTAATTGGAACATTGGAATACTTCTGTAGGATCGGACACATGCGGGGTTGATGACCCATACTTTTACATAGCTCACAATATTCACTGGTGGCTAGACTTGGTTGTGCAGGGAACCCCATATATGGCTGTTGTGGTGGGTATATCCCTTGGGTGTTGATTTGCGCAACTGCTCCTAGAGGTGGGGCCGCTTGTGCTCCTGCCGCCAATTTCCCCACCGTTGGGCCTCGCAACCGGGGGCATTTCGTGGCTACATCTCCCTCCACGAGACAGTGTGCGCACCACACGTTGGGTCTCGGTGGTCGCATGGGTTTCATTTCCTTAATTTTCTCTCTCAGGATGGCTATCTAATGCTGCAAAACCAGTATGGAGGGGTCCTGTACCGCTGCACCCCCTTTGAACTCTTGCGAATAACCCGCCATGGCTTCTATTTTCATCACCTACTCCAGAGCATCCTGTAGTGTATCGACCCTTTTTTGGGTCAGAGGAGTTCGGGTCAAGGGTAATAAGGCCTTGATGAACCAATCACTCTGATGGTTAGGGTCGATTGGGTAACTGAGTTTCCCGATGGCGTCCTTGAACCTCCGCATCAAAACCCAAGCAGTTTCTCCTTCTCTCTGCTTGATCTCCCACATCTATGACAGACCCTATTGTTCTGTATGACGTAATTTGAATTCCTTGATGAAATCCCTCTTTACATCAGCCATTGCTAGATTCGGGTGGGCCTTCGACCATTTCATAAACCATCGCAGGGCCCTCTCCCTAAGAGTGGTCTGGAATTCTATCAACTTTCCAACATCTGGCGTCTGTCGTGCCCTCCAGATGGCCTCGTAGAGATACCAGTGTTGTTCGACATCGTCATTCCCTTTGCCAAATAATTATGGGTACCGTGTGAGTGATCCCGCCATTTTTACTTGATTGGGCGGTATTAAAACGAAGTCGTTGGATCTTAGTTGTGAGACAAGGCCACTAACAATCCAGCTACTACCTTGTGCTCCAATTGGAGACTGACTGTGATACAATCTACTTAATTCGTGTAACCTAACAAAAATTTCACTTATAGGCTTGTAGAGCACCAGGGGAAGGTCAGGATTAGAGCTACTAGAACTGTGGGGACTAGGAATACCTGGGGATATGGACGCCGACCTTTCTTGGAAGAGTTGCTCCATTGCAACATACATCTCCACATCGGACACCTCCTCTGGGCGCGCGTCTGTACCTTGTTCGTCAGACTTCCTTCCTTTCTCCCCCTGGGCTGGACTCCTATACGCCTGCCGTACTTCTTTCATGACCCCTCCTATATCTTGGGGACCCACCAGACCTTTCATTCCCTTCATCTTCTGAGGCGCCTCTTCTTCTCCCTTCCGACTACTTCCTTTTCTCTTCAACTCCCTCATCACCCTCTCTCACCACCTTTCTGCAATCTGCGCCCTCCGATGTGCTCGCCGCTCCCTAAGCCTATTGGCAGCCTTGACATCCATACTCCTACTCCCCTTCTCATGGTTCTAATAACATCTCTCCCTCAGTCCCTTCCCCCGGCACTGGGGTTTTACGCTTCCATATTTGCTTTCTGGAATCCCATCAGTCCTTCCTCCACCATTAATGCCTTGATCCACAAGGGAATCTCCTTTAGTAGTTTTCCCCTTAACCCAGATCTGAAGGTACTTTCTGCCTTTAAGAAAGACTGGTAGCACTTGGCTGCAAACTCTACTATGTATCCTTCCAGAGTAGATTCCACCCAAAAATATACAACTCGGGTTAAATCAGTGTCTAACCGATGAAGCGTCACCAGATCCTTGTGGGCCCACTTGCAATTGATCTTACGCAACTTCCCCTTGACGGTCTTGGTCTGAAGCCTCTGAAACCAGTTGTAGAGTTCTTTTGGGAACCTTCCCCAGAATATTTCGTAGGTATCACTAGCAGAGTCAGAGAATAGGACCAAGTCTTTAATCGTCTTTTCTTTCAGTCATCTCAGCTCTGCTTGCTGGGCTATGAACTGATCTAGGTGGTTATCCCACCAGCTTCATATTTCTCTTTTGAAGATCCGAGATACCATGATCTAGCTCCTAGATGTATTTTCAGGTCCCAGCAACGGAACCATTTGTTGGCGAGAAAATAGGTCTCGCAGAGAAGACCCGGGTTCAGGGCTGAGGGCCAACAAGGTTTTCCGCAGTAGTCTAGATTCACGCCAGCATTTCCACTCTACTCCGAAGGGGCAGAGAGTCTCACCCGAGGCATGCCGTGACCCTACTGTGATTGAGAGTAGATCAGTATCATTTCCCTGACATCCAAATAGGTGAACCAAAGCTAAACTAAGGAATTAAACAACCATGACAGAACATTCCGCAACATATATTCTTCAGGGAAGCAGTTAAACCAGCAATAAAAAAAATTTTAAACACAGCTATGAAAAACACTCATTCATATTTAACATCACATATCACAACAACCATATTTTATATATTAGTCAGTGGCCGACAGAGGCAAATCATTACAAAGCTCTTCTACAGAAGAGCATAGACCAGAACAACATACAACACATCCCGAGGGACAGAGAGAAACTACAATGATCTGGAAGAGAGGAGAACAGTACAACCCGATAGAGCTCTCCTGTGGCTCCCTGCTACCTATCCCGTCTGT
Organism: Pinus albicaulis; assembly: GCA_034641835.2. NCBI lineage: Eukaryota > Viridiplantae > Streptophyta > Pinopsida > Pinales > Pinaceae > Pinus > Pinus albicaulis. The sequence goes on along the minus strand of JAXQQM020087348.1, from coordinate 72,248 downwards.
ACCAGCCTCCTTCTCCGTTGGCTGGTTGCTTATTTATTCTCCTGCTCGCACGACTGACAGTTCTTCCCTGTTTCTTGCTCGACTGTGTTTCGTTTCTTTTCGTTCACCAGGAGTTCACTGTCGGTTTCCTTCTGCGCCCTTCCGTTGTTTATGCTTGATCCCGCGACCACCACGACACTTGTCCTCTGCCTTTCCGCAACCTTGACACCTCCCTGCCTACCGAGGTTGCATTCCGCCACGTGCTCGCCGGCACTCAAAATATGTTGATCTCCAAAACAAGGGCCCCAACACCATAAAAGGATAAATTTATATGGTTTAAACATTATCCCAAGCATTATTAACCCATATCCTAAGTTTTAAGACCACATAATATACCCCCGCCATTCTTCCTTTTTCATTTCATTTCCCTTAAACATATCCTGCCATTTATTCCCTTTATTTACATTTCCCTAAATCATTCCCTTCATGCATTACTGACACTTTATTAAATAAAACCAGACCCCACCAGTCCACATCATTGTGTCTTACCATCCTCTCATATTCCCATACATCTGATGATTCTCCTCACAGTTGTCGACATCCAACGGCTCTCAGAGCCTTTCGGCCCCGCTTCACAAATCGAACCTTATCACCAGGTGGGGCATCCGAACTCAACAGTAAAATAAAATAGGCCGATGATATGTGGCACCATCTCAGGATTTCGGACCCCCTAGGCGCGAAACCATAAACCACTTAATCCCCCCTCTGAAAGCTGATTTCCCAGTACCATTTAAATGACCGTTGATCCCCGCGTCATTCCGTTGCCACCACCTCATCCTCCATATCATTCGCTCATTGAACTGTCATATCTCCATTATCAGTCCATTAAGCTTTTAATTGACTTAATCGTTGATTCCTTGCGCCACCAAAAGAAAGCCTGTTTTTCTATATAAATCTTCTTATTTCCATTTACAGGTTACAATGTTGTTATTTGTAGGTCATTCGCTAGAAACCACACATATCAAGCTTCCATCGCCTGCTCATTCCAGTTATCCTCTTTTTTCCCTGCCTATAATGATTTCTCTGTTCATTATCTATATCCCTATCAGATTTCACTCCCATCCTTAGCCATCATGCCTCCCAAAGATAAAGGACCCGAGGAAAATATCAATCCTCTGATTTTCCCTCCTATAGACCTTCATCATGTCCCTATGGTTGATAGAGACTACAGGATCTATGAAACACATTTTGATATTTATATTATCGAGATGTATTACTACCTCTAAGATAAGTGGATTGATAAATCAGATGAAATCCATCTCTGGGAGTGAAACCTACCTCATTATATCTTTCCTCCTACCCACAGTGCTCCTGATTTCATTAGGAAATGCCATGCCTCGTATTTTCCAATCCAGAGAGCCATAATCAATTTCGATGGACAATTTTCGGTTACCATAACCCCTCGGGCCATTGATCAAATGACGCTAGCCCCCATAGTCAACAATGGTACCCCATTTTCTCATGATGCTCTGGTTGAATATATTAGATATTAGACCTTGCTAAAAGAACCCAAACTCTAGAATTATTCCTAGCACAAGATGCTTCATTTCATAAGAAAAATCCTGCTTATCCTTCATCCCTATTTCTTGAGATAACCAAGTATATAACCACTGTCCTATCTTACCATCTTGGATACTACTCTTATCAATATGTAGATGAGGCCATTATAGGATTTTTATCAATCTTTTCCAATGATGCCAAACTTTCAATAGTGTTCAATTTCAGTCATTTCCTTGCAGATTCTATTCATCATCAGTTGCTTGACTTCAACACAGAGGAGGTATTTAAATATACCTTTGTCTTAGTCTACATGTTCATATACTTTCAAGGAGACAACATGAAATTTTCATTGCAGAAACTAAATGAGAAAGGAGACCAACAATTGGTCATTTTCTGGACCACCCTGGTTATGAAAGATCAGAATGAGTTCACAAATAAACAGTTCATTGAGATGTTTTTCCACCCAGCCATTGGACTTTTAAGCAACATAGATGAACCAAGAATCAGTGAATAAATCCAAAATATTTTGCAGTTGTCAGAATAAGTACAAACAAGAGATTTTTACTTATATGAAAACTACATAGAGATAAGAGTTTTTGGATGTGAGCTGCAACCATATAAGTTTCCAAAATTCCTCCCAATGGTTATTTTTGCCTTAGAATTCATCAGTCAGATGATCAATATGGATCAGTTCCATTTTTTTGTTGCCAAGAAAACTTCCCAGTTTAAGCTAAAAACGTAGGCTAGCCCATTAATATGTAACATCAGGAAAGCAGGAGCAGAGGCATACCAACTATTGAAGAAAATGCAGTTTGATCTAAGCTTCACTTGGTGATATGATCCATTAGGGATATTTTACAAATTAAGGGTAGAAACCAAATCTACTCCTTATTTCCACACACCAAGGCCAGAAATAGAGAAGTATAAGAACCAACCAGAGTGGATAGAGAATGCATTACATGAGGCATAAGAACAACCAGTCTCTTCATCAACAGTGTAGACTCCTATAAATCAAGAAAAGACAGCTAAAAGGAATAGAGAATAAGGATCCCCTTCAGAGACAAAAATATTCAGCAAGGGTTTTAAAATCATGTATAAAAAGAAGGCTAAGCTTAGTTTTATATTATGCCTTAGCAAATATTCAAAGCAAAAAACTCCTATTAACACTAATGAGCCTCTTATATCCTCATTAATAGGTGAGCAGTCTACATAGTTTCCTACCACTTCCATGACTACAACATAGCAACAACAGATCATGCATATATGTACATACTCTTTAAGCGAGCCATAGAATAGCACCAAGGATATATTCAAGGAAATCAAATTAAAAAATGAAGCCTTGAAGATAAACACATACAATCAATTCTGGAAACAAACTTCAGGTGCCCAGATAATGTTATTTCTAGCCTTCAACTCAAAGAAAGGAAGAATGCTAATGGAATTTCTTCAAGCACAAGTTCCTCAGCCCAAAGGAGAAGAAAATTATAAGAAGACATGTCTTGATTTTGATGTCAGAGACATATATCCCATTGATCAAATGGAGATGCATAAACAAACTGGGGAGATGATTTTCTCCACTGTAACTAACACTGCTATGTCTTTATCTAAATTGCTAACACTAGCAAATGTCCGGTCCCAACTCAACATGCAAAAAGTTTCAGCTTTTGCCAAAGATACCAGGATTAAAACCTTGGAATATTTGGTAATCAAATTGGGTTATGATCCTGCAAATGTTAATGTTGTAGAGGAGTTGATTAAGAAAAAGAATGCATATATTGCATCATTCAGGAAGTAGTTAAAACTACCAGCAACATAAGATCCTTTAGCAAAGGAGATTGAAGAGACAAAGAAAGAAAAGGTAGACACGATGAAGCTCATTTTAGAATAGAGTACACAGTTGAAGCAAATGGAAACAGAGATGGAGAAGTGGATTAAAGAAAGCAAGAAACCAGCCAAGCAAGTTGCTCCTTTACTAAAGCACTTCCTATGACAACTATTCCTACTGCTATAGATTCTACCACAAGTAAAGGATATGTTGCAGAATAGTTAGCATCTACACTCCAAAATATGACCTTGTAGACTGAAGAAATAAATAATTTATTGGACAAAGTGAAACTTCTAGAGGATCAGCAAAAGAAGTCTGACACCTTCCATGCATCAATGCTTCAGAGAGCTCAAAACCAAGTAGAAATATGGAAGAAATCAACCAATGAAGCTTCTATTGGCTACACTCTTGGTAATGTTAGAGAAATTATTTGGAACAACATAATTGAGGAAATTAATGAAATATGGCCATCTATCAATATCATCTTTGAGCCGAAGGAGTTAGTGGAAAAAGCAAATCAGGCAATTTTTGATATAAATACGCAACTAGGAGAAATGCCTAATACAACCAACAACATTACAAAGTTTCTAAACTCTAAGGACAACCAAGAACTGGATGAGCTAGGGGTAGATGACAGGACTGAGACTATCCTCGCGGTAAAGAAAGTTCTGATAAGAAAGAACTTAGTAGTGCAGTTAACAGAGAAGTGTCACACTCTTGATATTGCAATCAATAGATTTCTCTCAAGAATTGATGCATTGATTAAAAAAGGTTTTCCCTCACTATTTGTTATAAATGATAAAATAATTCCTAGGGAAGATTATATGAAGAAGCTCAAAGAAACAGTAAGGTCTGCATCCATGTCTTCTATTCAAGGTTCTATGACAAGCAAGGCATTTTACAAAGTTGTTGAAAATATCAGTTTTATTTATCATAAGATAAAAAATATTTTCACTGCAAAACCCACTTTTGCAAAGTATGTTGAGGTAGATGAAATCTACTGTGGCGTTATTAAAGTATCAATTCCAGATAAGGAGCGGTGGGAGAAGCTCGACGAATATTAGGATTAGAGGACAAGTCATCTTGCCACCGGGGCAACAGAATAGTGGCCACTCAGCAACAATTTTCCTTTAAAGCAAGGCTAGACACACTAATTCATTCTTTTTGGATTGAATTACTTTTTCTTTTTGTTAAATTTCAGAAAATATATATTGCCTTGTCACTCAGGCATTTAATGTAACTTTTTTTTCTGTTTTAAATACTTCATCCAAGGAAGTATTTGAGGTTGCACCCTTGAGCTAGTTACAAAAAAGATTTGTAATAGCTGGAGCATTTTTTATTGAATAAAGGATTATGGATTTACTTCATATGGCTTGTGTTTTTATGATTTAGTTCTATTATATTTTTCATTATGTATTCCTCATATAATTTAATTCATTAATAGTTCTCCAATTGAAAATGTAATTGAATCTTGGTTTCATTTTCGATTTGTTGTGAATTTGTAATTGGATTAAGAGATTAATTTACAAAGCTATATGTTATTGTAAACTCCTCTTGAAATTTAATTACACATAGGTTCCTATTATGACTTGATTAAATTTTGTTGATTATGAAAACATATTTTTCATTATTTCGTCTTATAAATGATTAAATACTCTATCTGAATATTAAATCATTTATATTTCTTCATATTCTTCATATCCATCCCACTTTAAATCAAAATTAACCATTTGTAATTAAAGAACAACCTTTTATTTTATCAGAGATATTTTTAAGTTAAATCACCTATTTCAGAAAAATGTTCACTGGTCATCCAACTATTCAAAAACAAACAAATATTTTAGATGCTTTGGAAAAACTTATCGAACTTAGGTTATCAAAGGACAACAGATCTAACCATATCTTGGCTCAGATGGTTGACTACATAACACATATCTAGTCATGTGTTCACAAGATACATCAATGAACCCACTAATTGTTGGTAAATGTAGCATCAACCTCTTCACTTGAATTGGAATTCTCTTTCATCCAGTTGGTCGCTAGAGGTGTCTCCATGGGATTACAACTCTCCATGAGAAATATCTACAATATCTCAATGACATACTTGCTTTTAGACAAAAAAAATTCCCTCTCACCTTGACATACTTCTAGCCTAAGGATGTATTGGGTGAGACCCATGTATTTCATCTACAATCTCCTTGAAAGGTCCTCGCAATAATTGATCATCTTCTCATAACCTATCAATATTAAATTATCAAAATATAAAACAATGAAAATTAATTTACCTTCTACCAAAATATTATAGAGGTCTACATCTAGTTTAGCTTTGGTGAAGACCAATGCAGTGAGATAACTATAAATTTGAGTGTACCAAGATCGAGGTTCTTGTTTGAGACCACACAATTCTTGTTTGAGTCTGCACACATGAGAATCCTAATAAAATGTCTCAAAATATTCTGGTTTCTAGATGTAAACTTCCTTCTCTTTGAATTCCTTCTTTGGAACAAAATTCCTTGAATTCATTCAAAACATACTCACCTCCATTATCGTTCCTGAGAGCCTTCACATTGTTTTCTATCTTTTTCTCAACTAGTGCCTTGAATTCTATAAATTTTGAGAATTTCTCATACTTCTACATGAAGAAGATTTAGCACTTTCTTGAGAAATCATCAATAAAAATAACAAATGATTTATTTATGGAAATGGAGGATATCGAGAAGGGTCCACAAACATTAGAGTGGACACTCTCCAATATTTCCTTTTCCTTGCTATCTCAATCATGGAATGTAGATTTTACATACTTCGCCAAGGTACAACCCTTGTAGACATCCTGATACTCAAGTGATCCTTTAGGGAGGCCATTGGTTATTTTCTGTATAGTTTTATGGGTGCCATGGCGCAAATGACAAGTGTCATATGCCAGAGTTCACCAACATCTCAACTCTGCACTTTCACTACCTTACTTCTTAATGTAGTGCAATATTCCACATAAAGTTTGTACATGTTATTCACGCGAACCCAGATCTACTTCACTTGCCCAGTAGATATGTGTCTCAGAAAGGCTTTCCCTTTACTAAAGATTACATCATAGCCACAGTCTTCCAAAACTGCTACAAAGATGAGGTTTTTATTTAGGCCTGGAAAAAATATGAAATCTTTGAGGTGAAGATGGGATCCTGACTCCCTCTTAAAGGTTAATGTACCAACCTTGGTAGCATTGTACCTTTATTCGTCCCCAACCTCAATATATATTTGGAGATCTTTCTCGTCTAAGTCACTGCAAAACTCTCTACACCCTAGCATGTGGAACAAGGCACCTGAGTCCAAGTACCACACACTCCCCATCACAATGTTGTACATGCATGCGATAAATATGAAGTATAACTCAAACTGTGAAGCCAATGCTTCACTTGTTTCTCCTCATGAGTTCTTCTTGTTAGATGTTTTGTGTGGACACTTTGTAGCATAATGCCCAAATTCATGAAAATCGACGAATTTTATTTTGGACAAGTCTTTCTTCGTTCCCCCTTTGTTGGAATCTAATTTGGTTTGATATTTCTTCCCTTTTCCCTTCTTTCCCTTCCCAACCAATGCAAAATTTTTGTCATCCTCTCCCTTGGATGAACCTCCATCTCTAGTATTTCGTCTGATTTTTTATTTTACCAAATCAAACCATAAACGTTCCCAATTTGGTAATCTCTCTCTCTCGTTCACCATGTCCTAGTAGCTATGCTAGGATTTTGGAAGGCTTATGATATTTCGACCCACCAAGGTCATCTTTCACAACATTCACACGAACCCCTCGAAGCTCATCCCGAACTTGTGTAAATATGGGGAGATGTTGCAGATTAGTATCATTCTTTTACATCCTAATGTTTCGATGTTTGTCTTTTAGGGCCAATTTTCTATGGTCAATTTTATTTTCAAATAGCTCAGTCAGTGTCTTCCACATTGTGAATGGTGTCTCTTTGCCATGGATATTTGGGACAATGTGGTCTCTTCACTTCCTCTAGGATTATTCTCCTCACCTTTGCTACATATTTCTTCCAATGGGCTAGATTTTGGGAATCAATTAATACTAGTTTTAGAGTGACTGTCTTGACATAATCTAGAAATCCATTGTCATCAAGCACTTCCTCTATGTGATCGTTCCAAGAAATGAAATTTGAGTTGCCTTTCAAGGCATACTCTAATCCCAGTCCATTGAAGGCCATTCTCCCAAATCTGAAGAAATACTGCTATACTAAAGATGAAAATTCAAAATTCTTGAGGAACAAACTCAAAATTATCGTTCTTATGTGAATCATTCTCTTACACCATGTAGATATTTGGTGATAGAATTGCAATTTCTCAAGAAATATGATCCAAATCAAGAGACAAAATTCTACTCTACTTCTCTGTAGAAATCAATTCACAATTTAGAATGACATGCATAGACATGAAATAAGAAAAACCACAAACACAGAGTGATTTCTAGGGGACCCCAACTTGGAAAAACCCCTCAAGCCTATTTTCAATAATCAATCAACTGAGAAACTATTATAATTTCTAGTTTGAGCTCTGAGCTCAACATGCAAAAGAATAATTATTCTCCTGCTCAATGAATAAGCTCTAGCCAACACTTAGCCAATTATTTTCTCATTAAGGCCCCTATTTCCTTATGCAAATCCCAAGGAAATTATCCCCTATTATTTAGGAACTTCCTCCAAAATTATTACACAATTCCCAAGGATTGATCACTGACTGCATGCAGCACCTGTACACTCAACACTAGTTTAAAAATGATGTCACAATACCTTGGAATATACACCACAAGTGAGAAATTTAAATTCCTTGCATGCATGAGTTATTTTTGGTCAATTGATCAGTTAACTAGATGATATCTTAGTTATATTGTTGTCCCATTGCACAAATGACCTCCAACTAGTTATATTAACTATTATAACTAGTTTAACTTAGTACAACTAGAAATAACTCAACTAGATTGCTATAAATTAGCAATCACTCATGTATAACTGAACTACAAGCCCTCTAACTCAAATTTATTGAGCTAACCGAGTGACAAGAGCTATGCCAGCTCAGTTAAATGCCTCCAAGTTGTTTTTTGATGTGGAAATTTTGAATCTTCTCAATTTAACCAAGGGTAAGTAAAATTGAGCCTTTCTTGCTACACTTCTCAACAATAAAATACTTCTAATAGTTTCCATTTGTTGCTCCATTTTATTTATCATATCAGGCCCAATGAGGACCCTATTCACTGGATCACTCAATCTTATAGGAGTGTTACAAATGCTCCCATAGAGTGCCTCAAATGGGCTCATATTTAGTGACTCTTGATATCGATTGTTATGTCCAAACTACATAAGTGGAAGATATTCCTCCCACTTCCTTGGCTAATGCGTTACAAACATTCTTAGCATGACTTAAAGGATTCTATTCATCCTCTATGTTTTCCCATCTATTTTTGGATGGTAAGTTGTGTTGAAAGCCAATTCTATCCCCAAGCCTACAAAGTTCCTTCCAAAACCTTAAAGTGAACTTGGCATCTCTATCTGAGATTATATTCTCGTTGAACCTTAGTTAAATTGAGAGGGGGGTGAATCACTTTAACACATTCATGGACTTTTGAAACTTTTCATTAAACTTATTTACACTTTCATTTCATGTCCAACTTAATAGATGAGTAATCTTAAAATGTGAGCAGCAAGTATTAATATGATATAAAAATAGACTTAATATGAGAGCAACAGGTAATAAGCAAAAGATATAACTCATATCAACAGATAAACATCATGCACAGAGACACCAAATATAAGTGGAAACCCATAAAGGGAGAAAACCACATCTTATTATTGTTGTGATGCAAAGGCAAGCTCCAACTCCCTCTCACCACTGTCTTTCTGCAGACACCAACCTACAGGATGCTCCAATCCTCAATTCTGCAAACTACAACTTGCAAGGAAGCACCAACTCCCTTCAATTTTCTGCAAGCACCAACCTACAGGAGGCTCCAACCTCAGTCAGCTACAACTGACAGCTATCAAGCTACAACTTGATAGGGAAGCTCCAACTTCCTCAATTTATCAAATTGAATGTTTGCTGATTTACCTCAGATATCAGCTCTGTTCTGTAGCATCTCTTTCTGCTCTTCTTTTATTAATCTTCTCTGCCTCACTCTTCTATACTCTGCATTCTCTATATTTACTCTCTCTAAAAACTCTCTTATGCATATCCAGTTGATATTATATATAGAGTTCCTCACATGACTGTTTGTATTTCACAAGGAATTTGGAGTGAACAGTAATGACTCTTTGGCTTTTGTCTTCTCATTCCTTTTTCCAACTTATTTTTAAAATTATAACAATATGTACAAATTTCAATGATACAGTGGGATTTTCTTTTTCCTTTGGATACTTGCCTTTGCATCACAAAAAATATAAAACAAAATCATTACATTCAATCACTATGAAAACTCCAGCTCACTTATTCAGCCTCTTGGCTCGCTGCGCATTTGTCTTTTCTTTGACTGTGTCTTTGTCCCTTTCGGCTCTGTTTGTTTCCTTATTCAATGTCACAGAGTAACGACTATCTATCATATATATGTAACTGTGCTTTTTATATCAGGCCCATTTGATTCTCGGCACAATAATAAAATGCCATTTTGATATGTGTACTGTCGTGGTATAACTACAACGCCTTTTATACCTAACACAACTTCAGCTCTCGGCATAATAATAAAACCCTGTTTAACATATACAATGCCCTTTCGGGCCCACCATCTGAAATTTTCTTATTCTCCATTGCGATGAGCTTCATCCAAAGATTTCCGATTGCGATTAGGTCTTTTGCGATAGTTGCGATGCGATTAATCGCAATCGCAAATTTCATTTGTATGTTCCACTGCTCTGCTTTCGTGCCTATGCGATGGCCCCACACTGCATGCATATATATATATATATATATATATATATATATATATATATATATATATATATATATATATATATATATATATATATATATATATATATATATATATATATATATATATATATATATATATATTGGTTCATATATACTCTCTGCCTTACCCTTTTTCTTTTCTTCAGCTTTGGCTTAAATCTTGGTGTAAACATACATTAAACCTTTTCCTGTACATGGAGCCCACACTACAAGGACATTCCGCCTTATTTTACTTTCCAATCACAATTGCAACATTTAGAGATGATCTTGTGCCTTTCGTCATCTGATTTCCGCCGATGCGATGAGCGAGGGTCCCACTAGACCATACTTCGTCATTTCAATGTTTTTATGTTATATTTCTCTTTTAACTGTCGATGCTCTTTAAAAAAGGAAATCCTTATTCTTCCGCTGCACCGATGCGATTAGGCTGGAATTTAAATATATATCAATTATGGTTCATTGATCCATCGGGTCTGAACTTTCATCGCAATCGCAAATTTCATTGGTATGTTCCACTGCACAGTTTTTCTCCAATGAGATTAATCGCAACTTGAATATTCTCGATGCAATTGATGTATTTATCCTTCGACTGCTTCCGATTGCGATTGATCGCAATCGCAACTCCTTGTTTACATGTTACGCTGCACAGTTTTTCTCCGATGTGATTAATCACAACTTGAATATTCCCAATGCGATTGATGTATTTATCCTTCGACTGCTTCTGATTGCGATTAATCGCAATCACAACTCCCAGTTTCATGTTCCGATACTCCACCCTTTCCCGATGCTATCAGTCACTATTCACCGGAACTCAAAAATATATGAATTGCTATTTATATGCCCATCGGGTCCGGGCTTCAATCACAATCGTAACTTCTTGTTTACATGTTCCGCTGCTTTCTCCGATGCGATTTGGTGAGGGTCCCACCTTATGGTACTTTGGTTATTTGTTTAAAAAGCACTACACTTATATAAAGCACTGCATATATATATATGCTTCCGCTTTAGTTCTAATGTATGGCCCCACTTTTATGTGTGGCCCCACTTGAGTATTACCTTTGGTTTATATGCAAGCATTTACATAAGGTTTTCGAACGCACAAGCATATAATACATATGGTTTGTATTGTAGGCTTGGTCCTTTTTTTTTTATATAAAGCGCAATATATGTAACGTGTTGCGCATATATATAAGCTTTCGCTTCCGCCTAGGTTACGATTCCTGGAATGAGGTTTATGTAACCTCTCGCCTGCTTGACCATTTCATCTCTACCTCTATATTTGATGCTTCTGCCTCCATGACTCTGCCTCTGCCTCTGCTGTGATAACGGCTCTGCCTCTGCCTCCATGACTCTGCCTCTGCCTCTATAGTGATAACGACTCTGCCTCTATTAATCTCTTCCTCTAGATTCGTTGTTTTTCGGCTAGGTTCTACCTCTGCCTTCCTTGTGCTTCTTTCTCTGTCTCTGTCATTGCTTCTTTCGCTGCTTCTGTTGTTTGACTGTTACATTTCAACAGTCTTCTTCTGCCTATCTCATTTGCTTCCTTTGTTCTCTTCTTTTTTGCCTCCTTTGTCTATCTCTGTCTTTGCTGCCTCCTTTGCCATCAATGAAAACATTTCCAACAGTCTCCCCCTTTGGCATTGATGGAAATACACTTCCTTTGTTTGCCTGTTAGGATCCTTTCTCCTGTTGCTTGCTCTTCCTCCCCCTTTGACATCAATGGCAAGGGGTTTGAATTCTTAGTGTAGATTTTATTCTTTGATCCTGTGTTTTTATCCTTTTTCAACATTTCGTGCATTTCCTCTCTTTAAAATTTTCTTACTTTGTACGTTGCTGCTCCAAACTTTGGATTAGATCTAAAACACTGACCCTTTAGCCTTTTTCATTGATTCTTTTATGCTGGATGTATTTTGATCCTGAGGAACTGGTTCATGCTTCCCTTGCTGGCTGATCTTCCCCTGGAATGATATTTTCGTTTCTGTTCTCCCCCTGAAACTGTTCTTTCTCTTCATATCAGAGAGTAGCATCTACAGATACTACCCCTAGTCTGTCCCTCAAATATTCAAATGGTTCTCTAGCAAGTGGTTTGGTAAATATATCTGCCGTCTGTTATTTTGTTGGTACATACTCCAGTTTTACTATCTTCTAAGCCACTTGTTCTCGGAGTAAATGATACTTGATTGGGATATGTTTATTTTTTGAGTGAAGCACAAGATTTTTAGATATACTTATAGCACTTGTATTATCACATTTGATTGAGATAGGTTCATCAATTCTTACCTTCATGTCTTGGAGGGTTTTCTTCATCCACATGACTTGAGTACAACATCTTGCTGCTACTATATATTTTGCTTCTATTTTAGATAGAGAGATAGATGTTTGTTTCTTGCTTAACCATGCCACTAGAATTTCTCCTAGATAGAAAGCACCTCCACTTGTGCTTTTCGTGTCATCCACATAACTGGCCCAATCTGCATCTATGTATGTTGTCAAAGTGAAGCTTTTGCCTTTAGGATACCAAAGTCCATACTGTGTTGTTCCTTGTAGATATCTAAGTATTCTTTTGACTGCCAGAAGATGGTTTTGTTTAGGTTCTGCTTGATATCTAGCCACTAGTCCTACTGCTAGCATGATGTATGGTCTTGATGCTGTCAGATACAACAGAGTTCCTATCATGGATCTATAGAGTTTTTTATCTATATCTGCAGACCCATCATCAGCACACAACTTGCATCCCGTGATCATGGGAGTTGACACAGGTTTGCAGTCCTCCATTTTGAACGTTTTCAACATTTCTTTTAAGTATTTTTCCTGTGAGATGAATGTGCCCGTGTTATTTTGCTGAATTTGAAGTCCTAAGTAGAAACTGAGTTCTCCAATCATGGACATCTCAAACTCTGATTTCATCTTCTTAGCAAACCCTTTTTCTAGTTCATCTCTGTTGCTTCCAAACATAATGTCATCAACATATACTACAACAATCAGGAGTTCATTTTCATGGGCTTTTATGTATAGATTGCTATCTACTCCTCCTCTCTTAAAGCCTTGTTTTTGCAAGTATTTATCCAGCCTTGAGTACCAAGCACGAGGAGCTTGTTTTAGTCCATATAGAGCCTTCTTTAGTTTGCATACATAGTCTTCTTTGTCTGTTAATGAGAAGCCTTATGGTTGTTCCATGTAGACTTCTTCTTCTAGATCTCCATTCAGAAATGCAGATTTCACATCCATTTGATATACCTTGAAGTCTTGGTAGCATGCAAAGGCCAGAAACATTCTGATGGCTTCCATTTTGGCTACAGGAGAAAATGTTTCATCATAATCAAGTCCTTCAATTTGTGAATATCCTTTGCAAACTAGTCTGGCTTTATTCCTGATTACCTGTCCTTGCTCATTCATTTTATTCTTGAATACCCATTTTGAGCCTATGACATTTTTCTCAGTGGGTCTAGAACCTAGTTCCTAGGTATTGTTTTTCTCAATTTGGTCCAATTATTCATTCATTGCATTCACCCAATACTTCTCCTTGCTGGCTTCTTCAAATCTCTTTGGCTCTATCTGTGATAACATGGCTATGTATACCTCTTCTATTTGTTCAATTAGCTGCCTTCTTGTCTGGACCCCTACTTTCTTGTCTCCTATGATCTGATCTTCGGGATGATTCTTCTGAGTGTATCTTGAGGGGGCTTTCGAGCTCAACTCAGTTCTTCTGTCTTTCTTGTTTCCTCATCATCTTGGTTTTCTTCTTCATAGTTGTCCGATGGACTGCAACACTCTATATCTCTTGTATTGTTTGTAAGTTCTTCATCAAATCTCACGCCAATGCTTTCTACTATTTCTCTAAGAGTCTTATTGTAGCAATTGCATCTCTTTACTTTTGGAAGCATATCCTAGAAAATCCCTTCATCTTGCATCAAATTTCCCAAGATTTTCATCATTATTCTTTATGTAACACTTTCTTCCAAAGATTCTAAAGTGTTTAATTGAAGCTAGTTTCCCATGCCATAGTTCATAGGGAGTATTATCACTGCTTGGCCTTAAGTGGGCTTTGTTTAGAATATGCATGACTGTGTGTACTACTTCTGCCCAGAAGGTTTGAGGAATATTACTCTCTTGCATCATGGCTCTGGCTATTTGCTGTACAGACATGTTTTGTCTCTTCGCTACTCCATTCTATTGAGGTGTCCCCGCAATAGTAAATTGTTGCTTTATGCCATGTTCATTGCATAGGTTTGCAAAGTCATAATCAGTGAATTCACCTCCTCTGTCTGATCTAATGCATTTAAGCTTGCATCCTGTCTCATTTTTTGCTAAAGCTTTGAATATTTTGAATTTTTCCAGAGCTTCCAATTTATTCTTGAGAAATGCAACCCATGTCATTCTGGATAAATCATCTATTATCGACATGAAGTAGGATTCTCCACTTGGTGTTTTAGTTCTTACAGGTCCGCATAGGTCCATGTGCAAAAGTTGTAGAGGTCTTCTTGTTGATAACTCATCTTTGGCCTTGAAGGATGTTATGAGATTATATCACAATTCATAGTCCAATTTATTTAAGGGTAAATAAATTATATGCCCCACATTCTCACCAATGTGCATCAGAATTTCCTCACCAATGTGCATCGAAAATTCCTCACCAGTGTGCATAAAAAATTCCTCACCAATGTGCATTTGAATTTCATCACCAATGTGGGTGAATTTTTTGTCCTTTATGGTTTCCAATTTCACTATTTATGGTTGCAAATTTCAACACTCCCTCTCAACACGAAAGGAATTCAATCTATCCTGATCTGGTACCTTTAGAATTTTCTACATGCAACACTTCTCTAGTGTTGTTTGCACCTGCAACTCATGAAACTGAAAAGCCTACGAAAAATTGAATTAGTATAATGAATTTGTCATCAGAGTCTTCTGACTGCTGCTAGCTACTGCACTTGTCTATTGGACTCTTTGTGATGCTGCTGACATCTGCATCCGTGCCCTCTACATTGCTTCCAACTCTGATCTGCGCTCCAGTATCCAACATCTGTCACTCTGATTTCTATCTTCTTGACATATAACTGCATCAATCCAACCGATCCTTCCTACTACTGTTTTACTATGGGATCTCGTAGCTGTGTTTGATTGCCTGCGTTACTCATATCAATGGGACTTGTTGTTCCTTGAGAAAAAATTCCTTGCTGTGTAAAGGAATCCGTGCTCAAGACATTAAATATTATGTCACAAAAAAGCATATGTCTGTCTCTGTTTATTAAACCTTCAAATATTAATAATATATTTTCGAAATATCAAATCTTTACAAGTTTTGCAATGCCATGTTCTCTTTATATTGAAGTGAGCGAATGGAAGACGAAGAAAGAAAAGGATTTTAAATTGACATGCTGCTTAAAACAGAATCTACCATTATAAAATTCTGAAGAAGTGAGTAACAATAAAGCTAAAATAGAGGAGCGCCCATTAAGGATGTTTAACTCTTAGATACACAAATATCAAGAGACCTGCAGCTCAAATCACTCTACTTTATTCACAGATATGGAAATGAAATGAAAACTAAGAAAACTCTTCAACACAGATGGAATAATGGAAACTTGCAAAACTTTTCATTCATTCAATATTTTTCAGTACAAAATTAGCCTTCAAGGTCCAAAACTCGGAACCTTCTTTCTTCTTCCAATTGTCTTTAAATACAATATGATCAAAATGGTTTCCAGTAATGAAACCGATTCTAACTAATTCTAACTGTCTAACTACTTAATGTAGTGGAGGTACATGCCTCAGGAAAGTTCTATTACATTTACATAACTTCAATTAACATGATAAATTTCTAATCTAAGTGAGCTGATGCACCTGAAATAGTGGTTGTCTCAATGACTATTTGTGGCTGAATGGCTACTTGTGGCTGAGTGGCTGGAGTTGTCTTTTTTGTGTCCATAGAAAATATTTTGCATTCTTTCCAGAGCTTATCCTGAGTTGTCGAAGCATTCTTATAACGATGATATTCCAGTGTAAACGCAACAACCTGACTATGAGTAAGATTACCTGTAAATAATGTTTTCACCATCCATAGCAGAAGAAAATTCCTTTGTAAGAAATTAAATACCGTTTCTCCCTTCAAAACCTGTGTCTTCTCATGCCGGCCATCTGCTCTGCTTTTTGCAAATATCAACTGATCTTCATAGAATTTCCAGGACATAATCTCCCCTCTCTCCGTCCAGCATGAGGGCAAACCTGTTCTCGTCAACTTGTCAAATGATATATCAAATTTCTTAATTATCTCTTTAATTCCCTGTAACCGCTTCTCTGCGGCCTTTAGAAGGTCGTTTTTTATTATCATTTTATTTACCTCTTCAGCATAGAAGTACCTATCATGTATCCCCATATCTCCTAACTCTTCATCTGTCTTGGCATTAATAAAGTTTATGAATTTTCTGGCCCAATTCGCTCTTTTAAGAGCGGCCTGCTTCTCAGACAATAACTCCTTTTCATGTTGTGATACAATGCTTTTCTCTCTGGCAATTATATTCATGGAATCCCATTTTGACTGCATTTCTGAAATAATTTCATTCCAGATGATATCCTTAGCTTTAATCAGAGAAATATTTCCCTTTAATTTCTCCTTGAGCTCTTTGATTTCATCCTCAGCTTTCTGTAGCTTCTGCTTGTTCTCTTGTGCTTTTTCTTCCCATCCTTGCAGACATCATCGATTTCAATAACATCCTCTCTACCTCTTTTGCTCATTCTTTCCAAAATTGCAGGTGTTTGAATACTGGTCTTTGATGAACTTGACCCTCCTGGATTAGCCAGTTTCTCCAAATCAGGTTTACTTACATGAGTAAATGCAACATACCCATTCTCAACCCTTTTCTGAGAAATTATCCCATGTGGATCATAGGGCCATTTCTCTCCCAACAACAACTGCGTCCCTTCCAATATTTTTGATACTTCTTCAAAAGCTTGTCTTGTGTTGACAACAAAAGGGCCTACACTCATAGGAAACTTGTACATCAATCCTTTCTTCATGGGCAGAAAATGAACTTGATCTACATTAAGACTTTGCCTTATAAATTCCAGGGCAAAAAGTCTCATGGGAACAAAGGTTGGGAGCCTATAGGGCTCAATACTAACTCCATACAGCCTTATCTCAGAGTAATCTTCAAATACAAACCAATCTCCAAATTTACAATTGGGTCCTAACTGTAGGAACTCCTGGGCCTTTGGCAGAAAGCATGGAGGAAGAGTTCCATTCAGAATTTTATAAGTAGCAGACATGAAATGGTCAGCAAATTCAAACAGCCCGGCTTCGTTCTCTTCTTTTCTAACCATATCGGTCCAGAATAAAACTGACTGCTTATTTTTATTACTATCCATTATATTTAAACACACACTCATGAACTCTTCAACATTTTGATATAAAAATAAGTAAACTACCAATGATGGAAATCTGAAAAAACCTGTTAGAGGGAAGGCGATCAATTGGGAATTTACTACTTCCTGCCAAAAAGACGGGATGTCTAGCACCACCCCTGGTTTCATCATAAGAGCGAACATCCCCAAGACTGCTTTATCAATTTCGTGATCATCATCTCTTCCCAAAATCTCCATAATGCAGCTAGGAACTGGCCTATACTGAACACTGAACGCCTCCAAACTGAACTTTCCTGCTTCAAATTGAGTTTTCTCTGGACTTGGTATCAAAAATGACATGCAACGATTAAACTCTTCATTTGAAAGATCCTCGAAATACTGAGCCAACGAATCTTCGGAGAACTGCAATGGAGACTCATCTTCTGGAAAACATAATGCTTGACGCATTAATTGTGTTGAAACCTGCAGGATATTTCCCCCCTGAGAATTCATAACGAAACACTTGCCAGGGTACATAGACGAAACTAACCAAGAAATGAATTCGGGGAAGAAGTGAGTTTTTGGAACACAAGCGGACAACACACCCGAACTTTTCATAGCAGAGAACGCAGGGGACTTGTCAGTGTTCAGGGTTACTTGGTAATGCAATAGGGGGTGGTTGACGGATGACGCGGTATCATGAACATCCTTCTCGCTATCTAGGAGGGGACTGAGACTTGATGAACCAGATAACGATGTTCGCTTGGCCATGGCTGACAGGAATTCGAAAGCAATTCGTGAGGCAATGGATAATGCAAAGGTGGCGGGACGTGGTTAAAAAGGGAAAACAGTCACATATAAACCAAAACGGGATGGAAGAACCCCTTTTATAGGCTACGGAAATCCATAATAAATGCAGGAGTGACGTGGAAAAATAGTTGACAGTGGATGACAGCTGTTTTCCATCTCGGCTGATGACGTCATTGCGGGGGGTCTGTGAGTACGGCGGAAGAGTTTGATCCATACCCCCCGTAATAAATCCCAGCCGTTGATCACGGCATTTCCAAGATCTGACTGGTCAACTGCGGGGGGTCGGGATTTGATAACCGACGGGCTAATTCACCCCCCGCAATAGCTTATCCGTAAGCTTCCTTTCTGTAATCATCACTTCCGCTCGGGAAGCTGCTCGGGACTTAACCTTCAAATCATACATATCGAAATAAAGAAATACATTGCATCTTTTTTTATACTAAAGTATAAATAACTTCATACTGTAGCATATTTTCGCCTTTATATTATTTTTTATTTTCTTTCTCTCTTTTAAATTGTGAAAAATAAAATATAAAAGGATATGCAGATAATGATCCACAACGAGACCCTACCCAAATTTCTTGTTGCGATTATATATGCACATTGCCCCACCTCTCACCTGGGGGTATAGTTGCATGTACTCCCTCTTCCCATCTGGATCGAAATTTCCCCCTCCTAGAGGTCTTTGCTTGAGTGGACTCTTCCACTTAGTTTCCTCTCTGCTTCTCCAATTGTGGCTGCTCCACAACCTTCTGAGACTACTTTTGAGGCTGCATGTTGAGAGATAATTTCTCCCCCTCAACCACTAGGTCACTAACCATTGCTTTTCTCCTCAAATATTTGCATGCATCCTCACCCTCGAGAGCATACAAGTTCTTGACCCTTACATCATTTGTTTCACTCGGTCCGTGGAAATGTGTCTAAGGAACACCTTTCTTTTTCTAAATATGACAACATAATCCATTAGGGGAATTTTGAGGTCTAAAATGGGCCTCCTAAGGAAAATATACAATCAAAATTCACTTTATGAGAACCAATCACATTTTAGGGGGTGACATCATCCCTAATGGTTGAGGTGTCATTGCATGAGTTAAAGGTACTTACTTGTCACATTTTCAATGGTGGATAAAAACTCATGGTTAACCATGGTAGTGCTCTAAGTACTTTTAAAGTCAAAGTAAAGTACTCATAATAAATGTCATTTCACACTTTTTGAATAAAAATATATTATTGTCATTTTATATTTCTTGAAAGAAATAATGCACATCCCTATACATTTATTATATTATATTATATTTATATAGTATATTAATTACATGTTATTATAAAATTTAAATAATATAAATTTTAATTAATAACATATAATAATTAAGAGTTTATAAATTTATATTTATATTTTATTTTAAGTTATTTAAGTACAAAAGGAAAATGCATTAATTGTTTAATAATAATGATTTTTTCTTGAAAAGCTCATTCTTATTTATAGTCACATCAATACAATTTTTTTATTAATTTTATTTTGGTACAACTTTTGAATTGAATTTAACTATGGTTACATGGATTGTGGTGCAAAAAGTGAATTTCAAATTCATAAATATTATTTTATTGGTTTAGCTATTATTTTATTATTTCCTTAGGAGGTCCATTTTAGACCTCAAAATTCCCCTAATAGCCCGAGTATTCAATTCCCTAGATTTCTTTCCTTTTCCAACTAATGAACAATATTCGTATTTTTCTTTGCCATAGGTCACTCTTTGGTGCTCTGCCTTATTTCTTCTATTACTAAGTCGGACAACAAACACTCCCAGTATGCTAACTTCTCCCTCCCATTCACAGAGTCTTGGTAACTATGCCAGCTCTTGGGAAGGCCTAGAAGTGATAGGCTCAACAAATCATCCTAGGCTATAGTCACTTCCAAGCTTATCTCGACATTGAGTGAACTTAGACAAGTATGTTGGTATCGTCTCGCCCTCCTCCATCTTGATCTTTCTGAGCTTGTCTTTTATCACCAACTTCTTGTGGTCGTTGTTATTCTGAAACAAATCTATGAAGGCCTTCCACATATCATATGGAGTTGCATTCCCATGGAAACTTGAGACAATATTATCTCGAACTCCCTCTAACAAGATCCTTCTCACCTTTGCTACCTTCTTCTGCCATGCATCGAGAAGTTGGGAATCTGTTGTTGCGCGCTTGGGAATATCAGTATCTATGAATTCCTTCAACCCGTTGTACTCCAACACTACCTCCATCATGTCCTTCCATGCTATATAATTCAAATTTCCCTCAATATCATATTCGAGTCTCAAGCCATTGATAAACATCTTGATATGACGCTGGATACTGAAGAATAAATCTGCAAATTTGAACCTGTTCAAGACAAAATCAATTTCTTATCTTCTATTTTGATTCTTGACACTCTTATACCATGTAGAAATATCGATTTGATACCATGTAGGAATTTATAGAAGTTTTGATACCATGTAGAATTTATATCAATGGATTCAATCTGATCTTATGATGTACTAAAACAAGATACTGTATCCTTCTACAATATTTGTGGAATACAAAACATGATTTCTCAATCACATGCAAGTAAGAGAAAGAAGTAAATCAATCGCACAACAGAAGATGTTCTAGGGGAAATCAACTGCTCAAAACCCCTCTATCTATATTGTGTATTAATTCAAGGAATCATGAAACAATAAAATGCTTAATATCTCATGAGATTCTCCAACACTCTGTCAACTATCTCACACTGATTTAAGCAAAATCGTTCTAGTACTTAGCCAATTCTCAACCTTCCTTCATCCTACCTTTCTCACGCAATTCCTAGGGAATTATCTCCCTATTAAGTAGGAAAAATAGCCTTCCTTGATTGCGAAATGCATCATGGCATCCTAATGACTCTATAATTGCACATGGGCAATTTTCTATAAATAAAAATGATAGTTATGTTCCCTTTAACCTCTGTCTCAACTAATTCTTCCTCAAAACTGACATGTATGCAGCTATTAATAGCGAATTATCAGTTATCTGATTGATCACTACTTGTGAATTAAATCTAATTTAATTCACTAGATCTCTAACTAGCTCATCTCTCAGTTAGAACTAGTTAAACTGATTTTAGCTCAATTAATTGAGTTAACTAATTAACACCTGAACCCATTGATGCATAAACTACAACTGGACCCAAAAATTATTAGAATCCCTCTACATGCCTCATCTTAGACCCTTAACTCAAATTTCTTGAGCTAACTCAATTGTCATGACTTAGTTAACTGATACAAGTTGTTATAAGATGAAATTACAATTTACTGTCCAATTTATTTAAGGGAAAAGTAAATTAGATGCCCCACATTCCTCACCAGTGTGCATCGGAAATTCCTCACCAATGTGCATCAGAAATTCCTCACCAGTGTGCATCAGAAAATCCTCACCAATGTGCATCTAAATTTACTCACCAATGTGGATGCATTTTTTTTCTTTATGGTTTCCAATTTCACTGTTTCTTGTTGCAAATTTCAACAGAGGAAACCCTAGGATTCCTTCATGAAATACATCTTGGAATGGGTTTAAAATGGTATGCTTCATTAGAATGTCCTGGTCATAACCTCCATCACTATTTTTAGATTCAGTGGTGTTTCTAATTTGAACATTAAGTAAGATGAACCCCTTCTTACAACTTATTTTGGCTTGCATGGTTGTAATTAATGTCATGGACATGGATTTTAATTTCCCTTGCAATATTTTTCTCTCCCTGGAATCATCTAAGCATTCTATGAATTTCTTAAAGAAATATACCTTGGTGTGATACATATAAGTCAAATCTATTTCCAGCAGTGCATTTTATGCTACCAATTGTAATACATTCAAATTGGCACTAGTTGGAATGCGAGTCAACTCTAATGGGAACACTCTCACCCAATGCTCCACTCTTTTCTTTGCTCCTATGGCCAGTTAGAACTATCATGATTACCCATGAGATTTATTAGCCAATTGGCATTTCTCCATGATTTTTGGAATAATATAGCTATAGTTAGTTAGATCAGCCTAAAGTGGTCTGAATTCATTCAAAAACCACCACTTCATCTCCTGATATGGTTTACAATAGTGAGCTTTGTTTTTGTCAACGTTGGGAATCTAGGGCATGCTACAGGAGAGAATTACGGACCTGGATTGTTTTGGTCTCCCATATGTTGTACAACTTCAACCCATCATTTTTATGTTGTGGGAAATCCTTCCTTTGGTGATTTTCCCCACAAGTCCAACATTTTTGTAGTCCTCTAACAAAATTATTGATCTCTTCTCTTGTGGGATAGGTAAGTCAACCTCTATTCTCATAATAAAATTTCTTTTGGGGTCGGTTCTAATTCTCTAGAGTCGAGCCTTCCCTTTTGTTCATATATTATGGCCTCCACTCCTTCTTATACCATGTTCCTTTGTATCTTAGACCATCGGTTGCCTTCCAATCACTCTTGGATTCTGATCTATAGTTTGAATCTTCATAACAATGCTTGAATTTTTGGATTGCATCTTCCAATGTTCCTAACTCATCCAATTTGATTCTATATTTGAAGGATTGTGGCATTCCACTAATGAATCTTTGAATCTTTTCCTTTCCCTCCTTGAGGTAAGGCACATACCATAGTAGCTCCAATAATTTAGTAATATATTCCTCATCAGACATCTGCCCCATTCTAATTTCTTAAAAATCCTTGGCTTTGCTATCATAATACCTTTCAGATACATATTTTCTCCTGAAATGTCCCTTGAACTCACCTCAAGATAGTTCTTATTATTTTATTATTTTTACATTCTTTAAGTCTTCCCACCATATGTTAGTTTTTCCTTTCAGGTTGAAGGTATCCACCTTTGCTTTCACATTCTCAGAGTATTCATGAACCTTGAAGAACTTTTTCTCCCCGAACAACCATGCTTTAGCATCTTCTACTTTCTTTGACTCACCATCAAATGTAGGAGGTTTGGTGTTCTTAAATTCTTATAGTTCATATTCCTTTCCTTTTCTCTTATCATTATAATGATGATGATGATGATGGTGATGGTGATGTTTATGAATGTCAGTGGGTCGTTGTCTCTAGAGGGTTGTCCTTTGTTATGAGGTATTCAATCGAGTACCCCCTTTTATGGTTTCCTCAATTGAAAACCTATGCCTTTTCTTAGATATACTCTCATATTCTCCATTAGTCCTTTCTTCTTATTCTATGGAACTCTTCCTTCCTCTATGGCTAGCTCCCAACTCATGTTTATTTTTCCTCTGTAAGTCTGAGAGGCTCTACAATATAAATGCATTAACGTCTACTTTTCTCTATTCTTCTTTGAAAAAAAATTTTGTAAGCCTTGAAACTTATTATTTTTTCCCTTAAACTCCTACAGGTATCCATTAAGTCAGAATAACATGCCTTTCCTCCTTATTCAACTAATTTTTCTTCTTTCCTCTGTTATGAGTGTTCAAAACTATAAGCTGCCATCTTGTTGTTCCTCTCCTGCACTGTTGGTTCTATGTTGTACCATACTTTTCTATTCTTGTGGTATTTGACCTTCATCTCTTCAAGCCTTAATGTTTTTTATGTGTCTTCATACACACACATAACTGTTATATTTTAACAAAATTTATATAGATAATAAACATTATTAACTTGGCTTGTGGATAGAAATTTGTTGGTGTATAGCTTGTTGTAGATTTCACCTCAATTAGTGCAATAGTATTAATAAAATCAAATGCATCGTTAGTTCCATTCTACATGCAAATAAAGATACAC
Organism: Pinus albicaulis; assembly: GCA_034641835.2. NCBI lineage: Eukaryota > Viridiplantae > Streptophyta > Pinopsida > Pinales > Pinaceae > Pinus > Pinus albicaulis. The sequence goes on along the minus strand of JAXQQM020087348.1, from coordinate 47,987 downwards.
CATGTTGTACGCACAACCAACAATCAACGTTCTAGCACATATCGTGAGGCTTTAAGGCCTCATTGGATTTTCAAGATCTAGTGGTGAACCTTTCCTTGGTTACTTCTATGATGGAGCCCATCTAGTCCAAGTGTTGAACCTCGAGGCTCTGATACCACTCTATAGCATACCCCGTACTAACTCCAACCCCAAGCTAAGTTTTCAATAGGAAGTTACTAAACTAACCTGACCTCAAATATCCTGTTAAGCAAATGGGGTCTAAATTTTTTGATCTCTTTTGACTTCTTCAAAATTTAAAATAGATAACATCATTGTGTTCATCTTGTTGGGACCTTTCCAACAATACAAGACTTATCCAAATAAAACTCCCATATTGAGCTATATGGTCAATCAAAGTCTTAGACAATCACTTCGTGCCACATCATCTAACCTAACACGTGGCACTCGTGTGGTCCCTACATGGCACCCACATGGTTGTCCAAGCCATGTGTCATATCACCACCCATGTGGCAGTTATGTCCCCTATTATTGAATCGTTCGTGACTTCCCATTACTTATAGGACTCAATGCATATATTGTTGCATTACAATGTTGTGACATCCATTACATAGGAACTGGGTCTACAATACCACCTCACCCTAGTGATAAAATCCCAGGAATTCCTCTTACAGTCCCCCATTTAATCTTCTAGGGTAAACCTTCCATGACTGCATTGATGCTCGTTGACCCCACTGTCAACATGTCCCAATACCTTTGCTCAACCCCAACCTTCCACATTACCTTGGTCATTCCCTTTTGTGATGCATTTCAAACTGCCAGGATAACCTGGCCCCTTTAGGGATGACACGACCAGCTGACAATAATTCTCTGCACCAATACGATGTTCCCACTAGCCCATATTTCCATGTCCTCCTGGAGATAAAATCCCAATAGTTCTCCATAGTGCCTCTACTCAAAACCTCCATGGAAAATTTCCAGTACATCTGGACATCACAAAATATAAGCTCAGTTCAAGGATCCATATTTCTTCAGTCTTCACACTTGTTTATAGCTCCTGAACACATGTGCTAATAGACTCAATCCTACTGGATCCTTCAGTCCCTAATATTCCATCCACACGTCATATGAATTACGTGAACGTTTGGGAATTCCCCACCCTCATAGCTCAATCATGGTGGCCACACAAATGAACAAGGGCCAATCCATTAATGCCTTAAACTCATCCCCATTGATTTACATAATAGTTTATGCATATGATTGTAAATCTCTACGAGTTATCCCTGTTGATCTTTTAATACATGTGTAAGTTTGATGTTAAATCCATTCCTCCTAAGGTTATAAGGGCTTCGTCCCAACCAGGGAGTGTATATTTATTTAAATACACACACACACACACATATAAGTGACCAAGGAAAATTTTAAGGATGGAAAATTATCTTGAAGTTTAAAAAATTGGCGAATCTCACAAGTCCCTAATATGCAAATTATAATTTTTTTACTGATATATTTGTAAATTTATTCAAAATTATAATGATATTATATATATTGTCTATATAATTTTGGCGATTTTTAATGTAAAATAATTTTATATTGTAAAATTTGGGCGAATCATTTTTATAAAAAAATGGAAATTGGCAAATCTTTTTTTTGGAAAAACAATGGAAAATTAGCCCACCTGCAAATATTAGCCCCTAAAATTTTCCATGTAAGTGACATTGTCCTTCATAAACTTATAAATAAACATTCTTTAGATATATAGGTCAGTTATGCAAATCAATAAAAATAGAGAGAGAAATTTTTTTATAGCAATTTCTTGCCCATCCTTCATGCTCATATAACGATATTAAATTCTAGCTAAGGTTAAACATAGGAATTTGAACCATTCCTTCAATGGTGTAATAGAACAATAAATATTACAAAGACTTACCCATCTCTTCACACACGGGAAACTTGGGCAATATCCCATACTCAAAAAAATAGCAAATTCACATATGCATACATGTCATTAGACTAGAATATATGCTCAAAATAACACAAGGAATCATACCATTCCCAAATCATGCAAGAAAATATAATTTCTCAATCACACAAGGAACTCTATTTCCTAACATTAGCAAGCCATTTTTAACCAATCCATAATCAAGCAATAAGCATCCATACATTCACACACGAATCAACAATGCTTGACACTAATGTAGGCATTGAACCAACACAAAAACATGACCTTAATATTCAAAAGGAAATTATAATGTGGCATAAACATTCATATATCATTTAATAGCACATAAGGCAGAAGGAAAACTTATCTTAATTTGAAATATCTTTCAAATGAGAGTGGGACTTCAACTCCTCAGCCAACCTTAGACACACTGCATCCAATTATTTCTTGCAGTAGTCACCCTCAAGATAGATTACAAAGCTTAAGGAGGAGTGCTTAAATTGTAAAATTAGTACTTTTAACTAAAATAGGGCCTCCAAAGGTAACCCACATTTACCCACCAGCCAATCAGAAGTTAATACAAGGATTAGGAATTCACTTCCTTCGTGATTTATTAATATCTCCCAGTTTTTACATGACAAGTATTGCTAACATAGTCAACCTCAACCCTAAATTTATTTCTAGCATAAAGACTTACAGTCCAATACCAAGAGGACAGTTATTTCAAATTTTTGGAAGGCTCGTCAATAGAAAAGCTAACATGGGAGTGTGGAAATCACTCTTCTAGGTAGCTCTTCAGTGAAGGAAAGCACCAATGCTTCAACCCCAAGGAAACACCTAGTGGTTCATCAGACTCACAATTACTTGAGTGTCTCCACCTCCTGGCCAGTAGGTTCATCAATATGTGAATTTCCCAGTAGGTTCCTCGGACCTTGGAAAGCTGGTCATAGTTGTTTCATCATCCTCAAGTCAAGATGATGCTCTGTGAAATATTTCATCTGAGCCAGCAAGACACACACAATGGTTTCATTAGTTGCACTGCCATGGAGCGAACTCTCTCTATAAAAATGAAATTTATTATAAGTCTTGGAAGAACATATCCAAAACATAAATGAAGTGAGTAGCACAACATAGAACATAACCCCCCTGTAATACCTTCATCTATCTCTTAATCCTAACAATTCTAATGTTTTCTCTTTCCTGGTGCATAGATATGTTGGCCTCTTCCATTCTGTGTAGAGGTGCTTTCCTCTTCCACTGTGCGCAGAGGTAATTCTCTTTTTCATTAATTTCTCCCGCTAAAGTCTATAGTTTCCATTTCTAGTTACACTAGCATAACCTCTTCATTTACCCCGTCAAACTACCGTCGTAGTCAGACTTCCATTTAATTCACATTATCTCTCTTACATGACTTTCCAGGGAGCTAGTATGGTTCCTTACCAGTCCTTTTCAATTCAAATTTATTGTGCAACCAATTCATTAAAGCATGAAATTTAGCATTAATATCAACCTGGTCTCCTCAAGAAAATGTCCTTCCCCAAATTCTGCAGGAATTTGTGTCCCAATTTCTTAGTAATTTTTATTTTAACAAAAATAGAGATAATATTTACAGTAATAGGGAATTCACTAAGGTTGTAGCATATGCTCACTAAAGAAACATGGACCTACATCACTACTTGTAAGACAACTATAAGGTTCACCCCCTATTAGTTGGTCCATGACAAGAAGTCCATGTTACCCATTGAGTTCATGTTCACCACATTAAGTATAGCTTCACAACTAGAGATGTATCTAACCAATTCTCAAGAACAAAGAAGACAACCACTAAATGCATAGAATAACATAAGATGTAATCTCTCTTTCACACCAATATGATATAGATTCAAAGAAAAATATGGAACAGGAGATTTATTAGAACCAAGGAATTCAAGAAAAGTGATTGGGCTTGCTTTATGATTCTAAATTTAAATGTTTCAAGGTAAAATTCATGATAATATGTTTAGGGTAATACTTGGTAGAAAAATTATATGGAAATGGCTATATGTGGATTATAACTGTTAACAAGGAAAAAATATTATGCTAGTCAATGGTTTCAAGCTTAAGGTCTACAAGAGACCTTTATGAAAAGAAGAGTTCATACACACAATTAGGAGACAAGATTTGGATTTGGTTTAGAGTAGAAACAATCCCAAACCGTCCAAATACTGAGAGGGAAAAAAGAGGAATAAGAAATTCTCAGGTGAAAACCTCATTTGAGGTATCAAGGACAAGCTCTAAAAACTAAAGACCTCCGTGAAGCAGTTTATAAGTTTGTGAGATAAATTACCATACCATGAAAACATTTATAGTATTTATAGGGAAAATAAATGGTGAAAAAAAATTGACACCATTATCGTAAGTGCAAAAACAAGAGAGAAAAAATAAAATGAATTTTCCATAATATTTCTATTTTCCTATATTTATCTACAAATGTCCAGGGCCTAGCTATAGATAACCAAAAAACTACTAGATTAGATCACAAATGTACATGTAAAAGAAAAACAACTTTATACAAAAACCGCCTAGGCCCATTTGACATACATTTAAGCAAGAATTGTTTTATGTACCTATCACGGTTTTATGCTTGACAACACCTTGTTCCAAGGTCACCTTTCATTCATTTCCTTACAAGATTCACTTCCATCCATAAATACCACTTTCCACCTTCCCAATCTCACCTTCAAGTTTTCCCTTCTCACTCAACCTAATTTTACAAAAAGGTAACATTCAATCATGTAAATCTACACGAAAGATACAATCAGTCTTGTAAATCTACATGAAGGCCCAACATTCATTTGAAGCTATAGCTCAAGAAATGATTTTTAATTTGGGCCTAAATATTTCAAGGACAAATATTTCAAGAAAAGATAAACCACTAAACAATAATATAAGGATAGAATACAATTCCTACAAGATGATTTTTCCACCCACAGGATTTTTTGAAAAGATAATTGCACAACACCACTTTTGATCCACACTCCATGGCATCACCAATCGATCTAGCAACACTACATAACTCTCAAGGATGAATCCTTAATCCACTCATTCTCGTATTTTTTAATGTAAATTACATTATGCATGGTAACAAGGCCATAACACCGAATTTGTTAGAAAAAAGGTGATAAATATATAAAACTCCCAAAAATCATGATGTGTGTTATGATGGTAGCATTCCAATCAGGAAGAGAACATGAGCAGGATCCTCCACAGATGTGAATGATATCAAGTCAACCTAGGAAGGAAGGTGGTCATGTCTGAGATCAGCGAGTCATTGCCTAACTAAATCTGAAATCATCCGTCACCATGTGCCAACGTTGCCTAACACTTAGAAAAACTAATGGGAAATCTCTCCATTTTAATGTGAATGAGAAAGTGTCCAAAATGTAACAATTTTAACTCTTCTGTAGGGAATCTATCACTAGTATTATATTACTAGGTATTTTATAGGGTTTGCTACAAGAAAAAAACCCACATATTATACATGGATGACAACTATAGGTTTTTCCCCTATAGGAAACAATCCCATACATCCTCTATAGTACATAATGCCTTGGCTAGAAAACCACTCTACAAAAGGATCCTCCAAAGGTTTGGCATACAGTGGATTGGATTGAGATTCAATCCCCCATTATTGCTAAGAATGATAGAGCACATTAGTCAATAAAAATAATTAGAGAAACGGAAAAGAATAGAGAAAGAAACAATATTTTATCTACCAAAGGAACTACGTAGATATACAACATAGGATGTCAAGAAAGCTCCCAAGGGAATGAGGGGAGGATATCTCAAGGATCAATAATATTAAAAAGGTAAGATTTCCCAAGGATGGGAAAACATTTAAGTAGGGGGGTATGATGGGCCCTTGAAATGTATATTCAAATCCTCATCTATAACCTATATCACCTAGGAACATCATGTGTTTATGACCTTGATTATTATGCATTTTTCTATTTTACTTATCATTCCTTATGTTGAGTGTATGTTTAAACAATTCAACCATACTGATGAATTGTGTGATCCTCAGAAGACTTAACATATTGGTTTAGATAGGTTTTTTAAGAACAACCATTCCTCCAACAACCCCCTACAACATAGCATGAAGATAGGAGTTGTGTCCTCTTTGCTACCAGTATGCACCTACAAGATTGCTAGGAAATATGATTTATCAACAATTATATGAGAGGTGGTTGTGTAGCAAACCCTAGGGAAAAAATTGCCACGATTTGGGTATTTTTGGAAGGAAATCAACCCTCATGTTGAGTATGTTTTCTCCTCAACATTTTGAAAAAGAGGACTCAAGCTAGTTGAGAAGGAGAGTTTTTTTTTAAAGTGAAAGAATATTTGTTTTTTGTAGTCTTGTTATCCTAGGATAGGCCTCTACAAATTCTTGTTATCCTATTGAGGATGGTTTCATTAATACGAATCTCTAGGCCCTCAAGTGTTGTAGCATATTATTTCCCTTTTATGTTCTAAAAACCAAATGTAAAATCCAAGGCCACATTGTCATCATACCTCCCTAATCTATCAATGAACACTAGCCACTAACTCCTTTGAAATATATCTAATGCTCCAATATTTTGGTAGATTTTGGTATTATCAGTGGGTTATCTATAATTGAACTCAATCCCCATTTTAGAACCTTTTAGATATTTTAGTTTTTATAAAGGGATGTACTCAACGTGATAATGGTTGAGGATTGTGATTGAGGGGTTTTAAGTGTATCTTTGAATAACCATAGAGTATTATCACTGTAATGAAAAAAATCATGTAGCTCAGTAAATGGAAAGTGAGATGGTGATTAGGGTGACCAACCTCTATGCGATGGGTGGTTTTCATGTTTCTTATGTAGATGAATGGCAATAATATTGTTCTAATCCCCATAATCATGACTCGTGTAGGAAAAAAACCTATAGTTGTCATCCATGTGTAATATGTGGGCATTTCTCTTGTAGTAAATCCTATAAAATACCTAGTAGTATAATACTAGTGATAGAGTCCCTACAGAAGAGTTAAAATTGTTACTTTTTGGACACTTTCTCATTCACATGCAAATGGAGAGATTTCCCATTAATTTTTCTAAGTGTTAGGTAGGGTTGGTGCACGGTGAAGAATGATTTCAAAGCTATGTAGGCAATGGCTTGCTGATCTCATACATGACCACCTCCCTTTGAAGGTTGACTTGAGATCATTCACACCTGTGGAGGATCTTGTTGATGTTCTCTTCCTGATTGGAATGCCACCATCATGACACACATCGTGATTTTTAGTAGTTTTCTATAGTTATCACCATTTTTATAACAATTTTGGTGTTATGACCTTGTTACCATGCATAATGTAATCTACATTAAAACATATGAGAATGAGTGGATTAAGGATTCATTCTTGACAGTTATGTAGTGTTGTTAGATCAATTAATGATTCCATGGAGTGTGCATCGAAGGTGTTGTTGTGAAATTATGTTTGCAAAGAATCCCATGGGTGGAAAAAACATCATGTAGGAGTTGTATTCTAGCCTTATATTATTTTTGAGTGGTTTATCTTGTCTTGAAATATTTATTCTTGAAATATTGAAGTCCAAATTGAAAATCATTTCTTGAGATGTAGCTTCAAATGAATGTTGGGCCTTCATGTAGATTTACATGACTGCTTGTATCTTTCTTGTAGATTTACATGATTGAATTTTACCTTTTTGTAAAATTTTGTTGAGTGAGAAGGGAAAACTTGAAGGTGAGATTGGGAAGGTGGAAATTGGTAGTATGGATGGAAATGAATCTTGTAAGGAAAGGAGTGAAAGGTGAACTTAGAACATGGTGTTGTCAAGTAGAAAATTGTGATAGGTACACACAAAATTTCTTGCTTAAATGTATGTCAAATGGGCCTAGGTGGTGGTTGTATAAAGGTGTTTTTTTTCCCATGTAAATTTTTGATCTAATCTAGTATTTGTTTGGCTATAGCTATCCCCTAGACATTTGTAGATAAAGATAGGAAAATAGTAATATTCTAGAAAATTTATTCTCCTTTTTTTGCACATAGGATACTAGTGTCGTACGTTGTTTTCACCATTTCGTTTCCCTATAAATCATATAAATGTTTTCATGGTATGGGAATTTATCTCACAAACTTAGAAACTGCTTCACATAGGTCTTTAGTTTTTATAGCTTGTCCTTGGTGCCTCAAAGGATGTTTTCACTTGACAATTTCTTATACCTTTTTTTTCCTCTCAGTATTTGGACGGGTTGGGTGTGTTTTTACTCTAAACCAAATCCAAATCTTATCTCCTAATTGTGTGTATGAACTATTCTTTTCCTAAAGGTCTCTTGTAGACCTTAAGCTTGAAACCATTGAGTAGCATAATATTTTTTCCTCGTTAATAGTTATAATCCACAAAGAGCCATTTCCATAGCATCTTTCTACCAAGTATGACCCTAACCATCTTTTCATGAATTTTTCCTTGAAATATTTAAATTTGGAATCATAAAGCAAGCCCAATCACTTTTCTTGAATTCCTTGGTTCCAATAAATCTCTTGTTCCATATTTTTATTTTCATCTAAACCATTTATGTGTGAAAGAGAGATTGCATATTATGTTCTTCTATGCATTTAGTTGTTGTCTACTTTATTCTTGAACATTTGCTAGATACATTTCTAGTTGTGATGCTATACTTAATGTGGTGAACATGAACTCAATGGGTAGCATGGACTTCTTTTCGTGGACCAACTAATAGGGGGTGAACCTTATAGTTGTCTTACAAGTAGTGATGTAAGCCCATGTTTCTTTAGTGATCCTATGCTACAACCTTGGTGAATTATTTCTCGTTGTAAATATTATCTCTATTTTTGTTAAAATTAAAATGACTAAGAAATTGGGACACAGCTTCCTGCAGATTTTGGGGAAGGAGATTTTCTTGAGGAGGCGAGGTTGATATTAATGCTAAATTTTTTGCTTTAATGAGTTGGTTTAACAATAAATTTGACTCGAAAAGGAATGGTAAGGAACCATACTAGCTGCCTGGAAAGTTATGTAAGAGAGATAACGTGAATTAAATGGAATTTTGGCTGCGATGGTAGTCAGATAGGGGAAATGAAGAGGTTATGCCCATGTAACTAGAAATGGAAATGATAGCCTTTAGCAGGAGAAATTAATGAAAAAAATAATTACCTCTGTACACAGTGGAAGAGGAAAACACCTCTTCACATAATGGAAGAGGCCAACATATCTACGCACCAGGAAAGGGAAAAGATTAGAATTGGTAGGATGAAGAGATAATTATTTAAGAGATATATGAAGGGAGTATAGGGGGTTATGTTCTATGTTGCGCTAATCAGTTCAGTTCTATTTTGGATATGTTCTTCCAAGACTTAGAATAAAGTTCATTTTGATAGAGATATTTCTCTTTGTGGCAGTGTAACTAATGAAACCACTGTGTGTGGCTTGCTGGCTCAAATGAAATAATTTACAGAGCATCGTCTTAACTTGAGGATGATAAAACCACTGTTACTAGCTTACCAAGGTCCAAAGAACCTACTGGGAAATTCACAGATTGATGAATCTACTGGCCAAGAGGTGGAGACACTTGATTACTTGTGAGGCTAATGAACCAGCATGTGTTTCCTTTGGGTTGAAGCATTGGTGCTTGCGTTAACTGAAGCGCTACCTAGAAGAGTGATTTCCCCACTCCCATGGTAGATTTTCTACTAATGATCCTTCCCAAAATTTGAAATAACTGTCCTCTTGGTATTGAATTTTAAGTCTTTATGCTAGAAATAACTACAGGGTTGAGGCTGAATAAGTTAGCAATCTTTGTCGTGTAACAACTAGGAGCTATTAATAAAGCCGGAGGGAAGTGAATTATTGCTCCTTGTGTTAACTTCTGATTGGTTGGTGGGTAAAGGTGGGTTACCTTTTGAGGCCCTATTTTAGTTGGCATTAATCATTTTAAAATTTAAGCACTCCTCATTAAGCTCTGGAATCTAGCTCGAGGGTGACTATTGCAATAAATTCTTGGTTGTAGTGTGTCTATGGTTGGGTGAAGAGTTGAAGTCCATGTCTCATTTTCCAGATATTTCAACTTAAGATAAGTTTTCCTTATGCCTTATGTGCCAGTAAATTATATATGCATGTTTATGGCGTATTTTAAATTCCTTTTGAATATTAAGGTCATGTTTGATATGATGGTTAAATTCCTACATTAGTGTCAAGCAATGTTGATTCGTGTGTGAATGTATGGATGTTTATTGCTTGATTAAGGATTGGTTAAAATGGATTGCTAATGTTGGGAAATGGAGTTCCTCGTGTGATTTACAAATGATGGTTTCTTTCATGATTTGGGAATGGTATGATTCATTGTGTTATTCTAAGCATAGATTCTAGTCTAACGACATGTATGCAGATGCAAATTTGTTATTTTTTGTGTATGGGATATTTCCCAAGTTGTCTAAGTGTGAAGAGATGGGTAAGTATTTGTAATATTTATTTTTCTATTACACCATTGAAGGAATGGTTTAAGTTCTTGTGTTTACCTTGAGCTAGTTAAATTCCTACATTAGTGTCAAGAAATGTTGATTCGTGTGTGAATGTATGGATGTTTATTGCTTGATTAAGGATTGGTTAAAATGGATTGCTAATTTTGGGAAATGGAGTTCCTCGTGTGATTGACAAATGATGGTTTCTTTCATGATTTGGGAATGGATGATTCATTGTGTTATTCTAAGCATAGATTCTAGTCTAACGACATGTATGCAGATGCAAATTTGTTATTTTTTGAGTATGGGATATTTCCCAAGTTGTCTAAGTGTGAAGAGATGGGTAAGTATTTGTAATATTTATTTTTCTATTACACCAATGAAGGAATGGTTTAAATTCATGTGTTTACCTTGAGCTAGAATTTAATATAGTTATATGAGTATGAAGGATGGGAAAGTCATTGTTATAAAAAAAATGCTTTCTCTATTTTTATTGATTTTCATAACTGGCCTATATATCTGGATGATGTTTATTTATAATTTTAGGAAGGACAACGTCACTTATATATAAATATGTGTGTGTGTGTTTAAATAGCTATACACTCAGTGGTTGGGACGAAGCCCTTATAAGCTTAGGAGGAATGGCGTTAACATAAAACTTACACATGTATTCAAATATGAAGAGAGATAACTCAAAGAGATCCACAATCATATGCATAAAATATTATGGAAAAGAGTGGGGATGAATTTAAGGAGTTAAGGAATTGGCCCCTGCCCATGTGCGTGGTCACCGTGATCAAGATGTGAGGGTGGGGAAATTCCAAAACTTTCACATAATACATACGTGGGGATGGAATATTAGGGCCCGAAGAATCCAGGAGGATCGAGTCTATTAGACCACATGTTCAAGAGCTATGACGTAGTGTGAAGGCTGAAGAAATATGGATCCTTGAACTGAGCTTATATTTTGCGATGTCTAGGTGTCCTAGAAATTTTCCCTGAAGGTTTCATGTAGAGGCACTATGGATAACTCCTATGATTTTATCTCTGGGGGGACGTGGAAATATGGAAAAGTGGAAACGTCATATTGGTGCAGAGAATTCTCGTAGGTTGGTCGTGTCATCCTAGAAGTTTAAAGGGGTCATATCATCCTGGTAGTGTGAAATGCATCACAAAAGGGAATGACCAGGGTAACGTGGAAGGTTTGGGTTGAGAAAAGGTATTGGTACACTTTGGAAGTGGGGTCAATGAGCATACATGCAGTCATGGAAGGTTTACTTTAGAAGATTCAATGGGGGACTGTAAGAGGAATTCCTAGAATTTTATCACTAGGGTGAGGTGGTGTTGCAGACCCAATTCATATGTAATGGATGTCGCAACATTGTAATCCAAAAATATATGCATTGAGTCCTATAAGTAATGGGGAGTCATGAACGACCCAACAATAGGGGATTTAACTTCCACATGGGTGGTGATATGACACGTGGTTTGGACAACCACATGGGTGCCATGTAGGGACCATGTGATTGCCACATAGCATGTTAGATAATGTGGCACAAACCGATTGTCCAAGACTTTAATCAACCATATATCTCAATCTGGGAGTCTCATTTGGATACTTATTGTATTGTTGGAAAGGTATTGATGAGATAAACACAATGATGATATCCATTTTACATTTTGAATAAGTCATAAGAGATCAAAAAATTTAGACCTCATTTTCATAACAAGATATTTGAGGTCAGGTTTGTCTAGTAACTGCCTCTTTCTAACTTAGCTTTGGGTTAGGGTTAGTAGGGAATATGCTATAGACTATTATCAGAGCCTCCAGGTTAAACACTTGGGCTATATGGGCTCCATCATAGAAGTAACCAAGCAAAGGTTCAACAGTAGATCTTGAAAATCCAATAGGCCTTAATGCCTCATGATATGCATTAGAACCTTGATTATTTGTTGTGCTTACAATATGGTGTATCTTTATTTGCATGTAGCATTTAACTAGCGATGCATTTGATTTTATTGATAATATTGCAGTAATTGAGGTGAAATCTGCAATTAGTTATACACCAACAAATTTACATCAGCAAACCAAATTGATAATGTTTATTATGTATCTGAATTTTGCTAAAATATAAAAATTATGTGTGTGTATGAATACACACAAAAGACACTAAGGCCTGAAGAGATGAAGGTTAAAGGCCACAAGAATCGAAAAGTATGGTATATCATAGAACCAACAGTGCAAGAGAGGAACAACAAGATGGTAACGTATAGTTTGAACACTCACAACATGGCCAAGAAAAAAAAAATAGTTGAATAAGGAAGAGGGGCGAATTATCCTGACTTAATGATACCCGTAGTAGTTTAAGGGGAAAAATAATAAGTTTCAAGGCTTACAACAAAATCTTGTCAAATAAAAAGAGAGACAAGTAGACATCAATGCAGTTATATTACAGATCCTCTCAGACTTACAGAGGAAAAATAAAAATGAGTTGGAAGCTAGCCATCGAGGAAGGAAGAGTTCCATAGAATAAGAAAAAAATAATAATGGAGAATATGAGAGTATATCTAAAAAAAGGCATAGGTTGTCAATTGAGGAAATCATAATAAGGGGTGCTCAATTTCATACCTCATAACAAAGGACAACCCTCTAAAGAAAACGACCCACTAAAATTCATAGATGCCATCATCATCAACATCATAATTATAATGACAAGGGAAAATGAAAGGATTATTTACCAGAATAATTTAAGAAGAAAAAACCTCCTACACTTGAGTGTGAGGCAAAGAAAGCAGAAGCTGCTAAAGCATGGCTGCTTGGGATGAAAATTTTCTTCAAGGTTCATGACTACTATGAGAATATGAAAGAAAAGGTGGCTACCTTAATCTTGAAAGAAAAAATTGACATATGGGGGGGAGACTTAAAGAATGTAAAAATAATAAAATAATAATAAATATATTGAGGTGAGTTCAAGGGACATTTCACGAGCAAATATACATCTAAAAGGCATTATGACAACAAAGCCAAGGCTTTTTATGAGCTTAGAATGGGGTAGATTTCTGATGAGGAGTATATTACTATATTATTGGAGCTACTATGGTATGTGCCTTATCTCAAGGAGGAAAATGAAAAGTTTCAAAGATGAATTAGTGGAATGCCACAATCCTTCCAAGATAGAATCAAATTGGATGAGCCAGGAACATTGGAAGATGCAATCCAAAAATTCAAGCATTGTTATGAACAGTCAAACTTTAGACTAGAATCTAAGAGTGATTGGAAGCCAACCGATGGTCTAAGATACAAAGGAAAATGCTATAAGAAGGAGTGGAGGCCATATTATATGAACAAAAGGGAAGGCTCGACTCTAGCAAATCAGAACCGACCCCAACAGAAATTTAATTATGAGAACAAATGTTGACTTACCTAGCCCACAAGAGAAGAGATCAATAATTTTGGTAGAGGACTACAAAAATGTTGGACTTGTGGGGAAAATTACCTAAGGAAGGATTTCCCACAACATAAAAATGATGGGTCAAAGTTGTACAATATATGGGAGGCCAAAATAGTCCAGGAAGTGTCCTAGAGCATACCTACGATCTTCACAATGTTGGAAAAAAAATAGGGACGAATATCAGAAATCCATAATTGAGATGGAAGGGCCCACCCATTGGCACTCTATAAACCTTTCTTGTACCTTATGTACTTTATTTCCACGTGGACCCATTAAGTTGTTATCATTTTTCTTTTTGTTTTAGTCAAGTATAGTAACTTAACACAGTTTAATGTTTCTTGTAGATGCTTGGAATATGATGTTTCTTAGTTGTTAAGTGATTATTATAGTTTTCATGAGATATAACCAACTTCATCTATAAATTTTTATCTTCCTCTCATCGAGTTGTTGTACTTATATAAGTTCTAGGAGTTTCTTGTAGAATATCATGTTTTCCTGTAGAATTATAGGGATTCCTATAGAAAAAAAACTTGATAACTTTGGTTTTGCATCATTTCTTCTGGTTTTATGGTATTTATCTAAAGAGCACCTAGATGATCCATTTCAACATGATTGAGTGAATGAGGGTGGATTGAAGAGAAAGTTTTCACATCTACAAAATTACCTATAGAATCATACATTTCCTTTTACTATTTTTCTGTGTGATTTTACTTACTTTTCTACAACATTAGAGTTGATTTCCTTGCAAGCATGGTGTAGTTATTTTATTGCAACTAACATAGTTTTAATTCCTACAACTTTATACTTTCTAAAGACTAAATTTTTACAACTTCAATTCCTACACTTTGATTCGTGTATTTTCACCTCTTGCAAGGTTAGGCCAAGCTGAGTAGTTTTTCATTAGCATGACCACTTATTCCACTTGATCAAAAGGAAAAATGCCTCCATAGGTTAGTATGCATTAAGAAGAAGGAAAATTGTGAATTTCATATATAATGCACAATCCCTCTTAAGTTTTAATGAACCTCATGTTGGCATATTAAAGTTGAGACCCCCAAGGCTACAAAATTATTGTTGGGATACTAGGGCCATCATAAGTTTTGACAAATTTTCATAAATGAAATTTATTTTAGGCTAGAGTCCATTGCCAAAGAAAACCCCATATTTTCTAAGTCAAAAAAGAGATTTTTTACTAAGCCTTCAACTCTTCATCAAGGAAATTTTAAACTTTCATTGGAGTATAAATTTTACTTTCCCCTCGATGAAAATTTGAAATCCTCCTTAGTCAATTCTCTTTATTGGAGTCCACTTCACACTCCAGTAAAGTTTTAAATTTTATTAATCATATCCTAGAATAAAGTTGAAATTAACATGAATGCACTTGATTCATTAAGTGAAAAAAAAATTGTTGATTAAAGTTTTAGATTTAATTAATTACACAAAACAACAAACTTTGCTTAAATGAAAATTTGGAAATGACACCCATAAAAAAAATTAAAATTTGTTAATAAGCTTATCACCATGTTTTTGAACTTTTGTCCATCAAAGTGAAAACAAAGTTGTTTGATGTTTATATTTCCTTATTTTCTCCATGAATTTCAAGAAATGATGTGGATTGCTCTACTCTAAATCTTATAAAATCCATTTTAAATCTTAACATTGATATCCTAAAATTATTATCTAGCAAGCATCATGAAATGTTCAAAATTTTACCAAAAACTAAAGTATCAACATTTCTCTAATTTAAATTTTAAGATATGTTCTTATGAATTTTTGGACATGCCTTATCACCATTAATTTATTAAATTTCGTGGCTATAGTGTCTAATGTGATTATATTTTGGAGATTTTTATAGAATCTAATCTAGTCATACAACCATTTTAATCATTATAGTGAAAAGATTTCAATGTTTTTATTTAAAACAACAAATTTTACTACATTTTGGTTATCAAGCTTAAGTTGAACTTTGTTCATTTGAGTGAATTCACTATGTGATTTATTATCAGTTTTCAACAAAATTACCTCACCTACACAAAGAGTATCCTTGTTATCCAAGTGTTATGTTCAATCCCCTGTCTTTTGAAATATTGATCTTTATTTCTTAGTTGAAGACTAGATTGATTGAAGTATTTTTTAACCAACACTGAGTTTGTTTGATTTCCTTGTGTACAACAATTACTATCACAACATTCAAGTATATTTCAAAACCTTATTTTCAAGAATGAAGGAATAATCTTGCTTCATTAATTTTGAACCTTAGAAAATAATAAGTCCTATTTCTACAATATATATATATATATATATATATATATATATTTGAAAAATGGTAGATTTTCAGAGATAAAATTGCTTGAAATTGGTTTAATTTTGAAATGCTAGATTTTGCACAAAATAGGAAGGTTAAGTTTGTCATATCAATTTTTTTTCTTAGATGTAGTTCCTCCCAATAGATCTTCATCACAAACTACAAATAAATCCAAAAAAGGGAAAAAACATATGCTTGAAGCCATAGAACAGGGAGAACATGGGTATATAACAATTGAATAAACTCAGATGCACTTCACCACTATCAACCAAATACCCAGATCATAACTTGAATTAGTAAAACCAATTCATAATATACAAATCCACACATAAGCCCGATGGGTAGAGATTTATGGAAAATTATATGAAAATTATGATCATGATGTTATTCCTCCTAGTGATCCCCAAATAAACAATTTCGGTTACTTAGTATTTATAAATATTAAGAAATATTACCTCCATTATGTTCCAACAAGGACCCCAATTATGGCTTGCTCGGAGATTTCTGAATGGATTATATTTTGCAGAAATGTAAAACATAGAACGATCTTAAATAATGAGGAGATTTGTATTTAGTCCTATTGATCCTTACAACTAGAGAAATACTAGAAAATTGTCACAACCTTGAAGACATGAGAACATGATTTGTAGATAAATTCAATATGGAGCATGATACTAAGAAAATACTAACTAGGTGGTGGGTAGATGATATTTGATAGTATTTATGCAATGATAAATTTGAGATACCCTCATATCGAAATAATGAATTTCATAGCCATATTGTATGATGATAATAATTGTATGCACTTCAAAGATGATCAGTTTCCCTTATTTTACATAATTGTCACTATTAGGAGTTTCTTCAACCAGGAAACAATTTTGTCTCACTATCTGATCAAGATGATAGAAATTTCACAAAAGGAAAAAGGCAAACCTAGAGTATTTCCTACCTTGTACATGGAATATTATCTAACAGATACAGTTAATCCATCTAATCTATTCCTTGGAATTAAATGGAGTAAGCATACATCATAATTTTCCATTCAAATATATTTATAATTAATCATAGAAAATAACTATAGGAACAATTATGCCAAAATATAAGATTTCTTTCTAGCACCCTTGTATAGGATAATATTTTGTAAATAATGTACAAGACTGACTAAACAAGCTACGAGACTAATTAAAAGCATGGGAACTAAAACCTTCAAGTGGATTACACATACCTCAATATTTATGGTGTAACTGTAGCACCTCACTTCCTACCCAAGTTTGTACCAAACACACTTATCTTAAGTGAAATTACATATCAATAAGTTTTGCAAGGATTGAATTCATCTTTGGTCAAAGATGCTAAAGAGAAAAAAATTATTTTGTATAGTTTCCATTTTGGATATTATGGGTTGTAAAATGCCAAGCATGCAAGATACAGAGCTAGTGCCATGCTCGAGTTAGGTTTACCCAAGGACAATTAAGGAGACACGATCCCCTTGGCCTAGTCTCTAATAATAATGATATGGTCTGCATCACTTGTCCCTATAGTCATGAATAATGGGACATTGAGATCCTATTTGAGAATTCCATTGATTAGGAAGAAGTTCAACCTAGGTTAAACTCCAAACAAAATATTGTTTTTGTGATTTCTAATTGGATTATTAGATGAAGGTGATTAATTAATAACTCACAGAGGTAGAATGGAAGATGGAAGAATAAAAAGGAGAAAAACGAAAAGTTAAAGTAGTTAGGCTGAGAGAGGAAGTCACACCAAGGCACAAATTTAGAACAAGAGGAGGTTATAAGAACGTAACAACAAGAAGAATTTACAATAAAAACAAAGAGGATATTAGAAAAAAAAAAGGAGAACGAAGAATTTGAAATAATTGTACTTGAAAATATATAGTAAATTCCCCTTTCTTTGTACTTAAATTTCTAAACTAAGAAAAAGAGATTAGAGAATAGGAGTCACCTTCTAGTTGGTTTCCATGTTAAGTTTCCCATGTCAAATCTTGTGTTCATTTGTGTGGATGGTGTGTTCATTTTCTTCTTGTTTGATTTTGGTTTTGGTTATTTCCATAATTTTGAGCACATGGTTAGTAATAATAAATCTAATATCTAAGGTAATAAACTACATAATAAAATATTTCAAAATATTGTAAGATCTATTATGATGATTTTTTTCTAGAGTAATATCAATGATAGTTTAGGCATCAATGAAGTAACAACACTAGTCAACCTCGCAACAAGAAAAAAACATTGGTATATGACCTAGGAAAGGAATGAATGAAACTTAAACTCACTCCCTAATCACCTTGTCCCAAAAATCCCATACATGAAAACTCCCAACCAATTCCATATTAAAGAGACAAACCACTTTGTTGAGCTAGACATCCTCCCCTAACATGTAGAAAATCCACATAGATTCAATTGACCTTGTAATATGCTAAAACAATATACTTGAATCTATTCTACAAATTGCGGAAACCAATTACAATCACACAATCACTTGAACAAGAAAGAGAAATAGTTTCAATCGCACAACACAAATATTTATATAGGGAAATCCTCAGCTAAAAACCCCGCTATATGTATATTGCATAATTCAAAGAATATGAGAACATTACAATGCTTCTCTCAAGCTTGAGAGCTCTCTGCACTATCTATGTTGTCTCAATACCAACCTGTGCACAAGCTTCTCTTGGCACACCTTTCTCTCACAAGCTCCACGCACAAACTTGTGCTTCCCATTACTTGGTCTCACGAAATCGTGCTCACCAAAAAAATGATTAAACTGGTGCCTTCATTCCTCCTTTTAAAGGAAATTTGAATGGTTAAAATTAGTGAGTTCTCTAATTAAGGAATGATTTATTTTCGACCTCCTTTTGATTGCATGCACCACCTGTACAATTTGGATGATCATGCAAATGATAATACACTTCCATTTAACTCCAATATCAACTGGGTCTTTCTCAGGACTGGCATGCATGATTTATTTATGAGTGAATTATCAATTATCTGATTGATCACTGCATGTGAATTAAACCCAATTTAATTCACTTGACCTCTTACTAGTTTCTCCATCAGTTAAAACTAGTTAAAATGATTTTAACTCAAATTAATTAAGTTAATTAATTACAACTCAAAATAAACTCAACCAGGGCTCCTAAAAATTAGGAGACACTCTATATGCCACTAATTTGACCTTCAACACGAATTAACTAAACTAACTAAGTGTTCCTGACTTATTTAAATCATACAAGTTGTCATGTGATGTGGAAGTACAATTTACTTCTAATTTAATTAAGGGAAAATTAAATTAGAAGCCTCTTATTGTTGCCATTTTCAATATTTCTTGTTGCAATTTTCAACACTCCTTCTCAACAAGAAAGGAATTCAACTCTATCCTGATCCAGTACCTTTGGAATATTATGCATGCAAAACTTCTCTCTAGTTTTGCTGCTACTACAACTTCTGAAACTGAAAAGCGTCCAACTGAATCAATTGTGATCTGTATGATGCATCTCTCACCAAAGTCTTTGACTGCTATTAGCTACTACAATGTCTATTGAAAACACTGTGTTGTTGTTTACTTTGCACAGTTTCCAACTCTTTTCTGCACTCCCCAATATCTGACTACTACGAGACTCTGCATATGTCACTGACATATGACTGCATCAACCACCACTGATCCATCATGCTACTGTGTACTGTGGGCCCCCGTAGCAAGGTAATGATCCTTGAGACAAGACATCTGAATGGACCATGCGCAAATTTTTGCACACTTGGGACTATTACTTCACATCATCCCACCTCTCACTTGGAGGTATGATTTCATGTGCTCCCTCTGCCCACTTGGATCGAAATCCCCCCCTATTTTAGGTCTCTGCATGAGTGGATGTCTCCACTCGACATCCTCTCTGCTTCTCTAATTTTGGTTGCTCCACAACTTTCTAATGTTCCTCCCGAGGATGCACGTTGAGAGTTAATTTATGCTCCCTCTCAACCACAAAATATTTACCCTTTTCCTTGCTCCTCAAAGTTATGCACTAATCAGGTACCTCAAGTGCATACACGTTCTTGACTCGCACACCTATTTGTTTCATTTGTCTCGTGGCTATGTTTCTAAGGAAAACCTTCCCTTTGCTAAATATCACATCGTAACCATGGTCTTCCAATACCGTGACAGAAACAAAATTATTCCTTAGTCCTGGAACAAACAATACTACTATGTGTCTGGGCTCTTTGGAAACTCATATCTGCGTTGTAATTGTCCCATCGTTACAAAATTTTCTAAAAAAAGAATTGATTTTTAATTGACAATATCCCCCTCATCTGAACACTGATTCAGATGATTTTTTTTAATTTTGTTATTTTTTCGTAAGGAATCCAGATCTACTATCTGTTTTTGAAAATTTTGCACCAAAAATTTCATATTTTCTCTACAAACTGGCCGCCCAAAAAATTCGTGCAAAAAAATCACCCCAACTCTGCCCAAGAAAGTGCTCCTATACCAGGTAGAAAATTCACATACATTCAACTGATCTTGTAATATGCTAAAACAAAATAATTGAATATATTATATCAATTGTGGAAACCAATTATGATCGCACAATAAAATGAACAAGAAAGAGAAAGAATTTCAATTGCACAACACAAAGTTTTATCTGGGAAAATCCTTAGCTAGAAACCGCACTATCTGTGTATTGCATAAGTCAAAGAATATGAGAATAATACAATTCTTATCTTAGGTTTGAGAGCTCTTTGCACTATCTCTGTCCGTCTCAATACCAACCTATGCACAAGCTTCTCTTGGCACACCTTTCTTTCACAAGATCCATGCACAAACTTGTGCTTCCTATTGCTTGGTATTAGTGATTTATCTAATTAAGAAATGATTTATTTTAGGCCTTCTTCTGATTGCATGCACCACCTGTACAATTTGGATGATTATACAACTGATAATACACTTCCCTTTAAATCCAAACTCAACTGGGTATTTATTATAAATTACATGCATGGGTTATTTATGAGTGAATTATCAGTTATCTGATTGATCACTGCATGTGAATTAAATTCACTTGACCTCTCACTAGTTTCTTCATTAGTTAAAACTAGTTAAACTATTTTTCACTCAAATTAATTAAGTTAATCAATTTAAACTCAAAATAAACTAAACTAGGGCTCCTAAAAAGTATGAGACACTCTACATGCCTCTAGTTTGACTCTCAAATCGAATTAGTTGAACTGACTAAGTCTTCTTGACTTAATTAACTCGTACAAGTTTTCATGTGATGTGGAATTACAATTTACGTCTAATTTAATTAAGGTAAAATTAAATTAGAAGCCTCTTCTTGTTGTCATTTACAATATTTCTTGTTGCAAATTTCAACAAAACACTAGGTTGATATTTCTCTTCACTCATTCTCATCAGTTCACTAGTCTTCCAAAATCATCATACTCCAATGCTATAAAAGGAGAGCCTTGAAAGCTTGAAAGCTTGGGATTGTTGACAATTGGGTGCCCCGTGTCACCAAAAGATAAACCGGAAAGAACTCCAATGAGAAAATCCAAACATAACAATTTACCAATGAACCCACTTTTAGAACTCCAAATAACAACATAACCAAGCACTACTCCTAGATCCAACCTTTCGCAAATATTATAGATAAGAAGACTTGTTGAAAAATATAAAATGGATGAGGGACCTAGATCTAAGGTAAATGTACTTATAGTAAAATCCTTGTTGATCTCTAATATTGTTCAAAGTCTTGAAGATAACATTACAAGGAAATTCCTTCTTCATTTTCAAAGAGGTGTTACTCCCATGTGTGAGAGGGAACCATGCTTGTTCAAAAAAATAAATCACAATGGTAATATTTACTGTAACTATCATATGAGATTTTAAAGAGAAAAATGAGGAATCTCACAAAAAATTATTTCCAATATAGCAGAAGGCAAAGGAAAAAACATCATTCGGAAAGATAAAAGTAAAGGACCACTTATGCAAATAACTTAACATGAATTTTCAATAAAAAAATTACTAGAAAGTTGAAGAGAAAGATACTAGGATGGGATTCCCATGGACCATAATTAAATGAAAAATGCCTATAATAAATGAGAATACATCTTTAGATGCATAACTCGGAATCTCCACAATCTTCATTTTTAGTCTACATTTTGAGTCTAAATCAAGACTCATCTTCAGGACAAACCTGCTAAGAAGATAATAGATTAGGGTAAATAAATACAGGTACGAAGGATGTGAGGTGAAAGAGCCGACCAACTCATAATTTTTAAAAGGTTAATATTTGATTAAAAACTTCTTGATTTAGACTCGAAACGTAGACTAAAAATGAAGGTTGTGGATATTCTGAGTTCTGCATCTAAAAATATACACCACAGAAACCTCCAATCTATAGAGAATACATCGATAGGAATTGGAATTTGATATTCAAAACCTGTGAAAGAAAGGTTTGATGATTTATTGAGAGGAATAGAATAATTTCTAAGCTTAATCATATGGTTACTCTATTAACTATACTGCAAAAAATCTCCTCCATTTTCTTGCTAAATTTTTATTTATATGATGTTCGATGGGAGGTGCCCCAACAATTGTAAATACTTCTTGAGAATTAGGATCAGTTACTCTAAATAAAGAATTTATTTAACCATTTTTTGATATGTTCTCATAATGGTGCAACTGATAACTCACGATTGATATTCGAATTGTACAAATCATCTTCAATTTCATTCAATTCAAAACCTAAATGAAGAATTATCTCTGCTTGAACATCATTTTTTTTAACAAAGTGGATTAGGCACTTTTCAACTTCAGTCTTCTTCTTACAACAATTTAGTTAGGTCATTAAATGGTTTGCCAATAAAATATTGAGAATGTTCAATTGTCCTTATGTTAGTCATCAGTAATTTTTTCTGTTTTGAAGATGACTAAGTACTTGTCCTAGATTTCTAAAACAAGATTTGTGAATATTGTGAGTTTTAGAAATCTCACTGCCTTCATTATCCTAAATCAAATTGTTTTACTATATATTTCCTCTTTGCCTTCTAAAAATTTACCTTACTGCTCCAAAAGGACTCACCATAGGTTGGGTTATCTTGTTTTTCACTCCCCCTACCCACACTCTCATTCACTCCTTTTTTCCTCTGAAAAACCCATTTTTCCCTTCACAACCCTTCATAAAGAAAACCCCTATTCCTCATTTTATCTTTTTATATATTATACAATGTAAAAGGCCCTCTTTTACATTGTTTAAAATCAAAACTTAAGCCTACCGGGTCTTTTATTTTATATATAAAAACCATGTTTTGTATTAAAGCCTAACCTTATGTTATAAAGGACTAAGCCCCTTTTTCCTCTAGCCCCAACCCCCTCGCGCTCATATGACCCCGACTCCGCTCATCATATAAGCCCCTTCCCCAATATAATTTCCACTTACGCCCTTTCTATTATAAATGCCCTCGTAAACCTTATAAAAAGTCCTCATTAACCTTTGTTATATTAAAACCTAGGCCCTGCTCTCCACCATACCCTACGCCCATTCAAAACCTTATGAACTCAACGTATTTCGTTGATTTATTAAAAGCCCCAGGCCCATTCCCCATTTAACCTCGCAACCCAATGAAATCGCGCCACCTGTCCCCACTCTCGCTCTCGCTGATCTGACCACCTGCTCACCACCCCCAAGGCATGCGACGACTGTCGGTCTCTCTCCCCAAGATCCGACGATCCCCAACGCATATCGAAAATATAATTGCTCTGGGGTTAACATCCTGTGAGCCATGCTAAATGGGTGGTTTTTCCCTGCCACACGTCGTGAATTGGACCATATCGCATTCCCCCTCCCGAAAACCATTTACCACCCTTCTACCACGCGATAAACCACTTCCGATTTTTCAAAAACCGCTTACCCCTCCACGCCAATTTTTAAACCCTCTCGCCTCTGTTCAATTTTTTGTCGTTTCCGCCTTCGGAACCCTGCCTCCCACGCTTTTTCCTCCTCTACAAACCCCTCTGATAAGCCCAAAACCACATAAAAGCGCAATCAAGACCCTCCCCGTAGGTTTTCAAACTTACAAATTGTTTTTGTATGCAGGTTTAATGGCAGAATGGCTAAAGATCATTCTGATGATCCAAAAACGTCCAAATGAGCCTCTCGGTGATGATCTGGAAGTTCGATTTGAATAAAAAATGATCAGAGGCCTTGTATCAATATTAACCATCGATGAAACATGATCATCGATGGTCAAGTAACCCTCCTACCACGGAAGGAAGCATCCCCTGCACGCAGAAAACAAACACAGTCAGAGAAACAGTGAAGAAAAGAATATTAAAGGATTAACGGCTAATCACTAATCAAAGGAAAAAACAAAGGATTAGCTGAAAAAGGCAGGAGTTAAAGGTAATAAAGGCAGACATTTAAAAGATCAAAAAGATTAATGAACAAGCAGAAATAAAGCAGATTAAAGAGAGAAATAATAAAACAGACAACCAGAGTTTAAAGACAGAGTTTAAAGGCCTAAATACAGAGTTTAAAGACAAAACAAGAGGCAGATTAACCCAAAACACATTCGAATTAGCTGCACCTATAGGCAGTTACTTCTTTCAAAGATATTTTGCCACCTAATGCTTTGTTTCCTTCAATAAGGCATCAAAACAGTTATAACACTCAGTCAGAGATATTTTCTATCTACCAACAGTTATTGTAAAGTTATTTATAGGTCTTAAAGTCAAACATTATGCATATATTCTCTCAGAAGTTAAGATAGGAGTTATTGTTCCAGAGAAGTATCTTCAGATATTTTTTCCTTAGACCTTGCATGATATTTAAGGTAAAAGACTCATTAACTCTGTAATAAATGACACCCAAACCCTAACTTAGCTTCACCTCCTCATTTGTAGATAAATACTACATTTTAGCTCATTATCTTGTTGGCATTTGATGATTTTGAGAGCAATACGTGGTTTTTAGAGTTTGAAAAAGAAATTGGTCTTGTGGAGTTTATGAATGGACTTTTTTGATTGATGATGAAGGAGGATAGCTTGTAGGATCCCTAAGCATGTTTAATGGTGATGTGTCTCTATTAGTTCTTATTTATCATGTTTATCATTATGTTCATCTTTCTATGTTGCAGTAAAACAAAAGAGTATAGGTTAAGAAATGTTGATTGAAGCACCTTAGTCCTTCATGTTTTCCATTTCCTTTATGTTTTCTCTGTTGATTTTGTTTAAGAAATTCTTAATTGCTTCTTAGACCTACCTATGCTCATTCATTCCATAAATGGTTCAATACAATAGTTTTCAAATTTGTTTTATGGTTAGCCCTACCTATTTGATGTTATTTAAACTCTGTTTTGAAATCTCTCTTTGAAGTATTACTTGTTAGGTTTTAGCCAAATAGGCCATGTTTTTATCATGCCCTTTGTCCATGCTTGAGATTTTTCCTTGAAGTTATTTATAGCTTGATCATTGATGTTTAGGCGTTCCCTCTTCATTAATTAAAGTTATTTGTTCTCTTGAATGTTTTCTAACCTTGAAGGTGAAATCACTAGAAGTTAAATGAGTTTCCCGCCTTCTATATTTCATTGGAATGTTTGTCTTGAATGCTTATTTGCTTAATTTGAATCAAAGAGTTATTGGTTTTCATTGTCTATTGATTACTTCTTTATGCTTATGTGTTTTATTCCCTCCTTGTTAAAAGGGTACATGGTAATGATTCTTGATTTCCCTTTGCCCTACCTTTGTTCCCAAACTTGATGTCCATCTCATTTACCATAAACCTTGAAAATCCATTGACTATGCTAGATTTTCCCTGTTATGCATCATGTTTCATTGATAGACATATCGATGACTTTTATTGACTCCATAGCCCAGTGATTTGAAGTCCTCTCATTCCACCTATTCTACTTGATCATCTTACACAACCAAAACAAACAACAAACCCTACACTTAACAACTAGCCTAAAATCAACCATCTAAAGCAAACAAGTTCAAATCCTTTGCATACAATAGAGAGAGCCTTCTATGAGTCCAGGAAGGCTTGGTCCTAGGGCTCCAAAGACTGGTCTGATGTTACCCTGTGCATTTGGTCTGCCAATCTGCTAAATCACAGGACACTAACATAATGGCGATCACGGTCGAACCTTCTATGTCAGTGACAATATAAGTAATCCTTAGGACTTCAAAAAACCTTATCAAATCATAGAAAACTCAAATTGATAGCTAAAGAGTAGAATATAGTTGTTTCACCATCCTAGCAAAATGATGACTCAGCTGTAGGACACTTAGAAAAACCTTAGAGCTATATAAAAGAACTCAGAAAACCCCAAAAACATCCCTAGATTGGTTTTGTGTCAGTTATTGGTGGTGTACCATACACATATATTTTCAAAACAGCTAAAAATATCCACCTGACGACTCCACTAACCCCCAGTAGGCCTAATACTTCACTAGGCCTCATTAGGCTTCCCTAGAATTGTGTCAAATCAGCCCTAAGAAGTTTATAAGCCTAGTCGTATACTGAGTAATTTACCAAGAACTAAGAGAGGTAATCTTTCCCAAAAAATAGTCCTAAACTTTCAGCCTCTCTAAATTTTGAGTTTGAAATCTAGCTTCACAAAGGATCAATACCAAATCTCATCTAGACCCAAATCCTCCTATTATAGTTGATGATCTAGAAAATATTGGCAAACTTCTATAACTGGAAACTCAACTACTATTAGGACCATTCATAGAGCAAGCTCTGTCCCCGAAAATCTTACAGCTTTGCAAGACCCTCAGTTTGACTTACACAACACAAGAAACCTTTTCAGAGCCAAGTCACAAAGTAGGACTGACCATACCAACTTTGATCCCATAGATTTTCAACATAGTTCAAGTAGAGAAGCCTCTCCTTCCACTCCTCCTAACTTTCAGCTTCTCCATCACTTTATCTCTTTCCATACCAAGTCTACTCAGAATCAATTTGTTGGTCCAAGTATTTCCACCACACCCATTCATACCACCACTATGCAAACCACTTCCCTTCATCCTCCGCCTCCTCTCACAAACCCTCCACTTGTAAATCAACCTTGGATTCCATTCACTCCCATCACGGCAGCATGGTATGCCCCCTAGCATTGCCACAACCTTTGTTACCTTTGCCACATGATTACCAATCCAAAATTCTTCACTTTACAGGAGCTGAATCCATCACTGCCCAACAACATGTAGATAGGATAAATGATGCCTTTGAATACATGGAAATAGAAGAGGAAACCATCAAAATGAGGATATTTGCACAAAGCCTAGGAGGAGAAGCCAAAAAATGGTTCAAAATCTTGACTCCAAACATCATACATGATCTCCCTTCCCTTTATCAAACATTTATAAACAAGTGGGAAATTAAGAAAAACCCTCTCCAAATTCTTTCAGAATACAACAACCTCAAGAGAAATATAGGGGAAAGTGTCCAAGATTATTGCACTAGATTCAATAGTGTGTACAATGCTCTCCCACCTCACATGAAACCCCCACAAGGCCTAGCACTAGTGAAATTTCCAAAAGGTTTTGATCCAGACATGACATTCCAATTGAGGGAGAGAGACCCCACAACTTTAGAAGAAATGCGAAGGGGAGCTATTAGTGCAGAATCCAACCTCATTGAAAAGAGGGCTAGGATGATATCAGAGAAGAGAGTTTCCTACAAAGATGGAACTACAGCCTCAACCTCCTCATCTGATTCCAAGATTGACAATCTAGTGAGAGTAATGGAAAGAATGATGGAAACAATAAACTTGAGTGAAAGAACACCTCCTAGGGAAAATAATGTGAATCCTCAAAACAGAAATAGGAATCCTAACTTTAGAAGAGAACCTCCCCAAAATAGACCAAGAGACAATGACCAACAAATCAAACCCCCTTTCCAAGACAATTATGTAGATGAAGATGGAAGAGAGTCTGAAGAACCTAAAGAAAACCATGTAAATATGATAGGTTTTGATAATGAGGGTGATGTTTTTCTCACTAAAGAAGAACAAGATTTCTTTTCCTCATATCAAACTGAAACAAACTATGAGGATTCTGAAAATTACCAATTAGAATTTGAAAATTCCATAATGGAAGTCCATAGGAAATATGACCTTAGGAGCAAAAAGAACCAAGAAATCTCCAAAAATAACAAATCAAACACTGCTGTTAAGAAAACACTTGAAAACATTATTGAAAAAACAGCAGAAAATACCACCATAATGACTAAGAAAAATGAGCAAAACAAAGGCAAAACTAGTCAAAACAATGGTGACCCAAGGTGCCCTAGTACCTCTACTAGTGGCCCTGGAAAATCTGTTCTGAATAACAGCCCTAATAAAACTCAGCAAATCAGAATTGTTGAAAAGAATATGTGTGACAAAACATATGTGAATATGTCAAAAACACTAGCACCGTCCAGTCTTGAGGGAGAGATTGCCAAGATCAAAATTACCATGCCCCTTGCTGAGATAATAACCCAAGATGCATATAGCAATCAAGTCCTAAAAGCCTTGAATATAGGAAATGACAATGACACTTTAAACTTAACTGATGACAAACCAGAACTGTTGTTTGGTCCTGAAGTAGAAGTAAAATACCAAGAAGGAGTTGTCCCTCCCTTCTATGTCAACTTAAACATACATGATAAAATATTACATAATGCCATGCTAGACTCTGTTGCCTCTCACAACCTCATGCCAAAGGTAGTGATGGAAATATTAGGCCTAGAAATTACTAAACCTTATAAAGACCTCTATTCTTTTGATTCAAGCAGAGTCAATTGTTTGGGTCTAATCAAGGATTTATGTGTCAATCTGGCACAAATCCTTGTTAAGGGCTTAGTCATGGATATAGTAGTTGTTGATATTCCCCCTAAGTATGGCATGCTTTTATCCAGATCATGAGGAGCCAAACTTCAAGGCAGCCTTCAAATGGACATGTCCTATGCTACCATCCCGGTTTTTAACCAAACAAGGAGATTGTACCGAGAATCCCACATGAAATATATGGTGAGCAACCTAGATAGGCAAAACAACACCCTTGTTTATTCCATTCATTCAGATATTGATTCATTCATTTATACAATGAAGATGAAATCAATGAACAAGTAAAGGAAAATGAGAAAGAGTTAGGCCAACCAAAACAATCAAATCTATCCTCAAATGAAGAACATATCATCCAAAACTCTAGCAGCCCTGAACAACAACATAGTGGCCAACATAAACAAGAAATACTTTGGAACATGAGCTTTGATGGCTCTTGTGGCAAAGCAGGTTCAGGAGTTGGTGTCCGGATACATAACTCAAATGAAGGCCACTCATACAAACTAGATTTTCAATGCACTAATAACATTGCAGAATATGAGGCTCTCCTCCTTGGCTTACATTTGCTCAAAGATTTAGGAGTTAAGAAAATATCTGCCCAAGGAGACTCAGAGCTGGTCATTAAACAAATCAAAGGTGAGTATTCAGCAAAGAATCTAAGATTGGGAGAATAAAGAAATGTTATACTATATCTTCTCAAAACCTTTGAGAAATATCAGCTCATTTTCATCCCTAGGATCCAAAACTGCCTTAACAATGAGCTTGCCTTTGCTGCCAACAATTGCCAAATACCCCATGCAACTGAACAATAAACTATCAAATTAAAAAACCGGCCTACAGTACTTGACAACATAAATCA
Organism: Pinus albicaulis; assembly: GCA_034641835.2. Lineage (NCBI taxonomy): Eukaryota > Viridiplantae > Streptophyta > Pinopsida > Pinales > Pinaceae > Pinus > Pinus albicaulis. The sequence continues at coordinate 18,085 of JAXQQM020087348.1, read as the reverse complement.
TTGGCAAGTGTTTGAAGGTGATGAACAAATTGATGACTTTCTGCAATCTAGGAATAAATTTTAAAAAACAAAACCAAGCCTAGAGCATGATGAAGGTTTTTTTGCTGAAGAACAAGCCCACAAAATAGAGCTATCCTCTATTGCGGATATAAATCTGATTGCACATCCTTGTGAGGCATAATTGTTTAAGGATCTAGACCAAAGAGACCTTGAGGTTTTACAATTTAAAGATGATACATTACCAAGGGGACTTGCACCATTAGAAGATATGTTCGACTTTAATGATGTGGCTAAAAAACCAAAGATAGAATCCACCAAGAATGATGTAGAGGAATATAACATAGGCAGCCTAAAGGAACCCAAAATGATCAAACTCTCAAAAACTCTTCCTCCTCACATAAAACAGAAATATGTTGACCTTTTTTAAGAGTTTAAGATGTGTTTGCTTGGGGATATGAGGATTTGAAATCATATAACACAAGCATTATTCAACATAAAATTCCTCTTAAAGAAAATCAGAAACCTTACAAACAAAAATTGAGGAGAACAAACCTTGTCTTACTACCTTTAGTTGAGCAAGAAATCAAAAGGATGTATGATTCCGAGATCATAGTTCCCCTTAGATACTCATAGTGGGTTTCCAACCTTGTGTCAATTAGGAAGAAGACCGGGGATATTAGGCTTTGCATTGATTTTAGAAATCTAAATAAAACCTCCCTAAAAGATAACTATCTCTTGCCTAAAATGGACGACATAATTCAAAAGGTAGTTGGCTCTAAAAGAATCTCACTGTTTGATGGATTTTTCGGTTACAACCAAGTGCTAGTACTCCCAAGTGATCAACACAAAAATTCCTTCACCACACCTTTGGGTACATTCATGTATGTTAAAATTCCATTTTGTTTGATGAATGCGGGGGCCACTTTCCAAAGGGCCATGGACATAGATTTTTCATAAGACATAGGCTACTTCATAGTCATTTACCTTGATGATATCACTTTTTATCTAAGACTGATGAAGAAAACTTAATCCACTTGAGAAAAGTTTTTGAAAAGTGTAGGAAGTATGGCCTATACTTAAATCCCAAGAAAACATTGTTTGGTCTCCAGGAAGGAAAAGTCCTAGGCCACATCATCTTTGAAGAAGGAATCAAAATAGATCCCAAAAGGATTGAAGGCATATTGCAAATCAACCATCCTAGAAACATCAAGGAGTTGCAATATTTCATTGGGAAGATCAATTTCTTGAGGAGGTTCATCCCCAACCTTGCTGAAATTTTGAGAAATATTATGAACATGCTAAAAAATGAGATATGGGTTAAATGGACCTTGGAAGCTAAACAATCATTTGAACTGGTAAAAAAATCTCTCACTCAAACAACAGTTATGATCAGTCCTAATTTTTCCAAGGATTTCTACATTTTCTCATTTGCTTTTGAACATACCATTGTTGTAGTATTATTGCAAAAGAACATGATGGGGCAAGAACATCCCATAGCCTTCTTCAAAAAATCCCTTAGATATGCTCCTCTAAAGTACAACATCATGGAGAAACAAACCTTTGCCTTAATTAAAGCATTGAAAGACTTTAGATTTATATCTTACATTCTCATATCATTGCTTTTGTTCAACACACAGTTGTCAAAAACATTTTGAATTAGGACCCTGATGGTAATAGGGGAAAGTGGATTGCTATTATTTCAGACTATGACTTAGAAATCAGACTCACTAAACTAGTTAAAGGACAAGGACTTGCAAAACTTATGGCTGAATCAAATTTCCAAGCATTAGATATGAATATGGTTGATGTTTTAGAAGAACAAGAAGAGTGCACAATCCCCATATGAAGAAGTATTTATGAGTTCATCTTGGTATGTTGATATCCTATATGTGATTTTTTATCTTAATGCTCCTAAATTATCAAAGACAAATGCTAGATTCCTGAAACAAAAAGCTTTAAAATTCTGCATTTTAGATGGAGTGTTATATTGGAAAAATTCTGTTGGTATATTGCTTAAATGTTTGCTTGAGGAAGATGCAGGTAAAATCATGCATGAGCTACATGAGGGAGACTGTGGGGGTCATCTCTATTCGAAGACCACAACCAAAAAAATCCTTAGAGATGGCTACTATTGGCCTACCCTTTTCCCTGATACCCACAAATTGGTCATGACTTTCCATAAGTGCCAAATTTTTTATGGTAAGAGAAAACTCTTACCTTTTCCTTTGCATCCCATTACTATTGAAGCTCCTTTTCAAAAATGGGTTCTAGAATTCATTGGAGAGATACACCCCACCTCATTTGACCAACATAAGTGGATCCTCACTACTACTGATTACTTCACTAAGTGGATAGAAGCCATCCCCTCTAGGAATGCCATCAACTCAGTCATTATCAAGTTTCTTGAGACAAACATCTTGTCTAGATTTGGTTGCCCCAGAAAGATCATCACAAATAATGTTGCTGCCTTTACATCCAAAAGAATGGTCGACTTTTGTTATAAATATCACATCACATTGGGACATTCCACGGCTTATTACCCTCAAGGTAATGGGCTAGCTGAGTCATTTAACAAAAGCTTGGTCAATATCATCAAGAAGCTTCTGGAACAGAATAAAAAAGCATGGAATGGCAAGCTAGTACATGCACTATGGGCTGATAGACTAACCACCAAGAAATCAATTGATATGTGTCTCCCTATCAATTAGTATATGGCATGGATGCAGTCTTCCCAACATCCTTGGGAGTTCCAGTCATGAAACTCATCCAAGAAGTACAATCAGAAGAAAATGACATGCAAAGAAAGCTGAACCAAACCATTCATTTACAACAGTCAAGAGAGGAAGTTTATAAAAGGACATAAGAAATACAAGAAAACATCAATAAGATCTTTGACAGAAGGACCAAAGCTAATAATTTCAAAATTGGAGACACAGTTTTGAAATGGGATTCTAGAAGGGAAGACAAATGTAAACATGGAAAATTTGAGAATTTGTGGAAAGGTCCTTTTATCATTCATTCAATCAGAGGCAATAATGCTTTATTTTTACAAGGGCTGAATGGAGAAGAATTATTTGGAGGTCTTGTCAATGGCTGGATACTCAAACACTATTTTTGTCAAGAGTCCTAACTTCAAGTTTTCATTCATTATACATAACACCGAATGATAAGAGATCATAAAGAAACAAAAAATTCAAAAAATAGAAAAAAGAAAAAGAGGGTAGATTTGAAAAGAGGTACAACCCCATACCCAAAAAACAATATTGCTGAAGTGTGCAATCCTAAATGCCACTACTTGTTCAAAAAGAAGATCTTGTTCAGTCATCTAGCCTAATCATGGATGAACATGTTTTAAATTTATGTTGATAAGTTAGTGTAAAAATGATTGTAAAAACTATTCAAGCTTGACTTACCAGAAAGGATAGATTAGGAATCAAATATACTGGTCCCACATGCTCAAAACTGAACCAAAGAGAAATATGGGGATGCATAGCAAATGGTAGATCACAGCCCTTGTTTTTTTAATTTTTGTTTATGCAAAAATAATGTTTGTGTGCAGCTTGTTCCAATGCCACAAACCATGGTAAGTTAGATTTTCTAATCCTGATTTAAACCATGTTTTCAATTTCATGTTAATGGATTAGAGAATCAAGTCTGCCAAACAACTTAATCTTGGCAGTCAAATAGTCTAGGTAGAGAATAAAAGAGTTCAAGTCTAGCATAATCTGAACTCTTGGCAGCAAAAGGGATAGAAGTAGATAGTCTGCTTTTGCTTTCAAAACAAAAGAATGTCAAGATTTTTCCATTTCAAGTGCACTCAAGGGAGAAAAAATGCTAGGCCAAGTAGGTTGGGTAGGTAGAAATAAATTTGAAGTAATTATGTTTTTCAGATTATTGAGATCACAACTTCAAAGAAAAATCAACAAATGAAAATAAGGAAGAATCTGCCCAATAGAAAAGGCACTGGTCTTCATAAACTCAGAGATTTGATATCTGAAAGTTCTGGACACCTTCAGAAAGGGATCTACCCTCCCCAAGTGGAGGCACTATTAGTCATCAATAATTTTTGTTGTTTTGAATATGACTAAGTAATTGTCCTAGATTTCTAAAAACAATATTTGTGAATATTGTGAGTTTTAGAAATCTCACTACCTTCATTATCCTAAAGCAAATTGTTTTACTATATATTTCCTCTCCGCCTTCTAAAAATTTACCTTATTGCTCCAAAAGGACTCACCATAGGCTGGGTTATCTTGTTTTTCACTCCCCCTACCCACACTCTCATTCACTCCTTTTTTCCTTTGAAAAAGTCAATTTTCCCTTCATAACCTTTCATAAAGAAAACCCCTATTCCTCAATTTTTCTTTGTATATATTAAACAATGTAAAAGGCCCTCTTTTACATTCTTTAAAATCAAAACTTAAGCCTATCGGGTCTTTTATTTTATATATAAAAACCCTTTTTTTGTATTAAAGCTCGACCTTATATTATAAAGGCCTAAGCCCCTTTTTCCTCTAGCCCCAACCCCTCACGCTCATATGACCCTGACTCCGCTCATCATATAAGCCCCTTCCCCAATATAATTTCCACTTCCCCCCTTTCTATTATAAATTCCCCCGTAAACCTTATAAAAAGGCCTCATTAACCTTTGTTATATTAAAACTTGGGCCCCACTCTCCACCATACCCTACGCCCATTCAAAACCTTACGAACTCAACATATTTAATTGATTTATTAAAAGCGTCGGGCCCATTCCCCATTTAACCCCGTGACCCAATGAAATCACACCACCTGTCCCCACTCCCGCTGACTTGACCACCTGCTCACTGCCCCTGAGGCATGCGACGACCGTCGATCTCTCTCCTGAAGTTTTGACGATCCCCGACGCATATCGAAAATATGATTGTGTCGGGGTTAACGTCTTGTGACCTGCGCGAAATGTGTGGTTTTTCCCTACCACGCATCGTGCATTGGACCCTATCGCATACCCCCTCTCGAAAACCACTTACCACCCTTCTACCACGCGATAAAACACTTCTGGTTTTTTCAAAACCGCTTACCCCTCCGCACCAGTTTTTAAACCCTCCTGCCTCTGTTCAAATTTCTGTCATTTCCGCCTTCGGAACCCTACCTCCCACGCCTTTTCCTCCTCTGCAAACCCCTCTCATAAGCCCAAAACCACAAAAAAGCGCAGTCAAGACCCTCTCCGCAGGTTTTCAAATTAATAAATTGTTTTTGTATGCAAGTTTAATGGCAAAATGCCTAAAGAGCATTACAATGGTCCAAAAACATCCAAATGAGCCTCTGGGTGATGATCTGGAAGTTTGATTTGAATCACAAATGATAAGAGGCCTTGTATCAAGATTAACCATCGATGAAACATGATCATCGATGGTCAAGTAACCCTCCTACCACGGAAGGAAGCATCCCCTGCACGCAGAAAACAAATAGAGTCAGAGAAACAGTGAAGAAAAGAAGATTAAAGGATTAAAGGGCTAATCACTGATCAAAGGAAAAAACAAAGGATTAGCTAGAAAAGGCAGGAGTTAAAGGTAATAAAGGCAGACAGTTAAAAGATCAAAAAGATTAATGGATAGGCAGAAATAAAGCAGATTAAAGGGAAAAACAATAAAAACAGACGGTCAGAGTTTAAGATGGAGTTTAAAGGCCTAAACACAGAGTTTAAAGACAAAACAAGAGGCAAATTAATCAAAAACACATTCGAATTAACTGCACCTACAAGCAATTACTTCTTTCAAATATATTTTTCCACCTAATGCCTTGTTTCCTTAAATAAAGCATCAAAATAGTTATTACACTCAGTCAGAGATATTTTCTATCTACCAACAGTTATTGTAAAGTTATTTATAGGTCTTAAAGTCAAACATTCTGCATATATTCTCTCAGAAGTTAAGATATGAGTTATTGTTCCAGAGAAGTATCTTCAGATATTTTTTCCTTAGACCTTGCATGGTATTTAAGGTAAAAGACTCATTAACTCTGTAATAAATGACACCCAAACCCTAACTTAGCTTCACCTCCTCATTTGCAGATAAATACTGCATTTGAGTTCATTATCTTGTTGGCATTTGATGATTTTGAGAGCAATACATGGTTTTTAGAGTTTGAAGAAGAAATTGGTCTTGTGGAGTTTATGAATGGACTGTTTTGATTGATGATGAAGGAGGATAGCTTGTAGGATCCCTGAGCATGTTTAATGGTGATGTGTCTCTATTATTTCTTGTTTATCATGTTTATCATTATGTTCATCTTTCTATGTTGCAGTAAAACAGAAGAGTATAGGCTAGGAAATTTTGTTTGAAGCACCTTAGTCCTTCTTGTTTTCCATTGCCTTTATGTTTTCTCTACTGAGTTTGTTTAAGAAATTCTTAATTGCTTCTTAGACCTACCTATGCTCGTTCATTCCATAAATGGTTCAATACAGTAGTTTTCAAATATGTTTTATGGTTAGCCCTGCCTATTTGATGTTATTTAAACTCTGTTTTGGAATCTCTCTTTGAAGTATTACTTGTTATGTTTTAGCCAAATAGGCCATGTTTTGATCATGCCCTTTTTCCATGCTTGAAAAGTTACCTTGAAGTTCTTTATAGCTTGATCATTGATGTTTAGGCGTTCCCTCTTCATTGATTAAAGTTATTTGTTCTCTTGAATGTTTTCTAACCTTGAAGGTGAAATCACTAGAAATTAAATGAGTTTCTCGCCTTCTATATTTCATTGGAATGTTTGTCTTGAATGCTTATTTGCTTAAGTTGAATCAAAGAGTTATTGGTTTTCCCTATCTATTGATTATTTCTTTATGCTTATGTGTTTTAGTCCCTCCTTGTTAAAATGGTACATGGTAAAAGATTCTTGATTGCCCTTTGCCCTACCTTTGTTCCCAAACTTGATGTCCATCTCATTTACCATAAACCTTGAAAATCCATTGACTATGCTAGATTTTCCCTGTTATGCATCCTGTTTCATTGATTGAAATATCCATGAATTTTATTGACTCCATAGCCCAATGATTTGAAGTCCTCCCATTCCACCTATTCTACTTGATCATCTTACACAACCAGAACAAAAAACAAACCCTACACTTAACAACTAGCCTAAAATCAACCATCTAAAGCAAACAAGTTCACATCCTTTGCATACAATAGAGAGAACCCTCTCTGAGTCCAAGAAAGCTAGGTCCTAGGACTCCAAAGACTGGTCTGATGTTACCCTGTGCATTTGGTTTTCCAATCTGCTAAATCACGGGACATTAACACTTTACATTTGATCCTTGGTAAGAAATATTGTGTCCATTATTAAATGTGGGCCCTTCAACTCCTTTTATACATCAACAAGTTTGAAAAACAAATCAATTTGTTTTTTATTTATGGCATCACATTCAGTAATGATTTCTCATAAACAATTAATTATTGAAGAATTGGCTATTTCAGATTAATCACAAAAATATTTTTGGGTTCGATATTTCAAACCCTCCACTAGGATTCATCATCAGGAATAGAATTCCCTTCCGTACATGGCTAATATTTATGAATTTAAGCTTATGTGATTCATAATGATTGAAGAATTAGCTCTTTCGGATTAATCACAAAAATATTTATGGGGTTGATGTTTCAAACCCTCTACTGGGGTTCTTCAATAATTATGAATCACATAAGCTTAAATTCAGAAATATTATCCCTGCACGGAAGGGAGTTCTATGTCCTGATGATTAATATGAAATATCCAATTCTTCAATCATTATGAATCACAAAAGCTTAAATTCACAATTAATTATTCCTAAATAACATGCCCCTATTGATTGAGTCAAACATTTGGTGGAAGATTTTCTTTTCTTGTCTAAGTATCATTCATATATGACACTTTAGCACTAAAGGTATTGACAACTTCCTTGTAGAAATATTTATCATTTATAATTCCCTCTGAATATATTTATAAAGACTTAGAATCCTTACAGAAACATTATTTGAGCTAGTATACAATTCACATTTGTCCCTCGAGGATTAGAGTAATCATTTTGTTTATGTTATCTGCAGCGTATCTTCTAATAGTTTTCCTCTTTGTCTATTTTGATCATTAGTGCTACTTAAAGTAATTAGTGACCTACAATAAAATTTTCTTATGCATTTTCGTTATTTCCTCCTCTTTTGTCAATTTTTGGTGATTTAGTAAAAGATAAATCATAGCTAATTGAAAACAGTGAGTCAAAAGAAAACTATATGGAACAATGTCTTGAAATTCATCAATTTCATTCATCTTAAAAGAACCAAAATAGGCATCAAATTCATCCAAGTGAGAAATATTTTTAACATTAATCTATCTAACTCTCATAAGCAATGCGATCAATGGTTTTCTTTTCTTTTCTCATTGAAAATGTGAGTTGGTAGTTTGTATTGTCTACACAATTCTACTATAAACAATTTATCATAGACATGTTGAGGGAGTAGAAATAATTTTCCTTAAAACCTGTATAACATGACAAAGTTGAACTCATCCTTACGTTCAAATTTCCTTTCCAACAAGAAAATCCATAACTTCTCTGGGCAATCTATTTGTAAAAGAGTCGTGAATCATTCTCTTGAATGTGGAAAGAAAAACCTTTTGGACTAGATAAACAGTAAAAGGAGCCTTATGCCTCCATAGATGTAGATACTAATATTGCATTGGATCCTTATTGTAATATACACGTCTTGACTGTGGTAAGACTTTAAACTCATGACAATATACTATGGCATAAATTAAATAAAAGCATATAAAAGCTCTATGTTTTGTGCAAATTCCCCTATTGAAAAGAGATTCCATTTGAAATAATGTGCACCCAATTCAAGATGGAATTCTCCTGGACAAAGTAATGTAGAATACAAAGAACATGCTTTGGAATGAAAAACGTGGAATCTCTCCCACCAATCCTCAAAAATAATAATGCAAATTCTGTGTATAGATATGCAAGTGAGCATACCTTAATCTAAGAACTTCAGCAACATTGAGATTTTTATTGGGAGTTGGAAGTAGCATCATGTAAGAAGCACCATTGTTATTCAATGTTTAGTGTTAGAAATTTTTTACGCACCGTAAAACTTGTTTATTGAAATAAAACACCTGAAGCATACAACCAACCTATGCTATTCTAGAAGCCCAGACGTTATTATTAAAGCTAGAATGGGTACTGAATGTCAATTATATGCCTCAAACCACTAAAATTCAAGTAATACCGTATTTAACAACGATAAAAGTGTCACTAAATTCACCACAGGTTTGTCGTAATATCATATGCTGACATGTTGAGTTCATTAACGTTTTCCCAATTGAGTTCATTAATGTTAATTACCAATTGGATTCAAATTTACAATGACACTTTTTATAAAAAAACGCTTCGAATTAATAATAGTAAATCACACAATAGTAAATCAAATGTGTGATGGGTTTAATGGAGGTGGAACTCAAATGCTCTTGAAAGTAGGTACTTACGCAGCGGGATTCATGACAGGTGATGAAAAAGAAGAATGTGGAAATTTAGGTTGCTGGAAGTTGATGTGTGAGGTAACAAGAGGTTTTCTACATCCACATTCGCGAAATTGACTAAGTATTAAAGCAGGTGCATTTTTCACACTTCAAAAATGAGGGTTCTTTTCACTATCGCAATAAAATAAAATAAACCATGAGGATAGTAATGTAGGGGTAGAGCAATGTGGGGTCCCACAAAAGGGAGGAAGGAAAAATTGGCAAAGTGTTGAGACTTGTGGGCTTTTAGTTTTGCACGCTTTGAAATAGATGAACGTCCTTCTCACAACCCACACATGCAAAAAATAAATAAATAAATGTTCAAGTGTGGAGTATTTATAAAGAGACATCAAGCACCACCAAAGCAATTAATTAATGATCAAGGAACATTGATTAACACGGAGTTCCAACTATGGGACATTAACCCTTGGAGTTTATTGAGAATCTAGAGAGACTTATACATTGGGAAATGGAGTTAAAAGAGAAATAAAGATTATTTAAAGGAAAATAGGAAATGAAGAAGAAAAAATATACATAAGAGATATACAAAGTGGGAATGGAAAGAAATACTATGTACATTGATAATGGCAAGTGATTAAACAAAGACGTGTTTTGGATGTTTCCCATTTATAGGCAAATTGTGAACTGTTCCTTTCATACTTTCTAGTAAATATTTTCTTTTTCGTTTTTTAAAGGCTAGGGAGTGGTACTACCCATGGCGTTTCAAACTGGTGAAATCACACGACAAGTGCCTTAACAGTGGACTCATTCACCATTTTTTCTATGCCCAGTAGGCCTTTTAGCAAATAAGAATTGAAGCCATAAACTTTCTCAATTTGATATAGTATAATCCAAATACCTTAAACTTAGTGTGAAGAGATGAGTTTTCCTTTGCTTTGTTCTAGAGTAAAACCAATTAATCTGTGTGTGTTGAAAAATGGCAACAAGAAAATCTTGATTTAATTTTCCCTTGAATTAAATTAAGAGAAAATTGTAATTCCACGTCACAAGACAACCTGAATGTGTTAACTAAGTTAGATAGGCTTAGGAGCCTAACTTGGGGCATGTAGAGTGATTACTAAATTTTAGGAGCCTAGGTTGAGTTTAGTTTGAGTTGTAATAAGTTAATCTAATCAAACCGAGTTAAAGTCAGTTATACTAGTTCCAACTATTGGAAGAACTAGTGGGAGGTCTAGTAGTGGGGTGTGTACTCAATGATCAACCAATTAATTGGTAAATTAGCCATAATTAACTCATGCATGTGTGATCTACGAGTTGCCCAATTGAGATTGGAGTTCAAGGGCAGTGTAATATCAATTGTATAATATCCAAGTTGTACAAGTGGTGCACACAATCAGAGAAGGGCCTACAGGGATTGCGCAGTTTTGGATGACAAATTTCCCTAAATAATAGGGGCTAATTCCCAAGGAAACAACACAAGGAAATAGGGGTTTGGAAGGTAGACAGTTTGTTTAAGTATTGGCCAGAGCAGGCTTGTGAAGTAGTGAGATAGATTATACTTGTGCGGAGATTGTTTAGGCTTGATCAAGCATTATATTTCTTCTCTATTTTTTGATTAATGCAATACATACATAATGGGTTTTGAGCAGTGGCTTTCCCCTAGATATATCCTCGTGTTATGTGTGTTAATTGATTCATGTCACATGCTTTTGATATTGCTTCTCAATCGTGAATTTCTTTACGCATATGAGTAGAGTAGATTCAAGTCCATTGTTTTAGAAAATTACATTAACAATTTGAATCTACATGGAATTTATACATGGTATCAGAGCTATATTCACGGTAGAGGAGAGGATTGAAATTTATCTTTGCAGGAGGAATGAGGTTGCAGATCTATTCTTCATAGCCATCAGGATGGCATTCTATGGCCTAAGGTTCGAGTATGCCCTTGAGGGTAGCTCGAATTATATTTCTTGGAAGGATCATATGGACGCAATCATGGAAGACAATGGGTTTGTAATATTCCAATATTTTCACATGTTTATTTGGAATATTAGAGTTCTTAATAAACTTAATCAGTTAAGTAAATAGGAGGGTGAAGGGACCCATAAACCCCATTGATGAATAAAATCCACTTTTGATGGGTGTACGTGGATATTTTAGATCTAGATCTAAATCATGGAGTAGTGGAGTAGCTCCATTAATGATAAAGGAGTGGAGATCATGTCTCATTTATGAGATAGATCATGGAGGATGAAACAGTCAAATAAGATCATGGATCTTAAATGTAAAATCATGAGGATATTTGAAGAGGTAAACTAAGATCATAGTGCATTAAAAGTAAGATCATAAAGCACTTATGATAAGTTAGTGGAGGAAGTGGTGCATCTAATGCACAAATGATGGAGGAAGTAGTGCATTTAATGCACACATGATGGAGAGGTTGATCATCACATGTAGACATGATAGAGAACATGGAGAGACAGCGCAGTCAGTCATGGAGACTTATGTCCACATGTACAACACAGTATGAGATGGGCCTTGGCTATGGAAGGCTCACAATCTATATAATAAAGGTAAAAGCACAATAGAAGGCATGAATGTTGTTTAGCTAAGTCTGGAGTGTTGTTTAGCACAGGGTGTTTCCGAGCGGAAATCCCACCCTTACCCATGGGGGACTTCGAGTGCCTACTTTGGGAAGGTTTTCTATTGGGATTTATTCCTCATCAGGCATTGGTGCCATCTTCAAGAGGTAGTTTCTAGCATTTCAGCTAGGAAACCAGTGGAGGATTCATCCTTCACTTTGATCTTCATATTCAGTCTTCTAGGAGCAGCATATATATATCTGGCATTCAAGCCATTGATTTCTACCTCCATGCAGTAGCAGTCCCCTTAAGGATTGCGCAGTTCAGTCCTGTAGATCTATTGGAAAAAGGAATTTTTCAGTATTTCAACTAGAAATCCTGTGAGGAATCATCTCCTCACATTGTATCCATTGTTTCCATCATTCCGGAGCTTATTTGACATATATAGCACCAGGCTATTGAGCCTCTCTCTCTTACAGTGCAGTTTTCTAAAGCTGTTGATCATTCAGCAACTACTTTCAGTGGAGGATATTGGAGGAGCTAGATCTTGAGCTTTTAGCCCAAGGATCTAGTGAAGGGATCAACCCTTCTTGCATAGAGCTGATTTCACATCATTGCAGCCATCATATCTTCAGTTCATGCAGCAGATCTGCATACCCAGCAACTACATAATGCAAGCCCTAAGAAGGTGATTTTCTTAGATTGACAAGTCTGAGAAATAATTTCTAGGTTATCTTGGGTATCCATCATAGAGCCCAGCTCTAAAGTTTTAGCATCATTGGAGCTCCCAAACTGCCTAGATCTGACTTTCTATTTTTTGGCAGTTGCTGCCTTACCATTTTCCAGCAAGGACAACGCAGTTTACCTTCCAGCAGTCCAACATTTACGCAGTCCCTCTTGTGGGATCATTTTAGGGTCATTCTAGGCCATCTATTGGCTTGAGTGTCTCATATTTTGAGCATTATTGTACTGGTTTCTCTAACTCCATATAATAAAATGGCTCAGTTATTTCTGTGCTTTCTGATGTGTATTTAGATTTATTGTTTACTTTGCTGCAGCTCTTATATTGTGTTTTAGTATTACTGCATTCTCCCTTTTGGGATATTACAGTGGTATCACAGCATGATCTTTGGATCAGCTTGTGGACACTTCATCTTTTGCATCAAAAGAAGAAGTAGATAGAAGAGATATATCATGAAGGAGGATTGAATTTTTGCCACTCCTCTCTTTAGATCCATGCAAGGTCTCTCCAAAGAGGTCAAACAAATGAAGAGAGAAAGGCAAAAAGAGGATCGAAGATGGTCTTTGGATGAGCTTGTGGACACTTCATCTTTTGCATCAAAAGAAGAAGTAGATAGAAGAGATCTATCATGAAGGAGGATTTCATTTTTGCCACTCTTCTCTTTAGATCCATGCAAGGTCTCTCCAAAGAGGTCAAACAAATGAAGAGAGAAAGGCAAAAAGAGGATCGAAGAAGAATATTTTATGAGGAAGGTCCTAGCATTTCCTATCAGTGGAAGAAGAAACAGGAGAAGCAAAGAGATTCACATTATTCCACTAGATCCACTTTCTTTGATGAGAAAGAGGACTAGTTTGAATATGTAGAAGACTTGGGGCATGAGACCCTAAGTAAATATCTATCTGAATACAAAGCACGGCCTAGAGCTTTGAAGGTGAATCTCTCTCTCCAACAGTTTTTACAATTCAAAGAAGAAAGGAGATCCAAAAGCAGCAATAGGAGAAAGAGGCATATATTCTTCTTGCCTACATTTGATGGATCTTCCACAAGCACATTGAGGGCTTGGAGGGAAGAATTGACTACCTTCTTTCTGAAATATCCTATATCAGAAAGAGAGGTTGTGGAGTTTACAGCACTGCACCTAGAAGGTGAAGCAAGAGACTGGTGGTTCAGTCTTTTGTCTCATATGAAAGTTTTTGCTTATGCAGATTTTATTCTAAGACTAAATAAGAGGTATGGTAGAAATAAATCAGAGACATCTCACATAGTGACATCTCCTATCATTGAGGAGATAGTGCATGAAGATCTAAAAGAAGATGTCCTCATTATCACTCAGGAGGAGGAGCCTCTACCACCACCAGCTACAGATGTGCTTACATCAAGAGGAGAATCACTTGTGTCTTTGCAATATGGTCTTGAGTTCTTGGCATTTGGAGCCCCATGCATGATGAGGAGGAGATAGATACCAGTGCCGGTACACTTGTAGGAGAGAAACCATCACTCTTACTAGCAGTTGGAGGGACTATTTTTCCGGATGGAGGAACTCTTGTGGTCTTGCAAGAGGTTCCCACACATCAGTTGATCCAAGGTATGCAACCACTTTCATCTCATATTGTTTCAGTACCTCTTATTGAAATTTATGGGGACATGCCATTAGGGCTATTGCATGACGAAGGATTATAACAACATGTTGATTTGGAGCAACAACATATCACTACGCAGAGGAACCTTGGGTTGATCAAGGAGGAGATGAAGAGCTATCCCAGTTCATCATTGTTGAGCTACATTCAACCCTTTGAGTTGAAGTGTAGAGTTTTAGAAGATGGGATGAGCATGATCATATTCATTACAGTGCCAAACTATGAGTTTAGCATTGTATGTGGCCATGAGACAACACATGTATTACCTTGCAGATCTACAACGCTGTCACTTAGTAGCAGTGATGATAAAAGGGCCCCATTATTCTTGGAGAATTTGGAAGGAAACTTCACTCATGAATCAATGGAGAAAGGAATGATAGATGGTAGACATCTTGAGATGGGTAATATTTTCCCCTTTCAAGATGACTCTTTCTCAATGAGAATCTCACAGCTTAAAGATAAATTTCTACCTACAACAGATCCAAAACCTTATTGGTTTTAGGGGGCCATTGATGAAAATAGAATCTCATGGAGAGATCTCACTGGAGGTGCACTTCAAAATATCTTGAAGTGAAAATTTCTTCAATAGTTTGAGGAGGTTGGTGTCCTACAATGGCAGGATACCAAATTTTTGCAGAATGAAATCCATCATCCACATTGGGATGAATTGCTGTTGATATGGAGCAAGGGGTTGCCAAACCACTTGCAGATCTATGAGATAGGCCAACAAGAAGCATGGTTGCGCTGGTTTCTCTTGGTTGAGTATGGTTACTACCCAACAACACAAATTTTCATGATCCATGCCTTGTATAACACTCATGTAATGAAGAAGGAGGCATGGTTGCGATGGCTGCTCTTGGGTAAGTATGGTTACCACTCAATAGCTCATATTTCTTTGACTCATGCCTTGTATATCAATGATTGAATGCAGCAGAAGAAGGCATGTTTACCTTGGTTGTCCTTGAGAGAGTTTGGCCATCACATGACATCTCCCATGTTTATGTGTTTTGTATTGATTGCAATATGGCATAGTACTCTCATGATGTGTAATGATGGAGTTGGTTTGTAATGGGCTGATATGATATTACACATGTAAATCATTATGTTGTTACTCCATTATTTACATGATAATGTAAAGAGGCAACAAGATATCTTGTTTCTATGGTTACTTTTGGGAGAGTTTGGCTTGACATACTACCCTTCTTTGTATAATGATGATGGAGGATGGAAGCAAGAGGCAGTCCTCTGATGGAACTTACTTGGAGATTATGGAAATCATACTTGGTTTGATGATGATGTGGTGGGGCAACAAGATGCATTGTTTTTTTGGCTTCTCTTAAGAGAATATGGCCAACCCACTTGGTATTTTGATGGTGTGGTGTGGCAGTAGGGAGCATTGTTGTGGTGGTTACTATTGGGATAATATGGTTTGACACCTTTGTCTATCCATATGTCTCTAATTCTTCTTGTGCACAATGTTGGGATGATGCTTAGATCCAACAAGGCCAATAGGGCTAAGGATGGAGGCATGAAGAGCCTCTTTTTACTTCATGTAGCATGGGATGGAGATATACTTTGTGAGTTAGATATTTCCTTTAGTGGAAGGAACCATCTATCTTTATGTATCTCATGTATTGTGGAGGACGTTGGACAGCTTATGGTTGTCACTTGGAGCTTCATGATTGAGGAGGGACATCTAGCTACACAGTTAGAGGGCACTCTAGACATTCTAGAGAGACAACTTTGGTGTTGGGCATACATAACTCATTACAGAAAATGGGGAGACCTTCCTTGTGTGGATTCCATTTGGAGGGGGACATATTTCTCTAGCATCTACTTTTGCAGTTGCTTGAGGACAAGCAAAATTTTGCTGGGGGGGCCTGTAATATTCCAAAATTTTCACATGTTTATTTGGAATATTAGAGTTCTTAATAAACTTAATTAATTAAGTAAATAAGAGGGTGGAGGGACCCACAAACCCCATTGATGAATAAAATCCACTTTTGATGTGTGTATGTGGATATTTTAGATCTAGATCTAAATCATGGAGTAGTGGAGCAGCTCCATTAATGATAAAGGAGTGGAGATCATGTCTCATTTATGAGATAGATCATGGAGGATGAAACAGTCAAATAAGATCATGGATCTTAAATGTAAAATCATGAGGATATTTGAAGAGGTCAACTGAGATCATAGTGCATTCAAAGTAAGATCACAAAGCACTTATGATAAGTTAGTGGAGGAAGTGGTACATCTAATGCACACATGATGGAGGAAGTAGTGCATTTAATGCACACATTATGGAGAGGTTGATCATCACATGTAGACATGATGGAGGACATGGGGAGACAACACATAAAATCGTGGAGACTTATGTCCACATGTAAAGCACATTATGAGATGGGCCTAGGCTATGGAAGGCTCACAATCTATATAATGAAGGTAAAGGCACAATAGAAGGCATGACTTGGATTATTCTTCTATTTGATCTGCTTAGATCTGGATTTGTCTTAGGACATATCTATGCACTCTTATGCTGTTTAGCTAAGTCTGTAGTGTTGTTTAGCATAGGGTGTTTCTGAGTGTAAATCCAACCCTTACCCACGGGATACTTCGAGTGCCTACTCTGGGAAGGTTTTCTATTGGGCTTTATTCCTCATCAGGAATTGGTGCCATCTTCAGGAGGTAATTTCTAGCATTTTGGCTAGGAAACCAGTGGAGGATTCATCCTTCACTTTGATCTTCATATTCAGTCTTCCAGGAGAAATAGATCTATATCCAACATTCAGGCTGTTGATTTTTACCTCCATGTAGCAGCAGTCCCCTCAATGATTGCGCAGTTCAGTCTTGTAGATCTATCGAAGGAAGAAAGTTTTCAGCATTTCAGCTGGAAATCCTGTGGAATCATCTCCCCACATTGTATCCATTGTTTCCATCATTCCGAAGCTGATTTGACATATATAGCAGTAGGCTATTGAACATCCCTCTCTTACATTGCAGTTTTCTGAAGTTGTTGATCATTCAACATCTATTTTCAGTGGAGGAGATTGTAGGAGCTATATCTTGAGCTTTTAGCACAAGGATCTAGTGAAGGGATCAACTCTATGCAAAGCTTTTAGCCCAAGGATCTAGTGAAGGGATCATCCCTTCTTGCATAGAGCTGATTGCACGTCATTGCAACCACATATCTTTAGTTCATGCAGTGGATCTGCATCCCCAACAGCTACATAGTGCAAGCCCTAAGAAGGTGATTTTATTAGATTAACATATATGAGAAATACTTTCTGGGTTATCTTGGGTATCCATCATAGAGCCCAGATCTAAAGTTTCAGCATCATTGGAGCTCCCAAACTGCCTAGATATGACTTTAAATTGCAGTTTTTGCCTTGCCATTTTCCAGCAGGGACATCACAATTTACCTTCTAGTAGTCCAGCGGTTACACAACCCCTCTTGTGGGATCATTTCAAGGTCATTCTAGGACATCTATTGGCTTGAGTGTCTCATATTTTGAGCATTATTGTACTAGTTTCTCTTCCTCCATATAATAAAATGGCTCAACTATTTCTGTGCATTCTGATGTGTATTTAGATTTATTGTTTACTTTTCTGCAATTCTTATATTGTGTTTTATTATTACTGCATTC
>JAXQQM020073178.1:0-95304 GCA_034641835.2 Pinus albicaulis | reverse complement strand
TCCAATATGATTTTTCCTTCCTCATCAAGTTCTGGCAATATTGTTTGAACTGGAAGATTTTCACCTATAACCTTCTTTAAGCATGAAACATGGAAAACTGGATGCACTCATGAAGAATCAGGAAGCTCCAATTTGTATGCCATAGTACCAATCTTTTGCAACACCTTGTAAGGACCATAGTACTTTGGCGATAATTTATTATCCTTCTTAGCTTGCTTGAGGGACATTTGTTTATATGGTTGTAGCCATAAAAATACCCAATCTCCTACATCAAAACTTCTCTCACTGCGATGTTGATCTGCCTATTGTTTCATTCGATTTTGTGCCAAATTCAGGTTATCCTTTAAGAGTTGGAGAACTTCTTGCTGATGCTCGATGTGATCTTCGACTGCTTGAACCTTCGAATTTTCCCTTAAAGATGATGTAATCGATGGTGGATGATATCCATAAAGTGCCATAAATGGGGTCATTTTTGCTGCAGTATGGAAAGAAGTGTTATACCACCATTCAGCGAGAGGTAACCACTTGACCCATTGTGTTTGTTTATCAGATACAAAACAACGAAGATATCCTTCCAAACATTTATTTACTATTTCTGTTTGACCATCAGATTGAGGATGATAAGATGAGCTATGAGCTAATTGAGTACCCAAACAAGAAAATAACTCCGTCCAAAAATTTCCCGTAAAAATGGGATCTCTGTCCCTCACAATAACCCTTGGGCTTCCATGTAGCTTTTGAATTCTGTCCATAAATGTAGTAGCAACTGTACTTGCTTTAAATGGATGAGATAATGCACAAAAGTGTGCATACTTGGTAAGTCTACCAACTACCACCATGATGACACTCTTTCCTTCGGACTTAGGTAAACCTGTGATAAAATCCATTGAAATCTCCTCCCAACGTTGACTTGGAATGGATAAAGGTTGTAGAAGTCCTGGGGTCTTAATTGTCTCAACTTTATTCTGCTGGAAAACCAAACATTTCGCCACAAAATTTTGAATATCAGATTTAAGGCCATCCCAAAAAAATTCTTTCTTCACCCTGTGGTAAGTTTTTAAAAATCCTGAGTGTCCTCCTAAAGGAGAAGTGTTGAATTCCAAAAGAATCTTTTGTTTTAGTTGGGAATTCTTATAAAGATATAAGCGATCTTTGTACCATAAGGAATCATTTTTCCAACTAAATGTATTAGATGTACTAGGATCTTGCTGCAACTTTTGAATGAGTGTCCACACTTCTTCGTCCTTCTTCCATTCATCTCTTGCTTCGGTTATCCAATCTGGTTGGATAATAGAAATGGCACACAAAGCAATGCTTCCACCTCTTCATTCTTTCTTGAGAGTGCATCTGCAACAACATTTAGCTTCCCTTTTTTGTATATTATTTCAAATTCATAACCCAACATCTTTGTGACCCATTTTTGCTGCTCTTCTGAAGATAGTCTTTGTTCCAAAAAGTGTTTAAGACTATCATGATCATTTTTTATCTTGAAGTGTCTTCCCATTAGGTAAGTTCGCCATTTCTTTAGTGCATGCAGTATTGCTAACATTTCCTTCTCATAAATAGGTTTCTGTAAATACTTTCCTTTGATTGGACGACTTTCAAAAGCAATGGGTCTTCCTTCATGCATTAAAACTGCACCAATTCCATTTCCTGAGGCATCACATTCCACAATAAAGGTTTTTGTGAAGTCTGGCGTAGCTAAGACCTGTGCTAGGCACATTGCCTCTTTAAGATGTTCAAAGGCCTTAGTTGCTTCAGGAGTCCATGAAAATGCATCTTTCTTCAATAATGTTGTTAGAGGTGCTGCTATTCTCCCATAATTCTTAACAAACTTGCGATAATACCCTGTTAACCCGAGAAATCCTCGCAACTGCTTTATGGTTGTTGGGACTTTCCATTCCTTAATGGCTTTAATTTTGTTAGGGTCTACCTTAACACCCTCATGAGATACAATGTGACCCAGATATTCCACCTCTTGCACTCCAAAGAAACATTTGGATGTTTTTGCATATAATTGTTTCTCCTGCAATAGTTTGAGCACCCTGTCAACATGTTGAACATGATCCTTCCAAGACATGTTGTAGATTAGTATATCATCAAAAAATACTAGCACAAATTTTCTAAGGAATGTTTTGAAAATGGAATTCATCAACCCTTGAAATGTAGAACGTGCATTGGTAAGGCCAAAAGGCATGACCAAAAATTCATAATGACCCTCATGAGTTTGAAATGTTGTTTTTGAAATATCTTCAGTATTCATTCTAATTTGATGATACCGTGAACGAAGATCCAACTTGGTAAAATAAAATGCTCCATGTAATTCATTCAATAATTCATCAATCACAGGAATGGGAAATTTATCTTTAATGGTGAGCTTATTGAGCTCCCTATAATCTGGACACATGTTCCATGATCCATCCTTCTTGTGTACCAATACTATAGGAGCAAAGAAAGAACTTTGACTAGGTTGAATTATACCTGCCTCTAACATTTCTGCAATCATACGTTCAATTTCACTCTTTCGGACATAAGGATATATATAAGGCCTGATGTTTGGAGGAACACTTCCTAGAATCAAATGAATAGCATGATCATGATCATGAATAGATGGGAGTCCATTGGGAGTTTCAAAAACCTTGGAATGATTGTCCAAGACTTTTTGGAGATCTACAGAAATAGATGATTTTGATGTTGGAACTTCTAGTGAGAATAATTGTGCAATTATGCCTCATTGTTATTTCTTTAGAAGCTTTGTCATGACATTAGAGCTTATTATCTTTCCCGACTTCCCTGCAATACCCCGTAATTCGACTTCCTTTCCTTCTGAAAAAAATTCAAGAAATTTTCTTGAAAATTAAAAGCTACCGTCCCCAAAGATTGTAACCATTGTACTCCTAGTACAACATCAGCACCTCCCATAGGAATGGAAAGAATTGGACTATTCAATACATATTCCCCCATGGTTAGCTTGATATTTTGGAATTTTCCAGAGCAATTTATAGTTCCTCCATTGGCAACCATCACTTGACATTTTGGTGCTTGATATAGGAAACAATTCAATTCCTTGGCTACCTTACAATGAATAAAATTATGGGTACTACCTGAATCAATCAACACTATTACCTTTTTCTTCTTGATATGTCCTTCTATCTTGAGAGTTTGAGGAGTGGTAATTCGTGCCAATGCATTACACGATATGGTCGGACTCATTTCTTCCTCTTCTTGGGTTGGCTCCTAGTGTATATCCTCTTCTTGTTCATTTTCTTCTTCCTCTTCACAATCTATGTAAAATAATTTCTTCTCAACACACTTATGACCTTTAGTGTATTTGCTATCGCAACTATAGCAAAGCCCTTTTGCTCTTTTTTCTTCCAATTTTTGTGGTTTCAACCTTGTAGGTTGTGGAAATCTAGGAGTAGCAACACTTCCCTCTTTATAGAAGTGAGTGGTAGGCTTCCTTGTTGCCATAATTTTACATTCAATTTTTCTTGCCAACCTGAATTCCTTCTCCAATGAATCAGGTTCCAAAACGCGAACTTTATGTTGGATTTTATCCTTTAAAGTACCTATGAAGAGATCAATCCTGTGTTCCTCTGGAATATCAGTTACCCTTATATTCAATTTTTGGAAGTCCTCAATGTGCTCCCCCATTACACCCTTTTGTTTGAGATTTATCAATTGGCTAAAGAAGGTGTTGCTCTTTGTATCCTCATAATGTGCTATCATTTCCTCCGTAAAAATTGACCAAGTGACATTTTTTTTACATGAGCAAAGTCATCGATACCATACAAATGTATTTTGTTCTAAATGTAAAGTTGCAATGCATACCTTTTGTGTGTTTTTCACATTATGGAGATCAAAATATTGCTCCATCTGTAGTATCCATGTTACAGGATCCTTTCCATCAAACTTCCTCATATCTATTTTTTGAATATGGTGGTTCTTCCCGCCAACATTATATTTTATGAAATCACGATTAATATTTATTTTGTTCTCATCATGAGTTTCCTCTACTATCTTTTCACCATTAGGAAACATTTCTTGTATAACCTTTGTCAAACCTTCCATGTCTTCTTTTATATCATTCTTCATGTTTTCTATTTTCTCATTGATCTTAGCTTCCATGTCATCCATCTTAGATTCCATGCCAGCTTCCATGCCATCTATCTTAGATTCCATGCCATTCTTCAAACCATCCATCTTAGATTGCACGCCTTTCTTTAAACCATCCATATTAGTTTCCACGCCTTTCTTCAAAACTTCCATGTCATTTTTTGTTGCTCTTTGCGAGAGAAAAATTTGTTGCACTTTCCCTTGTAATTTTGATATGTCATGTTGCCATTCTTTGTCTTCATGAGTCATAGTAGAGATTTCTAAACGCTTAATGCGTGTTGAATTATTTTTAGGGGCCATTTTAGAATCCAATACTGATATCTATTCTATAATATGCCCTTGGAATCAATTCAAATTGATTCTTCAAACAAGACTTATGCAATTCGGGAAAAAAAATACACACCTTTTACTTGCTTTTGAGGAGCTCGATATTGAAATTGAATTATATCTATAATTGCGGATCATCAATATCTAAAATTAAGCCTTGTAGTAGCCCTATGAAGCTTCTTTCAAATGCCACAGTTCTGATTTGATTTGGATTCTTCAAGGAAAAGTTATGTCCAATCTCCCACAATGATCCAATTTTGGACTGGTTCAGTAGAGCGAACTTGAATGACTTGCCACGTGTCATTGTTTCCTCCTTTGGCCCTGAAATTGATAGAAAGAAAACTACAGTCTGTTTCTTGTGACCACTTTTTACAGCATTCCAATATAATGCTCAGAGAGAGAGCTATGAATATTTTCCCACGATCACATCTTTGAGATGAAATTCAGAAGCCTCAAAAAGCCCTAATTTCCACATATCATATCTTTGAAAATATTGTGAACAAATATCTGAAATTTTGTGAAGATGTTCCTCAGGATCGCGGCTTCACACTCTAAAAATTTCAGCTTCAAAACCTTTGTAGAAAAAAGGTTATTACGAAAATACCACAATGACTTGTTTAGGTTAAATTTAGGAGCCTGCAAAATGACCTAATTTTCACAGATCATATCTCCGAAAATATTGAGAACCAAGCTCTAAAATTTTGCGACGATGTTCCTTAGGATTATGGCTTCGCACTCTAAAATTTTCAGATTATGAACCTTCTTAGAGAAAATTTTATAGCGAAAATTCCAAGATGACCTGTTTGGAGCAGCGAAACCCTAGAATCTCAAAGCTCTGATACCAAATGTTGTGAAACCAGCTCCAAAAGAGAAGAAAAGAGATATCAACGCCTTAGAAATAAGCCACTTCGAGGGGGAAACCTCCAATACATTACATGAATGAACAATTCTTGCATGATTCAAATTACAAAACCTCCTTTCTACATATAGGAGTCCATTGGGCCACAATGTAATCCTAGTGGGGCCACAATGTAATCCTAGCCGATATAACAATAATAATTTAAGGGAACAATAATAACAATATGGGGGTTACAAGGGTACAATAATAACAATAAGTGGGTTACACTAACAACAATAAGGGACTATACTAGTAATATAGGGACCTAACAATGGGGACTGCAAACATCAACCTATATATAAATTGTGATACATAAAAACTTTTGATAGTGGTTGTTTATGTAGATGAAATCATATTTGGAAGTAATGCAGAATCTATGAGTCAATAATTTTATTTAGTTATGTAGAAATAATTTGAGATGTCTCTACTTGGTGAACTAACATACTTTCTTGGTCTTCAAGTTCAACAAACAAAGAATGGTATCTTTCTCTGTCAAACCAAGTATCTCAAGAAAATATTGAAGAAATATGGTATGGAATAATTTAAGCCCGTAAACACACCAATGGTAATAGGATGCATTATTTGTCAAAATGATGATTCTCCTTCAGTCAATTAGCTGGAATACAGGTCTATGATCTATAATATTTTTCTACCTTGTTGGCACAAGACCAGCTATTATGCATGCAATTGCTGTTGTTGGACTATTTCAAGATACTCCTAAATAAACTCATCTCCAAGCAGTTAAGACAATATTCAAGTACCTATGAGGAACTAAAGACCTTGGTATATGGTATCCTAAAAATGCACAATTTTCACTTCATTCTTACACATGCAGATTGGGATGGAAATATTGTTGATCAAAAGAGTACTAGTGTAGGAGAATTTTATTTGGGACCTCACTTGGTATCATGGTTCAACAAGAAGCAAAGCTCCATCACTTTATCTACTACTGAGGAAAAATATGTTGCTTCTGCATCTTGTTGTACTCAACCTCTATGGATGATGCAAACATTGCAAGATATTCAAATCACTTGTCATCAACCTGTATCTATTCTTTGTGACAATATTAATGCCATAAGTATTTCTAAAATCCTGTCATGCACTAAAAAACCAAGCATATTCCAACAAAATATCACTTTCTGAGAGAACGGGCGGTTGAACAAAATTTCAAACTGGAATGTGTTCCTTCAAAGGAACAAGTTGCAGATATATTTACAAAGCCACTTCCACGTGATTATTTTGAATATCTTAGATAGAAACTAGGAGTGATATCTGCTTCATCACTATGTTGAATATTCTGATAGATATTTCATGTTTAGGGGGAGATGATATTGTAAAGTACTACAGTTTACTTATGTATGTGGTTTACATGAAGGACAATCACATATATACACGAGTTTTTATTTATACAGTCACGTATGTCTCTTTGAGATGAAGAAACAGTGGGATAGACAAGGGGAAGGTCTCTGATATGCTTCAGTCAATTATTTTTTCTAGTTCTGACAGTGATAATTACAGTCTATTAATGATGCTTGGATTTTACTTAGAAATGATATTGATTTATGATTATTCGTGAGTTGCTGCAATATGACTCTTTTTTATGGCTTTGCTACCTGATAAGTTGGATATGATCGGACTTGACAAGAGAATAATTGGCACAGGTTCAGGGGGAGCATCTATTATTCTTCTAATAACACATTGTTGGAATTATAGCTGCTTGAGAACTACTGTCTAAATGATTCTATTTTTAATTTCTTGTTGGCATTGATGAAGAGATATGCTAAAGATATTTTTGATGATGTTGTTGCTTAGATCTATGTCTTGTAATACTAAATTTGCTTGGTGATGCTTGAAATAATTGGTCATATATTGATGTTATTGCATATTGAAGCTACATCCTACTTCAATATGGTGATGAAGATGTTCACATTGTAGGTCCCTTTATGGTGTATGATTTTTTCTGATGACAATCATGGTCTTGCTACCTCACTATTGAGGTCTCCGGTTTTGGTTATAAATGTCATATCTATCTCTTGATGTAAAGGTCATGTAAAGACCTATTATGTAATAATTTTAATATTCAGTCTTGTTTGAATATTGGGGTCAAGTCATTTATGTATGTAATCCAATTATTTTGGGAATTTTATATATTGTTGAGTCACAATATGTAAGCCCACTTTGCTAGGTGATTAATCTAAGCATGACTCCTTAGTGATAGGAAGGTTCATATTTGGTTGAGTCATAAATTCATGCATTTAATAAGATTTAACATATGTTAAGGGGGAACATGGTCAATATTGGGCTATATAAATCACATATTAAATGACTGAACAACACACATTTAATTATCAATCCAGGGACGTCTATTTATTCCAATGAAAGTTGCACTGTTTGTGTTAATACACCAACCAGAAGCAATTCCAAAGAAAAGAAATCGCTGCTGAAGTAAATGCTGGAATAAATCACTCATGCAGAAATAAAAGAATCTACAAGATTGAAATCACACTTCAATTAATTTGTCTATCTTGCCACACAATAAGTACCTAGCTGGTGTCTCTATTATCATATGTGTAACAACATATAAAGTATTGAAATCGAAGCAAATATATTCTTAGCTGAACAGCAGTAACAACACTCTATTGATACATAAACTAAAATACAATTACATACACACAACTACTTTAATCACTATAATCCCTGCTAAGAAGAAGGGCCCTTTCCTCCCTAGCAGGGCGCAGGTAGAGAAGTAACTTCAACGGAAACTAAATAGAATCACGCATGTAACAGCAATAACAGGATAATCTGTATTAATCTAAACACAATTACAAAAACAAAATATTGTTGTTCTCTGCTAACCTCTCGACCTATAGGGCCGAGAACTATATAGTGGTTACATCAGAAAATCCAGGGATAGATCAGTCATGAGAATCTTATGATCCTCATGCAGATCGAAATAGAACACATATAGTTATGACCACTTCCTAATAAAGTTCTGACTAGAAAATAAAATATTACAATTGAAACCACCCTTAGGTTGTTATCCCAAAAATACAATGCTAAGAAACTTCTACAACTATTGTAATGGAATCACAACTGTAGTTTAACGGCTAGAGGACAGATCAAAAACAAATGTTGACGAGATCGAGCCGTGGTAGAGACGTGACAGCAGTTCTCCGATGAGCTTTGTAACAACGGTCTTAACAGGTTTCCGGTGGAGTACGTAACAACGAGGTGTAACAACATCGCTTTGTTGTAACAGCACCCTCTTAACTTCTCCTGTGAACTTCATGCTCGGGACAATTGGTGCTATAAATAACATCTGAAAAGACAACACAAAGACCATCGATCTTCCCCAAACATTCACCATCAATTAGTCATAATATATATCATAATAATTGGTGAATTAGCAAAGTAACGAAAGTAAGGTGAAACAGCACAAGTTAGAGTAAAAAGGTAGGAAAAATGGGTAAAGATACTCCCATTGGTTATGGTTACAAGGAAAAATAAGGAAGATAAGTGTAGGAAAAATGTACAAAACCATCACCCAACATCTTCCCCCAACTAAAATACTTGCATGTCCTCATGCAAACTCATTTTTCATGGGAATATCTTCAGTGCAAGTCGGTGAGATCATAAGCACCAGCTGTGTCTTCGTCTACAAACTTGTAACCCTGATTAGCCATCAACTGTCATACCCAGGATTTTGACTCATAATTACTTAATTCATAATTGATCTATTAATCCTCAATGGGAAACTCGATCAAAGGAAACTTGAACCTCAATCCCAACCATAAAGCACCAAGGGATTGTACAATCTGTGTGTAGGCTGGTACATGTGTAACAACCACCATGAAATTCTGAAATGAGAATGCATCCCCCTTCAATAGCTCAGCACTACTGGCTTCTGTGCATTTCAAGCACCCTTTCAAAGCTTGGATCTTCATCATTGAGAACTAATTGAGGCATAAGCTCACGATTCTTCTTATATAAGTGGAAATTGGTTCTTTAATCCTAGGGGTACTCAAAATTCTCCTAAATTCTTGTCTCAAATCAGAAACTCGTCCTGGTTTTTCCTGAACCCACAATGCTGTCTTATCCTCATTAGTCTCCATAGATTTAATGGCTAGATTCCATTCAATCTGATTCTTCAGTAAGGATAAAAATTCCCTCAATTGAAGATCTCCCATATAAGAGAATACTGTCACAACCATCTGCATACTCACATGTTCACAAATAATGTTGTGTAAGAATAAATCACACAAAAAACTTTGCTCATCATAGTCGGAGGCACGAAAAACATCTAGAAACATACAAGTGGAAGAACATAAATAAGGTCTATCCTCCATAATGGTTTTCAATTGAAACAAGAAGTAACATTCCCACAGAAAAATATGATAGGATGGAGAAGGCCGCCTACAACCCAATAAGTTGAGGGCAAGGTCATGAAGTTTCTGCTTATCTATGGTAAGTTCTTGAATCTGCTTCTGTAGCAATAGCAGTTGTTCTTCCTGTTTCTTCAAAACTTCCTTCTTCTTGTAATTCTCCCACCCTTTCTTCAAATTTTCTTCCATCCATATTTCATGTAAAGTGTCTATTTCTCTATGATGTTCCTTTAGCGAAATCATCCAATCCCGAAGGGAGATTGCTTCTTGTTTCCACTTTTATAACTTAGACATTAACATGTGTTTCTCAGAAATCCATCCTGAGATGGGACTCTGCGTTCTCCTACATTCAATACCTTCATCAAAAATGGGTGTATCAAGCTTCGCTACATGGGGTTGTTCCACCTCTGCTGCTGGTTCTTATGTAACAGTAGCCTCTTTGGTGGGTTCTTGTGTATCAACCCCTTTGTTTTTACCTAGAGTAGCCTCTGTGTCCATTGCTATTTCTTCTACAATAGGAGTGGCCTCCACAGGTTCTTGTGGGTCGTCTTCTAGGTCAATTATTACAGGAGGTTCTGCTTTAACTGCTAGTTCTTGTGTGACAACAGTATCATCAGCAGGTTCTTGTGTAACAACCTCCTGCTGTCCTATTTCTGTTTCCATTGGGTTGATATTTTATCTATGGGCCTTATATCCCATTGTTGTTAAGTCTTGAAAACATGTCATGCATACAAACACTGGGATTTCCTTCCCCTTAGATAATTTCTGCTTCAATTCCTCGTTTTCCTTTCTTAAATTCTTAATTTCTAAAAACAAGGCATTGGTTTCGTCCTTACTTGATGAGGAGGGTTGTCTTTCTTCTTCTAAAACTTCTGCTTCCATCTGCTTCTTGGCCACAGGCAAAGGTTCTACAGGCATGCTGAACTTCACTCTTTGTTTTGGTCTTCTGTCCCCAATTGGTTCATCAATAGGCTTCTTCCCAATCCTAGCTCTAGCAGGCCGAGTCTGGGTCTCAACCTTTGCCTGACTTCCTCCTGAAGTCATGGTATGTTTCCCCCAGCTTGTCCTTGGCCCTTTTCTCTTGAATTATTCCCAAGTTTTTCCTTGTTGGCCTAGGGCATCCAACACAATTAGCTTAATGAGTCCGTGATTTTTCACATATGCCTCCGAGTGTGCTGCTGTTTTCACTGCTGCCGCCATATGCTTGATGTTACCTAGAAAATAGAATGGAAGATTGATTCTTTGCTGGTGCTGAAGGTGATTAAGCAGATGAAAGTGATAGTTGAACACTATCATGGATCTTCCCTCACAAGTGATATATTTGATCAAGCTCAGGGCGATGTCTTCCTAAGGATGAGGAAGTGACAATCTGTCAATTCCTCTTCCTTTCTTCTCCATTTTTTCTTCCCCTACTAGGAATTATTCTTTCAAGGAGGGGTCATTGATTTTTCTGTTAAACCACCTTCGCTCCTCTACTGGTAATGAAGTTACCCGGGCAATTACCTCTTCAGTCACCTCCACTTTCATGCCCCTTACTCGGGTTTGATTATTGTTCAAGTTATGAGAAAATTCAATTGCCATTGCCTCGTCCGAGCCTTCAAGCTTCTGGAAAAACTCAACCCATCCACCATCTCTGAATATATGGTAAGCTTCTAGACAATTCTGCAGGGCATCCATGGAATCCGACTCATGCCTGAACACTGCTCCACCCATATTTGCTGTTTGTTTCTAAATTTGCTTCTTAATGTTCAGCCACACTGTAATATCACTAAGTTTTTGAATTCACTTCTTTGTTGTTCAGTCCTGCTGTAACATCACTGTGTCTCTGAACTAGCTGCTTCTCGGCGCCTCTGCTTATCCCAATTGATGAGTTTATAATGAGAATGCAAGGTTTAAGTCGAGGAGCTTGATGGAAGGTGACGACTTTCATGGATTTACCAAATCGTACCCTACACTAATACTAATAAATGGCTCATTATGAAAAGTAATGGGATTTCGTACACACACTCTTTTCCAACCGGATTCGGTCATCATTAGTAATTCTGTTATTGATTAGGTGCATTCGGATTTAATAGATATTTATGATTACAAAATTTTTGCAATGATTTCAATTCATATCCCCTCCCCCACTTTAATGGTGACGACTGCCCATGGTCGTCACAGGAGCATCATTGCTTTGCCAATTAATCACCGAATCATCAATGACAACATTTACCTTTTTAATTACATACCTGAGGTGACGTGGAGGAAGACTTTGAATTGACGGTGTCTTGCTAGCAGCGCTCATGTTGTTGTGTTTGGCCAGCATGGTTATTGCTGTTTATGGAATGAATCATAAAGAACAATATTCGTGGCTGTTGGCTGTTACATGTGTAACATCCAAGACAACTTTAAAATTATTCTAAAAAAACATAATAATCAGAAGAAATTGGTACAGAAAAGGAAATTACATGAATACCATCATCCTATGAAATAGATCATAAAGGGAAAACGTTATTACAAGAAGAAAAACATGGGTGTAACAGCCGCCACAAGAGTGTTTTTCAGCTGTTACTGGCTGCCTGACTGTGCCCCGGAAAGGGGTTTTCACAGTTAGATTTATTTTTGTTTTTCTTTTGTTTTGTTATTTTATTTTTTTAAACAGGTGTAACAACTACCACAAAGGTGGTTTTCAACTACTGCACTTAGTGGAATTTCAGTTTTTAAGGCCGCACAGGAGAATGTTCCCCTACTGTCGTAACATGAAGATCAGAGTCCGCGACAATGTTGACAAATGATTCCTTCAAAGTGGGTTGATGATATAAACTTAGACAGTTCCCATTAACCAGTAACGATGTTTTAGCAATGTCAATGGTGACCAATTGTACAGTCCCATTGTCAAAGATTATATCCACTTCGTAAGGACCTAGCCATCTGGTGCAGAGCTTGCCTTTGAAATCTTTAAACCTTGAATCGTACAAAAGAGCTCAATCTCCTTTTTGGAATTTTTTCTTCTTAATAAACCCATCATGCCATCTGGCTCTTTGCTGCTTAATGATTTATGTTTGTTGAATGGCAGCCAACCATTTCTCTTCCAACTCATTAAGCTGGTTCAATCTTTGAGTTTGTGCTGTACTCAAATCCAGATCGACTTGCAATGCTGTTCTTAATGTCTTTATTTCAAATTCTATGGGGAATAAGGGATTCTTACCATACACCAATTCATATGGTGAGAAGCCTGTAGTATTCCTCCATGTTGTCCTGTAAGCCCATAATACTTCTGGAAGTTTCTTAGTGCATTTTCTTTGGTAGCTGGCTACTGTCTTTGTTAAGATTCCCTCAATGACTTTATTGGTGCTTTCTAATTGACCATTTTCTTGTGGATAATATGGTGTGGTGATTATGTGATGGATTCCATAATTTTCAACCAAATTATTGATCAAATGAGATGTGAACTGAGGACCACCATCTGTCACTATCTCTCTGGGTATCCCGAAGCAAACAAAAATATCTTGAAACGGGAAGTCTGAAATAGCCTGATCTATTTCTCTAGTTAGTGCCCTTACTTCGACCCATTTTGTGACATAATCGGTGCAGACCAATATGTATGCTTTTTGCTATGATGAAGGATTAATTGGCCCCACAAAATCTAGGGCCCATTTCTCAAATTTTTCTGTTACTATATGAGGCTGTAAGGACATCTCATATGATTTTAGAGGCTGGCCCATCCTTTGGAAACTATCACATCCTTTTCACAAACTTCTTGGCATCCTGGAATATAGTTGGCCAGTAGTACCTTGTTGAGAGTACTTTATGTCCTATCCTCTTGTCAGCAAAGTGTCCTCCATAAGGTTCCTCATGACAAGCCTTTAGGATCTCAAATACCTCATCTTTTCTAACACATTTCCTAATCTGAAAATTTGGCCCGGTGTGATATAGATTTCCTTCTATCCAGGAGTAGGTAACACTCTGTTGTATAATCCTGCTTCTTTCCTTGGAAGACAATTGGTGTGGGAATTTTCCTGCAACAAGGTAATTGGCTATATCTGCATACCATGGTGAGTGAGTAGAGATGGAAAAAAGATACTTGTCTGGAAAATAATCCTCAGTAGTAGTGCAATCATCACTTATAGTTAATCTAGAAAGAAAACCAACAACTTCATTATATTTTCTGGGTTTATCTAAAATAGTAATATCAAATTCTTGTAACAGTAATAACCATTATGTAACTCTACCATTATTAACACGCTTGTTCATTAAAAATCAAATTGCAGCATGGTCATTGTGTACAAATACTTGGTACCCAGTGATGTAGTGCCAGAATTTGTTGATAGCATGCACTACTGCTAGGAATTCCTTCTCAGTAACAATGTAGTTGAGTTCTGCTGGAGTTAAGTTCTTGTTGATGTAATAAATGGCATAATATTTCTTATACTCCAGCTACCCCAAAACAACACCCATAGCCATTTCAGATGCGTCTGTAGCAATATGAAATGGAAATTCCCAGTTTGGTCATCGTAAAACAGGTGCTGCTGTTACACAGTTCTTCAACTTTAAAAAGGTCTGCTCACACTTTCTTGTCCACAAAAATTCCGCATATTTCATAGGTAATGAAAATAGAGGAGATGCAATCTTTGAAAAATTCTCTATAAACCTCCTATAATATCCTGCATGTCCCAAAAAACTACGTACCTCTTTTAGAGTCTTAGGGGTCAGGTTTTCGAGATTACCTCAATTTTTGTAGGATCTACCTTGATTCCATCTACTAAAATGAAATTTCCCAGCACAATTCCCTAGGTCATCATCATGTGACATTTTTTAGTGCTCAGAGCAACATTGGTTTGTTCACAACGTTCCAGCACTTTTTCCAAGTTAGCCAATGCTATCTCAAAGGCATCCCCGTAGCGTGTAAAATCATCCATAAATATTTCAAGGCAATCATTCAAAAGATCAGAAAAAATACCTGATATTTCCCTTTGAAAGGTTGTTGGTGCATTGCAGAGACCAAAGAGGAGGACCCTGTATGCAAAAGTACCCCATGGACAAGTAAAGTTTGTCTTGTCTTAATCTTCTGGAGCAATCTGTATTTGATTATAGCCACTAAACCCATCTAGAAATGAAAATAATTTTTTTCCAGAAAGAGTGTCCAAGACATGATCAATAAATGGTAAAGGAAAATGGTATTTTTGAGTGGCCTTGTTAAGTTCTCTATAGTCGACATAGACCTTCCATTTTCCATTCTTCTTTAGAACTATGACAAGCGGAGGCACCCACTAACTGTCAGAAATGGGGTAGATGAAATTAGCATTAAGGAGTTTCTGCAATTCTTCTTTTACTATCTCCTTAAGTGCGGGGTTCATTTGGCGCTGAGGTTGTCTAACAGGTTTTCAATCTTCCTTAAGGTAAACGCGGTGATTGCATAGGGCAGGATGGATTCCTTTCATTCGGTATAGTCCCATGCAAATGCCTTTTTGTATTTTTGCAATGGCTGTATCAGCAATATATTTTTTTCAGCAATCAGGTTAGGATTGATGCTTAAAAAATTTTCAAGTTCGATTTCAACGAGACTGCTAATAGTAAGCAGAGTTGTTTTCAAATGTTCAATAATTACATCATCTTCCTCATCGTCTTCTCCCAAATATCTAATGGAGGCAAAAGAGAGTGAATTACTGATAAAACCATTAATGATATCGTCCTCTGTTTCATCCTTAAAGTATTGTGATTTTCCAAGTGTGAGAAGAGGCAGGGAAAGATTAGATTCAGGTGCAAATTCGTCCCACCAGGGACTACTCAAATCCATATGAGGTTTTTCTGGGGGATAAAGATTCAGGTTCTGAGTGGCCTTTCCATATGAGATTACCATAAATCTAGACCTACATCAGATATATGCATCTGCAGTGGCTAGCCATAGTCTTCTCAAGATTAAAGGATGACCCCCCAAGTTGGATTTGGCTTGTAAAATGAGAAAGTCAACTGGATAGTTCCAGGAAGCCACAATGATAACCACATATTCAATCATTCCCTCGAGCTTAACACGAGACCTATCTGCTAGTTCAAGCACTGTAAGTGTAGGTATAAGTCCATAGAGTCCTAGAGAGATGAAGAGGTCCTTAGTCATGACATTAACATCTACCCCTAGATCAATAAAGGTATTGGTTATGGGATGATTTTCAATATGGACAATCACAGTGGGGTTCCCTGGGTCATTATATTTAGTCAACAAAGGCTGATCAATCATAAGATCAGACATTTTTCCTATGGCATGGATAGTAGCAGGGCCTTTAGGTTTCCTTCCAGGTATTTTTACGCATAGATCCCTCATTGTTTTAGCATAAATAGGCACTTCCTTGAGAGCTTGTAACAACGGAATCCACACATACAAATTTTGTATCTCCTTGAGGAATTCAGATTCAGGTTGTGAGACCAGCCCAGTTTCAGTTAATCGTTGAGGGTATGGGGGATTATGAAGTCTAACAGCTGAGTTAGCTACCACATATGTACCAAACTTACTCGGATTCGCTGCTGTAATAACAACAGATCGTCCCAAGCTAGTTGTTACAGATGTAACAACAGGTGTTGTATCAGCTGTTACATGTGTAACAACTGCCTCAGAATCATCCATATCCTTCTTGGGTGATTCAATTTCTTTGGTAATAATAGGGGTATTTTCATATTTGATTACTTTCCCTAACCGATGTCAAACCTCATTAAGTCCGATGGGAGTGGTGAGATAAGTCTGGAGGGTAACCAGAGCATCCATGCTCTGGGCTGCCTTATTATTTGGAATGGGGTTAGGTTGTATAGGTAATTGGGGTTGGACAGAAGTTGTAGGATTTTGAATAGAGCCAGTTGTAACTGCTCCTATTGCATTGGTATTGGAGGGGGTACTAGACCTTGGCGTTTTCCTCTCCAGTTTTGACCCCAAGGATTGGGTTGCGATGGAGGATATTGCATTGGTGGAGGAGATGGCCACTGGTTCCATGGTGAAGGAAATTGTGTTGAGGAAGGAGTAGGATACTGCCATGGGTATTGCTGACTATTATAAACATTATTCCAAGGATAAAAAGAAGAAAAATGTGAAGGCATACCTGTAGGTCGCAGATGCCATGGTCTCTTTGATCTGATAAAATAAGAAGATTGAACATCCTCGCTTGATTCTTGAAGTACCACCTTCAGCTTGGGAAACTTAGGACACTGATTTGTAGGGTGTGCCAACTCACAGATGTTGCACAGGCTAACACTATTTAGTCCACATTCTCTTTCCAAATGTTTCTTTTTGCGTCGGGGATAGAATATTGCTAAGGCTACTTTAGCTTTTTCTTGTGCCTTCTTTACTTGTACCGTAGTGGTCTGGGTAGAGAGAGTGCTCAGGAGGTCAGTTTCAAAATCCTCGAATAAGTTCCCGATCTATGCTTTGGTTACTCCTCCACTTGTGGAATTCTGTATCCGAAGTGAAGGATCCCGAAATTAAACTCTCCCCTTGACCGATCCTCTTGAGCTACACAGGCAAAGCTTCATTATCTCATCAAACGTTTATTACGATATGTCTCATTTTCCTATTATGTTAAGATGTTCCAGACAATCATCTCTTAAACATCTTAAGGATATTAGCTTTAGAATTTATGGATCTAAGTTACTGAACTTAGACCTCTGTAAATTGTAGTTGAATCGCTCTAGATAGTCTTCTAGGATTTCCTCCTCCTTCTATGCAATTCTGAAAATTTCATCCTTCAAATCCCTCGTTCGGCAGTAGTCCTGATGCTTAAAGATAAAGGCCTCTTTCATGTCATTCCATGTTTGAATCATGCCAACACCCAATATCATGAACCATATTAATGCTTCTCCTTTCAGAGTAGCAGGGAATAATTTTAGCTTCTGGGCATCTGAGGTGTAGTCATAACCTCTACACAACACATCGAATTCGAACAGAAAGGTATCAGGATCTTCAACAGCCATCCCTTGAAAGGATGGTAGGGATGATAAAGGGATATTCTTGATAGGAGCCTCGTCCCATGTTACTACTATTGGGAATTAAAAATTAATAGAGCTAGCTGTCTTGACATTCTCGTCCCCATGGTTGATTCTTCCTGATGGGATGAACTGGCCTCAGAGTGCACTGGATATTGAAAAATAGAAGGATCAGGTTGCTCCAGGATCAACTGTTTAACAACAATACTAGTGTCCAATTGATTATCAACTGAACATTGTTCCTCAGGTCCCTGATGATCCCCACTGGTCTCTCCGTGTCCTTCAATTCTCAGATCCTGATCAATAATTCTCCACTATTGTTTTGAATCTTGAGTTTTGATATCAGGAGTGGATATGATTTTCGAAGGATGGTGAGGTCCAGACACGGACAAAACTGATGGTCTAGGCCTTGATATGGTAGCTACTTTCAATGGTCATGTCTTCCTATTATCTCTGTATGACGTGGACTATTTCTTCTGCCCTTGAAATCAGATCTCCAAAGAATGTTTTCATTCCCAAATCTGCGCTCTTCTTTTCCTTCATACGACCCGTCTTTCTTGTAGTCAGTAGAGTGGGGGGTGTTTGTAGATGTTGATGATGTTCTACCAGCACACATGGTCCCTATGTGTATCAATTCATCCTATAAGTGCTTCAATTTCTACAGCAGTGAGCCCGACCAAGCTTGTTAGAGCGATGCACAGGTTCTTACCTCTCGTCTTACCGCCCAACGACTGTATAGCTAAAGGCACCCTAAAAAAACACCCAAAATTCAATTCCTAAGTGTCCCAGCAAGACATTGGTGAGCCCGCTCAAGTTTGTTATAGTGATGCACAGGTTCTTACCTCTCATCTTATTGCCTGACAATTGTGTCACTGAAGACACTAAAAAAAACAAAATGCTCAGAAATTCAACCTCCTAAGTGTCCCAACAACACATTGGTGAGCCCACTCAAGTCTGTTAGAGCGCTGTGCAAGTTATGACCTCTCGTCTTACTGCTCATAAACTGTGTCGTTGGAGACACTCTATGAAAACACATGGAAATTACACTTCTAAGAAACAACTCTGATTGATTGGATCATCACTTCCATCCCCGACAACGATGCCAAAATGTTGGATTATATAAATCACTTATTAAATTACTGAAACAAACATTTAATTATCAATCCAGGGACATCTTTTTATTCCAATGACAGTTTCACTTTCTGTG
This sequence comes from Pinus albicaulis, assembly GCA_034641835.2. NCBI lineage: Eukaryota > Viridiplantae > Streptophyta > Pinopsida > Pinales > Pinaceae > Pinus > Pinus albicaulis. Next base: position 76,427 of record JAXQQM020073178.1, on the reverse strand, counting down.
TCGATACACCAAACAGAAGCAATTCCAAAGAAAATAAATCGTTGCTGAAGTAAATGCTAGAAGTAATTCACTCATGAAGAAATAAAAGGATCTACAAGATTGAAATCACAATTCAATCGATCTGTCTAGCTCACCACACAAGAAGTGCCCAGCTGGTGTATCTATTATCATACGTGTAACAACATATAAAGTATTGAAATCGAAGCAGATATATTCTCAGCTGAACATCGGCAACAACACTCTATTGATACATAAATTGAAATACAATTACATACACGCAACTACTTTAATCACTGCAATCCCTGCTAAGAAGGAGGGCCCTTCCTCCCTAGCAGGGCGCAGGTAGAGAAAGAACTTTAATGAAAACTAAATAGAATCACACATGTAACAACAATAATATGATAATATGTATTAATCTGAACATAAGTATAGAGCCAAAATAATGTTGTTCTCTGCTAACCTCTCGACCTCTAGGGCCGAGAACTATATAGTGGTTACATCAGAAAATCCAGGAATAGATCAGTCATGAGAATCTTATGATTCTCATGCTGATTGAAATAGAATACATATAGTTATAACCATTCCCTAATAAAGTTTTGACTAGAAAATAAAAGATTACAATCAAACCACCCTTAGGCTGTTATCCCAAAAATAGAATGCTTAACAACTTCTACAGCTATCGTAATAGAATCCAGTTGTAATGTAACGAATATAGGACAGATCAGCAACAATTATTGATGAGATTATTCAACGGTACAACTGTATCAACAGTTCGTCGACGAGTCTGTAATAGCAGTTTACCAGCGGGCCTGTAACAACATCGCTTTGTAGTAATAACACCCTCTTAACTGCGCCTGTGAAATTCGTGCTCGGGACCTTTGGTGCTATAAATGACATCTGAAAATACAACACAAATACCATCGATCTTCTCCAAACATTCACCATCAATTAGTCATAAAAGGGTATGATATATCATAATAATTGGTGAATTGGCAAAGTAACGAAAGCAAGGTGAAACAACACAAGTTAAAGTAAAAAGGTAGGAAAAATGGTAAAGATTCTCCCATTGGTTATGGTTATGAGGAAAAATAAGGAAGATAAGTGTAGGAAAAATGTACAAAACCAGCACCCAACACTACATTATACAGGAATATCATCAGGTTGCTAATGTATTTGGTCAACACATGGGATAATATTTGTTTTTGCAGTAAACCGACTAAGTCAGTTCATGATGTAACTGAACAAAGTTCACTAGGCTGTTGCGAATCATGTTTTGAGGTATCTCAGAGGCACACCATATTATGGATTTTGGTACAAACGGGTTGATGGAGTGAGGCTTGAGGGCTTCATAGATGCATATTGGGAAGGATGCTCTACAGATCAGAACAATACTTTAGGTTGCTTCTTCAACATTGGGTCAACCATATTTTCCTGGTTTAACAGGAAGTATAGATCAATTGAACTCAGTTTATAAGAGGCCAAGTACATCGCTGCCAGTTTGGAAATGTGCAAAGCTATATAGACGAGGAAGTTGCTTATGGGAAATTTTAGTGAGGGGATGGAGCCTACTGTGATACATTGTGACAATCAAAGTTGCATTACGCTCTCTGAGAATCCAATCTTTCATGATCGCTCCAAGTATATCAAGATCAAGTATCTTCTTGTTAGAGATTGCATGAAGAAAGGGACAATGAAGCTACCATACATTCAAACCGAGGAGCAGACAACAAATATATTGTCCAAGGCATTGACAAGAAGCAATTTCATCTATTCTAGAGACAAGTTGGGACTTGTACAAAATCCATTCCTTGCTAAGAGGGTGTATTAAAATTTGTAGCAAGTGGAAGGTCTTCCCTGGAGCGTGCCTTAGCCAGAAAGACCACAAATTTGTCTTTCCTTTGGCCATGGAGTGAGTTCATGGAGATGGTTTGTTTATTTCAAGTTTGCGAGAATAACATTCACAAGTTCATGCATAGTGTTGGAGGATCAGTTACGTGGATCCTTCTTCAGTTTGACTACAAGATCGAGTGGTAGTTATGAGAGCACATAGAACGTGTTAGAGCTTCAGTCATTAATTAAAGTAAGGAAGAGTTGTGTCTTCAGTTATAATTGGAGAGAGAACCAATTCAAACTTAGTTAACTTGTCAACCACACGAGTTCTAAATTTGTACTTGCCAATTTTAGCATGGAACGAATCTATAAAGGAAGGATGAAGGAACAAAGTTATTCATCGTTGAGTGCACAATTTTTTTTGTGAGAGATCTCTTTGCTTGTGGAGTGCGTCTTGAGGAGGCTTTCTTGTAGCAGAATTGCAATAATAATTAGGAGGAAATTCTGCACTATGATGTAGGAGTTGCGTCCTAAAGAATAGAAGGTTCTTTTTGCTAGGAAATAGGAGGCCTGTGCAGAAGGAAATAGGGCCAAGCATACCACGAGGTAGTAGGAGCTGGGTCAATGTATTCACAATGTGTTTCAATCTAGTTCAATAGAGAACAATTTTGTTCTAAGTGAAACATATTACCTTGTATTTGATTCAATTGATCAATTAATAAAATACTACAACAAAGAAGAGGGTTTTACCAGTTGGATTTCCCAATAAATCAAGTGTGTAAATTTTTGTTATTGTGTTTTTATCTCTGCATTTATATTCCACTGCTTATCTGTTAAGAAATTATGTATCTTGGTGAAGTGAATTTGGTTTCATTTATTCACTAAGTAGTTGCAAAATTTTGTTGGAAATTAATAGAGGGACAATAAGAAAGAAGTTAAGTTTATTGTATGAACTTTATACTTTTAATATAGTCTCGATCCATTGTAGTTATATTTTCCCCATGCATAAATGTGAATTATGGTGTAATTTGAATTAATAATTGTAGGTTTTGAAATTTCTTAGCGCGTGCGACCCAACTAGGAGGGCCCCCTATGTTAGGAAGCACACTGCTTCTCATTTGGATGAGTTTAATTCCTTTTAATAGTGTAGTTTCCTTCGTTTTCATTCTACTTTGTTCATAGAGATAATACTATGTTTTTATTAGTTCTTGCTCACAAATTGTATTTTAAAATCTTTAATAATAGCTTCAACAAAGCTTATAACCAAAGAATAGTTAGAACACAATGATCACTTAGGTTTATTTCTTGCAGTGTGCTTTGAATTGATTCAATAGTGTGAATTTTCTTTGATTTTGTGTGTCAATAATGAAGGATAATCACATATATTTTCAGATTGAATATGAATTAATATTTAAAAGTAAAAAAAAATTATAATCTAAATATTAATTTTTTTTTATTGTCTAAATCATTAAAATTATCTACATGGTTATGAGGATTTATAAGTGTTTTAGAACCATGATTATATTAAGTTAGTTAGTTTTCAATTGTGTCAATTTTTTTTTTCAATTGTTGACACCTAATCCTTGGGATTGGGTGAAAATGTAAAATAATGTAAATAATAAATAAGGAGAGCATAAATATGAAGAGACGTTGGGAGATAAATCCCAAGAGTCTCTCCCTCCACGTATATATTTATGTTCATCCTTAATGCAAAATCATAATTTAGCTTGAGGAGTTACCTCCTAGTCTGACATGGTATCAGAGCTAGCTCCATTTTTGGCTTCCCTCTTTGCCCTTGTAATTCCTTCTCGTCGTTGTTCTGAATTTTTTTGCATAATGACACCTCTGTCACATTCCTAAAAAATCATGTAAATTGTTGTTGAATTCATTGGTCAAAACTTCTGTGCTGCGTTGAGGCATTTTTTTTCTACTTGGTGCATAGAAGGTGGAATTGGTGTGAAGACCAAAGCAAGGTTCTGCGTCAAATGGTGTGCTTCCTAGAGGTGTTGCGTTGAATGATTTGATTGCAGTTCAAGTTCAATGGAATTTAGAATGTGGTAAGTCTATTTTTAAGAGCATTGAATCCTCTCTGAGACACTGCTCTCCTTTCACGTTTCAAACCTCATCGCACTGCGCACAATCCGATCAACAAGGCTCCCCTGCACTATGTCCCTAACTATAATACCTCCAGTAATGTGGGAAATTTCATTCAACTTGGGTTGCGACTGTTACAAAGCAAATAGATAGATGATCTCACCAATAAGTTCTATACAAGTCTCCACCGTGACTCTCCCCTGCAAACACTTGCTCCCACCCTGACATCTATGCTCCCAGCCTTGAGTTCTCATGTAATATTCCCAATTAGCCACTGCTACTTGGAATATTATAACTGCTCCATTTTTGAAATAGAAGAGTAGGAAGGATAATAAAACATATCCTAGTGTGAAAAGGGATTGGATTAGGAGGAAAAATAAAGCCACTTTGGTGTGAAAGAGGGGAAAAGAAATGAGCTATATCCAGTTGACCAAGTCAACAACGCTGCTACAAGAGGAGGGAAACCAACTAGGGTAGCACAGTTTTGAAAGGGTAATCTTTTCAAGGAAGTCACATCATCAAGGAGTGGGGTCTGGGGTGAGGAAGCTCACCAAGGATAAGAAGGAGGAGATAGCAGCAAGAAAGGCATTTAGTAATCATCTTTGTTTGGTATTTTGACTGATTGTAAGCTCCAGTTGTTTAGTTGTAGTTGCAGCACTGTTTAGTGCTAAGAATTCTCATGCGGGAATTCCATCCTCACCTTTGGTCTAGCTGATTGTGAGATCTAAGGGGAGGGTCCTGAGCTTATTTTTCATCATCTATCTTGAGGATATCCATTTTTCATCATACACAGCACAGTCACTTCTAGTAACTGCGTCATTTCTACAGTAGCAACAACTGCTGGGTTAAACCCTCCTATTTTGTGCTTGTTTCAGAGGAGGAGGTGTCTATTTCACTCCAGGAGGTCTATTGAAGAAGGCCTCAGGCCAATTTATGTATTATTCATCTATTTTAGATCATATTCTGTATTTTCTAATACAGATTTGCTGGGTACATCATTATTTTCTACAGTGCTGCATTTTATATTGCTATTTTGCCGGGATGTCCCGATGTGCTTGTAAAATAGGTCAAACTTGTCATTTCTGATTCTATGATTAATGAAAGCTCCAGATATGTATTAAATCATCTTTTTCTGTATATTCCATAGTAAAAATTACGCTACTGCAGTCTTCAGCAATTCTATTTTTTTGAAGTTGTGGGATTGGGGTGTTTTTAAGCATATATGAGCTGGGGAGATCTGTTTAGTGTAGCTATAATGATTTGTTTCTGATGCCATTTCATATTTAAGCTACATAAAACATATATAAGAGGATCCAAGTCCTGCTCTGCATTTTTATTGCATGGTTTTCCTTATACATCGTCCTCATTGGAGATATTGCAAAAATTCCTGAAAAGGAATATTACAGTGGTATCGGAGCTCTGCTCTTGGCTCAGCTTGTGGGGGGAGTTTAAATTTAGCATGGAGGAGGAAGATATTTCAAATCTCCTACTTCAAACCCTACAGAACATTGCAAGGGACCTCAAGGAGATGAGACATGAAGGGGATTCTATAGGGTTTTGCCATGAGGCAAGCACCAGCACTGCAATTGGCATGGGTCATTCAGCTGCACCACAACGCTCTATCATGCCCTCATTTCTAACTGGAGGAGATAAGGAGGAAACCCTAGGAGAGTATTTTGAAGAATATGAACTCCAATCTCAGGGGTTCAAAGAGCACTTGAGCTTTCAAGAGTTTTGCCGGATCAAAGAGGGAAGGAGGATTAAGCCTCATCAAAAGGAGGAGAACTTGGTGCAAGGATCAGCCCTACAACGCATTATGGTAGGGTTCTTCTTGCCCACATTTTATGGGACACCTAAGGGTACAACCAAGGCTTGGGTGGAGAAGCTGGACACATACTTCCAGCTCAACAAGGTTTTTGAAATAGAAGCCATCAAGATAGTTGCGCTGCACCTAGAGGGGGAAGCTCAAGAATGGTGGTTTCATGGACTAACCACACTTGGGCATCATCACATCACTTCATACTCAGCTTTCACCAAGAAGCTAGTCGAGAGGTTTGATCCAAGAGATCCGGAAGCCCATTTTGTCAAGTTAACCAAGCTCAAACAAAAGGGAGATCTTGAGGACTATATTGCTGAGTATTTGCAGCTTTCAGTGATGGTATCCAACCTCACTATGAGCAGGAATGTATGCATGTTTATTAATGGGATGGCTGAACCATTGCAAGGGTTGGTCAAATCCACTAAACCAACCACACTCCTTGAAGTTGTGGAGAAATCTAGAGACTTACAATACATCTTGCCTAGGGCAAGAACACTATTGCAGCAGGAGGCCTACTTAGGACCAAGGAAGACAATCCATGTTCAGGATTTGGAGGGAGATTGTGTTGCAGGAAGGACACATCATGTCAGGACCTTCTCCAAGAAGGATGTCATCGTTGTATCATCCATAGAAGACTTTGCTCCAAAAGGGGGAGCTATTGCAGCGTTAAGAGGAGTCCCAAATTATCTAACCTTGAGGGTGAGAGGAACTATTATGGGGCAAAGAGTCTTTGTGCTGATAGATAGTGGGGCTACTCATAATTTTATTGATGCACAGCTGGTACAAAGGAGAGGAATCCACATGGAGGAGTTTGAGGGATTCTCAGTTTTGGTCCCAGGAGCTATGACATTGCAATGTGCCAAGTATTTTCCGGCACTAACCATTACCATGGGAACCTACACATTGACAAACCACTTCTTTGTGGTAGACATTCCAGACACCAATGTAATATTGGGATTCCAGTGGTTAATCACTCTTGGGAGAGTTACCACTAATTGGGGAACTTTGGAGATGGAATGGACAGGAGGGAAGGATGGCCAGCATCAAAAGATCAAGGGTATAAACACATACCCCTCTCAGGTTGTTTCAACACATAGGATGGAGACATATTTGTGTAGAGGGGATGTTGAATGGGCAGTGGAGCTGCATATATCATAGGTGAAGGGCAAGGATTCACCAGTGCATCCAGATGTTCAGTCTCTCTTGGACCGGTATTCTACAGTATTTGGAGATATCCCACCAGGGAGACCTCCTGACCGAGGGTTTGAACACACCATTGAGTTGGAACAAGGGATCCAAGCAGTAATCACCACTCCTTATAGGCACCCCAAGGCTTATAGGGACGAGATTGAGAGGGCTATCCAAGAGCTGCTAGCTCTAGGACACATCCGCCCTAGTACTAGCCCTTTTGCTTCTTCAGTGGTTTTGGTAAAGAAGAAATAGGGCACATTGAGGATGTGCATTGATTATAGGGCCTTGAACAAAAATACCATGAAGAAAAGGTACCCTATACCCAGGATCGATGAACTCATGGATGAGTTGAGGGGATCTAAATACTTCTCCAATATTGATTTGAGATCTGGGTATCATCAGATCAAGGTGAGGGAGCAAGATATCCCCAAGACAACGTTCAGATGTCACTATGGGAATTTTGAGTTTCTGGTAATACCCTTTGGATTGATCAATGCCCCAAAAACTTTCCAATCTTGCATGAACCACATCTTTTGTGGTCATTTGAGAAAGTTTGTATTGGTCTTCTTTGATTGTATTCTTATCTACAGCCGCACTTGGGAGGAGCACTTGCAGCACATTGAGGCAGTTTTACATATCCTCAAGGAGCAACAATTCTATGCCAAGCTCTCCAAATGTGAATTTGGCCTCACAGAGATGTTGTATTTGAGGCACATCATAGGACTGGATGGAGTGAGGGTACATGAGGAGAAGATCTAGGCTATCAGAGATTGGCCTAAACCCAGAAATGTTATAGAACTCAGAGGGTTTGTGGGCATATGCACTTATTACCGGAAGTTTGTGAAAGGATTTTCACAACTAGCAGCACCACTCATAGACTTGACAAATAAGGGAGCTTTCCATTGGACACCTACAGCGCAGAGGGCTTTTGATAAGCTCAAAGAGGTAATGAGTAGTTGTCCTATTTTGGTTTTGCCTAACTTTTCTCAACCTTTTGTTCTAGAATGTGATGCATCAGGTGAAGGTATTGGGGTAGTCTTGATGCAAGGTGGGCATCCTATAGCCTTTGAAAGCAGGAACCTGCTCCCTCATGAGAGGTTATACCCCATCTATGATAAAGAGATGTTGGCTATCATGCATGCATTAGCCAAATTCCGGTAATACTTGGTGGGGAATAAGTTCAAGGTGAAGACTGACCATAACATTCTTAGATTCTTCCTTGAACAGAGACAACTCCAGGAGAGACAACAGAAGTGGGTGAGAAAAATGCAAGCTTATGATTTTGACATAGAGTATGTCAAGGGAAAGAGAAATGTAGTAGCTGATGCACTATCCAAGAGGCCTACAACGCTATCTTTGAGGGGCATGGATGCAGATTGGAAAGCTCAACTTTTAGTTGAGTATTCCAAAGATGACTTTGCATGTGAGATACTTGATGGGGTGGTATCGGATGAGAGGTTCAGAGTGATGGATGAGGTCATCTATTACTAGGACAAGATCTTCTTGGCTAAGAATTCCAAGCTCAAGGAGAAGATCTTATTGGCATCACATGATTCCCCACTTGCCAGGCATCAAGGTTTCACAAAGAATTAAAGAGCTATAAGAGAGAGATTCTCATGGAAGGGTCTCAAGGAGGATGTGCTCCGACATGTTAGAGAGTGTGCCATTTGTCAGTAAAATAAGGGAGAACACACCCACCCTGTTGGGTTATTGCAGCCACTACCTATTCCGGATGGGAAGTGGGAAAGTATCTCTATGGACTTCATCACTGGCTTACCAACAGTACAGGGTAAGGATTGTATCTTTGTAGTTGTTGATAGACTAACAAAGTACTCTCATTTCTTTGCCATTTCTGCACATTATACTGCTTCACAAGTAGCTGAGCTCTTCTTCAGAGATGTATTTAGACTCCATGGTCTCCCAAGGACCATAGTGAGTAATCGGGACAACCACTTCATGGGTGGCTTTTGGCAAGAAATTTTCTAGTTGGTGGGGACTGATTTGACTCCAAGCACTAGTTATCACCCCCAAACCAATGGACAGACTGAGATAGTGAACAAGTGGCTAGAAGGCTACTTGAGGAACTATGTAGCAGGGCAGCAAAGAGCTTGGCTGCGTTGGCTCCACTTCGGAGAATATTCTTACAATACTACTCATCACATCTCTATTGGCATGAATCCATTTCGGGCCTTATATGGGTATGAGGCACTCTCATTTGCTGATGTTATGTTTGGAGCAAGTAAAGCTCCAAGGGCAAAGGAATGGATTCAGGAGAACCAGGACATACTCAGGGCACTCAAGGACAACATTGCTACTGCCTAGAACCAGCAAAAGATGTATGTAGACTGTGGTTGGATAGAAAGACAGTTTGAGATGGGAGATCTTGTCTATCTGTGTCTTCAGCCTTACAAATAGTCCACACTCAAGGAGAAGGGAGCTGAGAAGCTCAAACCACATTTCTATGGGCCATACAGGGTGATCAAATGTATCGGTAAGGTGGCATATGAGTTGGAGCCTCCTAAGGGGAGCAAGTTCCACAATATCTTCCATGTCTCTTGCCTCAAGAAGGCCATTTGGAGGAATGTAGTTGCCAACATGGATCTCCCCCCTATTAATGATGAGGGCCACCTAATCTTGCAGCCAGAAGCAATCTTAGACACAAGGGAGAGGCAGCTGAGAAACAAAGTCATCAAGGAATATCTGATTCGATGGAGGAATCTACCAGATGAGGATGCCACTTGGGAGGGAGAAGATCTTGCAGCATCCTTCTTTACTGTTGCTTGTGGGAAAGCAACTTTTGAGTGGGGAGGACTGTAATATTCCCAATTAGCCACTGCTACTTGGAATGTTATAACTGCTCCATTTTTTAAATAAAAAGTAGGGAAGACAATAAAACATATCCTAGTGTGAAAAGAGATTGAATTAGGAGAAGAAAATAAATCCACTTTGGTGTGAAAGAAGGGCAAAGCAATGAGTTAGATCCAGTTGACCAAGTCAACAACACTATCACAAGAGGAGGGAAACCAACTAGGGCAGCGCAGTTTTGAAAGGGGAATCTTCTCAAGGAAGTCACATTATCAATGAGTGGGGTCGGGGGTGAGAAAGCTCACCAAGGATAAGAAGGAGGAGATAGCAGCAAGGAAATCATTCAGTAATCATCTTTGTTTTGGCCTTTTGATTGATTTCAAGCTCCAGCTGTTTAGCTATAGTTGCAGCAATGTTTAGTGCAAAGAATTCTCATGCGGGAATTCCATCTTCACCTTTAGTCTAGCTGATTGGGAGATCTAAGGGGAAGGTCTTGAGCTCAATTTTCATCATTTATCTTGAGGAGATCCATTCTACATCATATACAATGCATTCACTCCCAGTAACTGTGTCATTTCTGCAGTAGCAACAGCAGCTGGGTCATATCTTCCTATTTTGTGCTTGTTTCAGAGGAGGAGGTGTCTATTTCACTCCAAGAGGTCTATTGAGGAAGGCCTTGGGAAAATTTCTGTATTATTCATCTATTTCAGATCACATTTAGTATTTTATAATACAGAGTTGCTGGGTACAGTGTTATTTTCCGCAGTGCTACAATTTATGTTGCTATTTTTCCAGAAACCCTTGCTGGGGTGTTCTGATGTGCTTGTAAAAGAGGTCAAACCTCTCATTTCTGATTCCATGATTAATGAAATCTCCAGATCTATACGAAATCATCTTTTTCTATAGATTTCATAATAAAAATTACGTTGTTGCAGTCTTCAACAGTTATATTTTGTGAAGTTGTGGGATTGGGGTGTTTTTGAGCATATATGAGCTGGGGAGATCTTTTTAGTGTAGCTAGAATGATTTTTTTCTAATGCCATTTCATATTTAAGCTACATACAACATATATAAGAGGATCCAAGTCTTGTTCTGCGTTTTTATTGCATGGTTTTTCTTATATAGCGTCCTCATTGGAGATATTATAGAAATTCCTGAAAAGGAATATTACAGTTACACAAATAGAACTGGAACATAGGACATTCAAAACTAATGAATCTACTTGGAACTATATTTTTGGATTTCTGGTGACAAAGAAGAGCAATTTGAATTTGATAGCAACTCTTATTTGATGAGGTGGCCTCCAAGTCACTAACTATCTTTGAGCTTTTTCCTCCCGAATTTCTGAAAAAATAGGGTCCATTCATCCCTTTGAATATCTAAATCCGAGATAGACATGTAAAAAGTGAAAGAGGTTATTGTAGATGATTATGTTTGTGAGATAAACCTCTCTCATTTTCCCAAAATTATTCTCCGGTTGTTCACAATATTCTCTGCAAAAAGATGTCCAAAACAGGACTTTGCACAGTCATAAAACTAGGTTGTGAAGATGTGAATGTATCTCTCATTATGTAATACATGTGTAAAAAGTGAGAAAGGATTTTGTATTTTGGCATATTAGGAACATAAACTTCCTCAAGTTTCCCAATATTCATCTCTGATTGGCCACAGTATGTTTGGCAAAATGATGGCTAAACAAGACAAATCTGGAAAATGTGCCTTCAAAGATTATTTCAAATTTCTTAAACCATAATGTATATGTAAAAATGGAGAGAGATTTTTTTACATACAGACGTTATCAATAAAAACCTCTTTCATTTTTTTAAAATTCATTTCCACCTGCGCGGAAATCGTATTTGAAAATACTGGCTAAAAACGGGAAAAATTGGGAAAATATGCTTGCAAATATTTCTCTGAATCTCCCAAACCATAACATCTATTAGAAAAAAGAGGGATATTTTTGTATATGAGGATGTTATAAACAAAAACCTCTTTCAGTTTTTAAAAATTAATTCTCAGTTTTTTGTAAACCATGTTTAAAATAACTGTGTTGTATAGGGAAAATACATAGTTTTAACTAACTATGAAACGAACATATGACGTGGAGGCGAGAGGTGACATGGAGGTGGGGGATGATGTGGAGGCACATTGTTGGCAGAAATAATTGATGTGTGAGTGCAGAAGGAATGTGCACGAATTGAACGGTAAGCAGGAGTAGGATCAAGAGGGAAAGTTGAATATATAAATAGCCTCTTCGCAGGGTGTCGTGCATGTAAGTGTTTTGATAGAAGGGGGGTGAAATGTTGAAGGCACCACGTAGCATGTGGGACCCGGAAAGGGAAACCACCTTTTTCAGACCACCACCACCCCGACGGTAGCGAGGATGGAGAGAGGGGGGGGGGGGGGCGTGAAAAACGAATGTGCATCATTGATTTGGAGATCAGGAGGATCGTTCAGTGGATAACTACATGCCCTTTAATCATATGCGACAAAACCATTTTGTCGAGATGTGCCTTTTTTCGCTTTCAACTTTATAACTATAGTGCTAAATCTTTATTACAATTTATTTAATCACATTTAAATGTTGTGATTAATTTAATCTAAACATACTTAATTATCCTCTAATGCTACATTTTGAGTTGCAAGCATATTTTTTATTTTTCTTAAGGTTTTGACCTTTTTTGGAAATAATTTACAATATGGAATATTATTTACAACATCTGAAATATAATAATCATATGCTATAATAAAGTGACCCTATAAAACTTTATAGGACCCTAACATAGGCTCTATCTAGGGATGGAACTCTCCCTGTGAGGTGCCAAGAACACTGTAGACTAGTAGCCTGATCCATTGGGTTGATCCCAAGCCTGCAACATGCTCTGCCCTAAAATATTTTTGACTAAAAATCTCAAACTGAAATCAAAACCTTTTTGCAAACTGAAATCTGAAACACATTGAACTGAAATATGAAATGCAATCTGAAACTGAAACTCGAAAGAATTCTTGGAAAAACACTCAAAGCACTGATCTTATTTGCACACTGCTACCTACCTTATACTACTGAAAATCACATTGAATCAAGTAATACAAAAATGGCAATGAAGCCAGTCAAGTAGTTGTTCAAACAAGTGGAATACTTGACTGCTTGTTAGCATAATCAAAAGGACAACTTGACTATTTGTCCACAAAATCAAAGCTGTAACATGTAATGGCAACTATTGATGGATCTGGTCCTTATAGTGAAAACATGGTTGAACACTTAAGCTGAAAAGAACCTCCATCTAGTCTGTTATAGGATCTATAAAAGCATGATTTATTATATTAGCTTTCAGGCCTTCAATGACTAGTCGATCATGGATGATTTCATCAGTTGTATCCTCAAGGTTAAACCCTGATTCTAACTCTAAAGTTTCAATCTTATACTTGAAAACATAATTCTCATCAAAAGGCAATACAATCTCCTCTTGCTTTGGAGAAGAAAGATTTTCCATGAATTGTTTAGGACCTTGGAAATTATATGACTGAATTTGAAAATCCAAAAGTTCAATACCCTTCTTGAATGTTTCAACAACTAACTCAAGAAAACAAATTTTACTTTAAGGAGAAAATTTTCTCGATTTAAAACAACGAAACACGGTCATTAAAAAATCTTCATCAATTTGAAACTCTCCTAACTGATCCCTGAATTATTTTAAAACTTCACAAGATAGAGGATTTTTCACATACCCTGTCATTTTGTTCAGCAAGAAATTTGATAAACATGTAGTGGAGTCGCCACGAATGCTCTAAAACTTGGATTCGCTGATAGTGGAGTCACCCTGAAAACTTTGAAGCTCTGGATACTTTTAACATGGAGTCGCCAGGTGAATAATTCAGCCTTCTTGTGCCTGATCACTGTCCACCATCAATAATCAGAATTGGAACTGATACACCTTTCTAAGGAAGATAAAATGTTTTTCTCCCTAATATGGTCGCCACTATGTTATCACTCCGTAATTTCAAGGTTGAAGAAAAAACCTCGGAGGTAACACCAAAACTGCTTTGGAAGCTGGGATCTAGCCCTTCCAGCTTCAGAGAGGGATCTCTCTGTAAAATTTAGCTTTGTTTTCTTTGAAATGTTAGGCTATTTAATGGGCTCAGAGTTTGGTTTTTGAATTTTTTTGGTTGGAACGGAAAGGGAAGGCCATTGGGCAATGGAGTCAAAGAGGCTTGGGGTGATCGATTTGTAGAAGTATCAAGCTTGAGTGAAACAGGGCAAGCTAGGTTGCACTACTTTGGATCTTTTAGGGTTTTAAATGAATTGCAGAAGTGGAAGAAATATGGAACTCAGTAGAGATTGAAAAGAAATTAAATATTCTTCAATCTGACCTCAGTAGAAAACATGTAAATTGCAAACAGGCAGAATAAGGTGTTCTAATTAACATATCCTATTCATCACAGTTTATGTTATACAATTAAGATTTTCAGATTTATAGAGAAAGAAAAAAATAATGGATAAACACATTAACAGAAGAAAAACATCACCATTTCATACACCACATGAATCCTGAAACAACTGGTCTTGTATTACTTGCAAATGGTCACTTGAACTCAGTGAAAACCTTTACAATGAATGGTAGTCTTCCTTATTACAAATCCCAACATCTATTACTTCAAATGATGAAGTATTTATACAAATTCTAAACTAAAATATCTTGAAAAAATATCAAGATTTATTACAAATATCTCTAATTGTGTTATACAAATAGAACTGAAATAGAGGACATTCAAAACTAATGAATATACTTGGAACTATATTTTTGGATTGATGGTGACAAAGAAGAGAAATTCGAATTTGATATTAACTCTTATTTGATAAGGTGGCCTCCAAGTCACTAACTGTCTTTGAGCTTTTTCCTCCCGAATTTCGGAAAAATAGGGTCCAATTATCCCTTTGAATATCTCAATCCGGGATAGACATGTAAAAAGTGAAAGAGGTTATTGCATATGAATATTTTTGTGAGATAAAACTTTCTCATTTTCCCAAAAATTTTCTCTAGATGTTCATAATATTCTCTGCAAAAAGATGTCTAAAACATGACTTTGCACAGTCATAAAACTAGGCTGTGAAGATGTGAATGTATCTCTCATTATGTAATACATGTGTAAAAAGTGAGATAGGATTTTGTATTTTTTCATATTAGGAACACAAACCTCCTCCATTTTCTTAATTTTCATCTCTAATTGGCCACAATATGTTTGGAAAAACGATGACTAAACAAGACATTTATGGAAAATGTGCCTTGAAAGATTATTTCAAATTTCCCAAACCATAATGTTTGTGTAAAAACGGAGAGAAATTTTTGTACATACTGATGTTATCAATAAAAACCTATTTCATTTTTTGAAAATACATTTCCACCTACGCAGAAACCGTATTTGAAAATACTAGCTAAAAACAGGAAAATTTGGGAAAATATGCTTGCAAATATTTCTTTGAAACTCACAAAAAATAATAGATGTTAGAAAATGGAGTGAGGTTTTTGTATATGAGGATGTTACCAATAAAATCCTCTTTCAGTGTTTTAAAATCAATTCTCAGTTGCATGTAAACCATGTTTATATTTATTGTGTTATATAGGGAAAAAACATAGTTTTAACTGACCATGAAACGTACATATGACGTGGAGGCGGAAGGTAAAATGGAGGTG
The DNA here is from genome assembly GCA_034641835.2 of Pinus albicaulis. Taxonomy (NCBI): domain Eukaryota; kingdom Viridiplantae; phylum Streptophyta; class Pinopsida; order Pinales; family Pinaceae; genus Pinus; species Pinus albicaulis. Next base: position 60,995 of record JAXQQM020073178.1, on the reverse strand, counting down.
AGGGATGATGTGGAGGCACATTTTTGGCAGAAATAATTGATGTCTGAGTGGGGAAGGAAAGAGCGGGAATGGAACGGTAAGCGGGAGTAGGATCAGGTGGGAAAGGGATGAGGAGGAGCAGTTTTTGGAGGGAGTCGAGCATGGTAAGTAGTTTGAGGAAGGGGGATTGCGAAATGTGGTGAAAGTGCAACGTAGCATGGGACCCGGCGGGAGAAAATGAATGTGCACCGTTGATTTGGAGATCAGGAGGATCGTTCAACGGATAACTGCGGACCCTTTAATCGTATGTGATAGAATTTTTTTGTCGAGATGTGCCTTTTGTCGCTTTCAAATTTATAATAAAATCAAACTATAGTGTTAAATCCTTATTACAATTTATTTAATCACATTCAAATGATGTGATTAATTTAATCTAAACATACTTAATTATCCTCTAATGTTGCGTTTTGAGTTGCAAGCATATTTTTTATTTTTCTTAAGGTTTTGACCTTTTTTGGAAATAATTTACAATATGGAATATTATTTACAACATTTGAAATATAATAATTATCTTCTATAATCAAGTGACCCTATAAAAATTCAAAGGACCCTCATAAATTTTTGGTTGTCACACAAGAACCAACCATAAAAAAATATGTTGCAATCAAATATCTTTCAAAGTACACTTTGCACAGAGAATAAAGTTATCAAATGATCTGATAATGCAAAGTTAACAGAAAAGAAATACAAATCAAATTTTATATAGAAGCAAAACATTTCAAGAAGATCAAGTTATGATTAAAGGAATCAATGCAAAGTTCCATGAGGACATATAAAATCTTCAGTTGGGGGTAAATGTTGGGCTTCCAAAATGTTATCCTTTTTCACCCTCATTTCTATCATTTTACCATATTCCGTAGCTCTTTACCATATTCTCCAGCTGCATAACCCTACAATAGTACTATTTCCATGATCTTATGGGTTTATCATTATTATTTTCCAAGTCATTTTTTTTTAATTATATTAAGAGAATTTATGATAAATATTAGGGAATTAACACGTTTTCATATATATCTAAAAGTGGGATGAGTTTTATGATGTTGTAGGCCTATTTGAAGATTCTAGAAGAGTCTTATTTGGCCACTCAACCACAAATTCGAATTTCATTTCAATGCATGAATATTTGTGGAATATTTGTATAAGATTTGGATCATTGACTAAGCACATTCAAAGGAGAAGAATCATGGATGTTTTGATATGTGTCTCCTAAAGATGTGTGAGAGGATTTGTATCTCATATTTTTAGATAATTGGTTGTAACCACAAGAGATAATTGTGGATCTAGGAGAGATTTGTGGATCTACATTTATTGATTAGTTATCTTAAGTTTTTGTATAAATAGGAGTGCATCTTTCATTCAAAGGTGTTCCATCCAATATGTAATCTGTAAAGTGAGGATAGAGAGGAAGAGAGTTTAATTATTCTAATATCTTTGGAACTTTCTCGAATTTCATTTTATGGAATACATGTTGTTGTTTTGATAATCGGTCGGTGTGCTTGCTGAGGATTGGAGGCCCCCCATCAATCAAAGCTTGCACAACTCTTTCATTTGTTGTAAATATTTATGTTATTTCATTTATGCAAGTTTATTTGTTTTTCTTTTATGTTATTTTGATTATATGTTTTTATGTTTATTTCATTAATGTTGCTTTGTTAAGATTGATTTAATTTCCTTATGTTGAGATTGGATTGACACACTAATAATCTCACATTAGTAATCTCATAGACTACTAGATTAAATTAATTTTTCATTTCATAGCTTAGATTATAATTTTTGGTTTTCATAGAGCTAGTCTTTGAGAGAGAAAGTGATTGAGAAAGAACATGCTTGAGAAAGAATGTGTGCACTTGCTTTTCATTTTCTTTTTTTATTTTCTTTGTAATTAGTTTCAAGTTTCTTGCATTAGATTAATCTATTCTGAGAAATAATCACCTATTACAAATAGTACATGTATACCTCATCAGTTCACAAACCTTGGGTTGACAATTTAATGACAGGGATTTAACTCACAATTAAATCACCCAATAAAACTTTTGACTATTTTGAGCGGAAGGAAAAAGCATAAACATGAAAATATACATAAAGCTTGGTAGAATAGGATATTTTCAGACTTATGGTTTCTCATTATGAGTGATTGAAGAAACAAGTATTCCAAGAACCTCATGGAAAGCATAAAGGAGGAATATCAAGAAAAGACTATAAATAAAGGAAGCATGAAAAATAAAAAAGAACATGTTGAAAAGTGCAACAATAAATTCTCAATTTGATTTTTCCTTGATTAAATTGAGAAAATTCAAATTTCCACATCAGAAGAAAACTTGGATGATGTTAACTTGTATGACATGGCTTGTGTCACCCAATTTACTCAGTAAATTCTAGTTGGAGGAGTTAGATTTTATTTAAACATGTGTGATTGATAATTTGTAGCAATCAAGGTTAGTTATCTAAGGTTTTCTTCAGTTAAACTAGTTCCAACTGTTGGAGGAACTAGTGGAGGTTCCAGTTGTGTAGTGGGACTTTAGTCGAACTCAGTGATCATCCAGTTAATTGATCAATCAGCCCAAAATATCTAGTGCATGTAGATAATTCATTTTCCCCAGGCTTGGTGGAGATTCCAAGGTAGTGTAACATCATTTGTAGACTAGCCTTGAGTGTACAGGTGTTGCATGCAGTCAGATGATTAGCCTAAGGAATTGTGCAATTCAATTTGAGGAATTTCCTAAATAATAGGGGCATGATTCCTCAAGGAACAATGCAAGGAAATAGGAGCTCAAGCTAAGGCATAAATTTACTAAGTCTGGGTCAGAGGCCTTTAGTGAGTAGGGAGATAGGTTGTGCACTTGTAGGGTGATCTCAGTTGAGGAAAGAAATTGTAATACAACACTATTACTTTGATTAAAGCAAGAGGCATTGGGGTTTTTAGCAGATTACTTTCCCTAGATAAAAATACTTGTTGCATGTGTGTTATTTCTTCGCACATGTGTAAAATTTGTGTTCTAAATTGTGAATCAATGTCTGCAGAGTAGTAGAGTAGGTTTGTGTCTTGTGATTTTTATTAAAACTTCATGAGAAATTGCAAACCTATAACATAATTTATACATGGTATCAGATCAAGATTCATAGTAGAGCAGAAATTCAAATTTTTTTCTCAGAGTTTCAAATTTGGAGATCGGTGTTTCAGGTTTTCTTCAAAGCAGAGAAGATGGATCTCGATGGACTGAGGCTATAGACAGCTTGGAAGGAACCTCTAATTATGTTGCATGGAAGGTTCTCATGGAGGCGATATTAGAAGATAATAAATTGCTAGAATGCATCAAATTAGATGTTTCAAAACCTCAAGCATATGATGCCCAGAACCTTGCTAAGTCGAAGAAAGATGTAGCCAAAGAAAGGAGAATCAAATTGGAGGGAGTACGAGATCATATTGTCTCAAATATCCATGTAAAGGAATGTTTGCAATGTGGAAAGCACTGACATAATTGTTCGAGAATAATAGTGACCACAGGAAGCTGGCACTCAAGGATAAACTTCGAAGTATCAAGATGCAGAAGAATGACACAATTTTTCAATATCTGAGTAGGTTCACACAGTGCCATGATGAACTTGGTGGGGTTAGTGTTAATGTCCCTGAAGAATACTTGGTAGTATTAGCCCTTCTGTGCCTTCCCAAGAGCTGGCACAACTATCAATATTCAGTAAATGGGAGGGAGAAACTACTTAATTGGGAACGCTTATGGTCCAATTTGGTACAGGAAGAAATAAGGTGGAATACTAGAGATGGGACTTCATCCAAGGGCGATGATGAAGAAAAATTTGCATTGGCTGGAAATGCAAAGAATGGAAAAGGGGAGGAATCCCAATCCAAACCAGACATAAGAATTCATGTTCTCTTCTTAGCTGTAATAACCTTGGTGAAAAATCCATGTAATAAAGTTAAAAATAATAACCACGATTGATGGGACACGTATTCCAAGTTGAATGTTGGGCAAAACATCCTAGTGGATGTTCATTTCGATTATTATGACTAAAGTAAATTGGCAAAGGCAATGGTTAAGGCTTCAAAAAGGCATGAGTCATTTATTGGCATTTATTTATGAAAATAATGGAAAATAGGAGAAAATGGAGGTGAAAGGTCATTGGTTGCATGTGAGGAGGAAAATCAATGAAAATAATGGAAAATTAAGAAAATAAAGACCTCATTAATAAAAAGGCTTTTGAGGATCAGTTGGTAAGCTTTTTTCAGTGCATTTTTGGAGCTCTCTCATTATTCTCTCTCTCTCATACTCTTGGACAGTTAGAGTTTTCTTGGAGAAATCTTGGCGAGTGTGACATACTTGGTGATTTGGAGCAAGAAGCGCAAGAGGACATAGGGATCAACAACTACATCGGGTTTTTATTGCATGTGCCGAGTTGCATGTATGTTTTCCTAACTAGTTTTTTCATGCATGGTGTATGCATGTGGTTTCTTGGTCATGATCTGTCATTCGCATGGAGGATTATCTATATTTAAAATGGATTTTCCTAGCCTTGCCATTTCCTAGATAGCCATGGTGTTGTGAGTTTATTTCCATTGATTTTTTTTTTTTTTTTTTTAATTTTTTTTTAATTTTTTTTTATTTTTATTTTTTATTTTTTATTATTATTATTATTATTTTTTTTTTTTTTATTTATTTTTTTTTTTTTTTTTTTCTGGTTGGTTCTCATGATTCCTTTAGCTATGGGTTGAGTTATTAGTTCCTAGAAGCCTTGGTTGGAAAAACTCTCTAGAAGTCCGACGAAATGTTGTGGGTTGAGTTACTACTCCTGGAAGCCTTGGTTTGACAAATGCTCTGGAATCCCTAAGTGGGTTGAGTTACTAGTCCTGGAAGCCCTTGTTGGACAAATGCTTTGGAAGCCCTGTAAAATTTGGGGTTGAGTTACTATTCCTGGAAGCCATGCTTGGAAAAAACACTCTGGAGCCTTGGAACAGCTTGGGTAGATACCAATTTGTGATGGTTGTGATATCCGACCATGAGGTGGAAACATTGGTTGAGGGTTGAGGTGGATTTTCCTTTGGAAGCCCTGGTTTGGTTTTGGTTGATGTGTTTTCTGAGATCCCACATTCTGCCACGTAAGCCTATCGCATTTCGCAAATCATAGTTTATCCCGATAGTCTTATTTGCTCCCGCTCATAATCACCGATGCAATAAAGCGTATCCCATCACATTATCGCAAAATATTAACCGTTTTATTTTGTTACCGCTCATAATCGCCGATGCGATAAAGCATATCACATCTTACATCACATGCTTGTCAAAAAAGCACATTTTTCATATTATCAACTTCGTCAATATTGCGATTGCAATGTGGCGATCGACAGAAAAGATAAGCTCATTAGTATTTAAAGAAGATATTACACACGAGCCACGATGTAATGTGATAGATCTGGTTTTAATTAAGAAATGATATATAGGCACGATAATCCATATCTGTTATCAATGTCATAGATTAATTGTTTTCTCGCCCATACCGCCATAATCATTTTCCTGCAACAAGCATTCAATTCATATCCCATCAGCATGTGAAGTATCATCCATTTGAAATGTTTCTATTTACTATGGTATCTGTGCGTATTGTAAAACTAAAAGGTTCCTTCTTTCCACTTATTCTTTCTTACTTATTTACAGGCAAGTTTGAGCAGGAAAAGTCCTTCGGAAATGTCTAAGACTTTGAAGAAAGCAAAGAAGCATATGGCTCCTTTTAACCTTGCATCTACTACCTATGAGAGAATAAATATTTTTCCCCTGTTTACAAACATGAATCACAGATCTGAAAGTGGATCCTCTCTATGAAAATCTATGTATAATCTATTTCAATACGAGAAACCCCCAACTGATGCCCCAAATTACTCTGAAGCTACAATTGGAGACGCAGCTAATTATTTTCTTCACCGAATTGCAACATGGCCCAATATATTACCATATACTGATATGGTAAGGTGGATTATCGACAATATTCACATCGGGGATAGGAATTTCCTTACCAGTAGAGGAAAAAATATTGCTTCCTTTAAAGCGGAAGACCTGAAGCAAATGTACAATATTCCAGACCCTGATAAGATTTATGATAAGGAATTCCTTGCAAAGTTCGCTAAGGAAAATGAACTCAAATCGATGCCAATAAATCAATGGAGGAGAAATCCTAACAAGCATAAGAACAATGAAAATGGTATGTATTCTACTGAATCTCTTGCAAGTCCCTATTGATATATCTCTACTATGATGTCTAGACTTTTTGGTCAATCAGAAACAACTAGATTTTCATTAGAATGGGTTCCCCTTATGGAAGCAACAACATATGCTTATGTTATGGACTAGGGAAATATTTTGTCAAATAATATTGCCACCCAAATTTTAGAATATAAAAAGAATCGTTCTAACTTCTATCTCTTCTAAAATCTTTCCTCCATTTTATATGAGTGGCTTTATTATGGATGCTATATGTTTCACATTAGATTTTTCAACCATGGGCTGGAAATGGACTACCCAAGATATTATTCCCATTCATGTATTTCATATTATTCTATGGGAATCCAAATATGAAAGTCATTTTTACGAAATACTTCATGGAGTTATTCTACCACTTTTTGAATCTGTTTTCAATGAGAAAGCTGCTAGAATTTTGAAAGAGGCCCAAGTCGACTTTTCTTCTATAGAAAAGTGGTTTGGTGAGGAGTCATTCACCTATGTACGAGTATTTGGGAGCCTATCTCATCCACATGTCTTACCCTTGTATGTTCCTAATAAACTTCTCGAGAGAGAAATTACATACCAAACTGTTGGAAATGGTTTGGCTAGATTTTTGAAAGAAGACAAGAAGGCATTATGGCCTTCCTTTCCAATTAATTTTGGTGTGTATGGATTGGACAACTACAAACATGCTATAGTGGAAATTGGCTAGATTGAGTGTTTAAAATTATTTACAATTCCAAATAGGAAGTATGATCCACTAAAAATAGCCAATAATTTCACTACACAAGTGAAAATCACACCCTTTGTGCACAAAGATGATGATTTTGATGACTTATTTGAGTTTATCGAAAGGTATGCCACAGTTCAAAAGTTGGAAATTTTATTCTTTCACCCACAAAAACTACTAAATTTTCAGCAATACAAAGATAAGATATTCGAAATAATTCCACTTAAGATTTTGGATGTTTCTCAAACCATGGCACAGAAAGAAAGTGAATAAGCTATTAAGGATATTGAAGTCCTTAATACGATAGATCTGGAGAAATCAGCTGAAATTAAAAAAATAGATCTGGACTTCCCCAACAATCTCAAATACGTTTGGAAAGAGTTTGAACTCAAACTCCAAGAAGAACAAAGAGCTATGATTATTGACCAAAAATAAACTATACAAAATCCTCCTTCTACAGGCCAAGACTCATTTATTTCTAGGCCCTCTTACAAAGTAGTAAGTACAGAGAGAATGGAATACATCCCGACCTTCCCAACCTCTGAGATTGTTCTAAATATTCAAGAAATTCCTCCCTAGGACATTTTTTATGGTCCTAAGCACAAGGCAGTTGTTAGCAAGCAAAAGAAAAGGAGAAGAACATAGCATTCCCAGACTGTTACTCAATAATATATGTCAATGGACATTGTTTGGAAAGACATCGAGTCAAATCCTTTAGATGATCTAACTCACTTATCACATTTTTCAGGAGCTTATGCCTCAACAACTATTGACAAGGCATCAGAGTTTCATCAACTGATGAAACAAAAATATGAAAATATCCTTCAACTTGAAACAGAGTTACAGGAAGAAAAGAAAAGTGTTAGTCATTAGCTACATATACAAATCACACAACTTCAAGAGAGCTTGCACCAATTGAAAATTCAGCATCAAAGTGAATTAATTCTAAATATACTCAAATTCATCAATTACAACTCTCCATTGAGAAAATGAAATATATCGCAAAGATTGATGAGTTTAGGAAATAAGATTTATAATTAAACACCTTATTGGCACATAAACATGTTATCTTTTGTCAGCTATTAACAAGCATCCTTGAATTATGTGAGCAAAGCGATTCACTTGTGAATCACATTGTTGATATGAGGGTTAGTTTCGATGACATAGATAAGAAGGTATCCCAATTTCTTATTTGGCAGGATTTTTTTGATGGTCAAAAGGAAAACCTACACAGAATTGAAGAATCAAAGAAAGAAATATTGTTCACAGATTGAGAAATACAATTAAAGAATGCAGAAAGGGAAATTTGTAGAGCCAAATACATTGCCAAAAACATTGCGGAAATTTTCAGCCTGAACCTTATCGTAAAAAATCTAATAGACATATGTCCTCATGGTGCATTACCTTTGGTAAAATATTTGATAAGACAATGGAAGGAAGTGTAAAAAGTAAAAGAGGAGCATATTATAAAGATTGAAAAGCTAGATTTGGAAAGATACTGGAGATATCTAGTGAAGCCTCAGAGACAATGGCTCATGCTTCACTGTCTTATAGATACGTCCTCATACATGCTACCTCCATTATCTGATGATTTTTTATTGGAAATATACACATTAGGCTAGGCCAACATCCTAAGGTTAAGCCTATGCTTAATATTCTAAAAATCAAGGAGGAAATGGAAGAAGGGATAGCAGGACAATCCTCCAACAAATCACCCCTTTAATTTCTATTTCTATTTTAATTTTACTTAATTTAAGGAGAGTTGTTTGAAACCTCCTCAGTTTTTATTATAATGACTATATTAAGAATTATTATTTTTATATCTAAACCCCTTCATATATTTTAAGAAAGGGTCCTGAAATTTTGAAAAGAAGACTTTACTGATGTTGCACTTCTGTACTCTTAAAATTTTTCTGAATAGAAAAGGCCGGACTAAGAGTTATTTCTCAAATGAGATATATATATATATATATATATATATATATATATATATATATATATGGTACTTTTATCTTATATGTTTAATTTGAGTTTCAAATGAGAAATATTTCATTTATATTATGATGTGTTGTTTTATATATTTGTTTGAACACAATTTAACATCAATTCACTTTTGAACGTGTTATGGTGTTATCATTTATGTATATATGCAATACATGCATTTTGTAAAAGTTGCGATGTAAGCTTGATTAAATTGATTTAATTAAATTCTGAATTAAATCAATTATCTTAAATGTTTTTCATATCTCTAAGTGAATTTATGATCTTTATTTGCATCCACTGAAATATTATGTTATAGATCGCACAAAGAAAAGGTTTCATCTCGGGATAGGTAGGTATATATCTAGTTATATGTTTATAGATAGATAGATTTACTATTTACTGCAAGCTTGCCTATTTTTCCATCTATCAAGTTCCACTTATAGATAAAGTCATCCATTCACTCCAACTATATTAAATTGGGAAAATGGTCCCACAATTCCAGTCAAAGCCACTATTACAAATGGAAAAGGGATGGTTTTTAAGTCCCTGATCGGGTGGTTTTCCCCGATGTTGTTGCACCGATTTTTGGGGCCTCAAAATTTTTGGTGCTAGAATGAGGGCCATCTGACTGTGAATGGCACCAAATATTAAATTAAAAAGTAAAGACCATCACCAATGTCATTATCCCTCCAGATCCACAACTTCTAGTCCCGATTCAAAATCTCTTACTCATAAATCAGAAGTTGTTCATTCTCCCCCACAATATCCTAGTTCTATTCATAAAGAAATCCCTTTAGAATATACTCCAGAGTCACCTAAAGTACAAACGTTGTTAAAGAAATTGGATGAAATTTCAATTTCAACAGAAAAATTTATACTTTCAGAAACCTAAAAAGGAAGTGTTACTTCGATTTTTGAAGGCACTGATGTATTAAATCGATATAAGAAAGAGAAACATGGAGTTGTCCCTTTTGAATTTCCTCATCATTCTCATTGAAGGAAAATTCCTGTTTCTGAAAAACAATAATCAACTAGTAAGATTCAATCTCTGTCTACCTCTCAAACAACATCAATTATTCTTCCCTCTCTTACATAATCTCAAACAAATTATTTATTGATCAATATCCCTTATTCTTCTTCTCAGTATACAATTGCTATTTCAATTAATATTAGTTCCATAATCGTTTCTTCTTCACCTTCAACTATTATTGGAACTACTTCTTCTACTTCAAATCCTCCTTTAGGACCACCCAATCCTCCCCTTCATACAATGGAAAACAGACCTTGGAAAAATCCTGGAGCTATTCAACTACCAGAGCCTCTTCATCCTTTACCTAAGCATCCCGAAAGATGGTTTCCAAGTATAATCCAGATGATGTATTACTTGCATAAGATCATACCCATAATTTCATGCTTGCCATAAATCTTAATGGAGTTTTAGAGGAAGATTGTGTAGTTATATTATTTCCTTATACTTGTCAACGATCAGTTTGATCATGGTATTTATCACTACCATCAAGCACAATTATTAGTTACGATATTTTTGAAGAAAAATTCCTTACTAAACTTGGATATGGTCGTACTACTGCAACCCTTATCAATTATCTTTCCAATTTGAAAGAAAATACAGGCGAAAAGATCAAATACTTCAACTCCAGATTTAATAAATTGCTCAACAAAATCCCAACCACATCTAAGCCTGGAGTAGATGTGAAAATAGAATGGTATATATCATCTCTTCCTTCTAATATTTCTATTTTTGTAGATTGAGCCAATAAGGCTACATTGGTAGAGAATATGAAAGAAGCTCTTTCTGTTGAAAAAAGAATACTTGCTTTAGAGAAGAAAACTGCTCAAGAAGATAGGAAAAGTAAGAAATTTTCCTTTAACGATGAACCCAAAAAGAAATCATCTAAAGATCCCTACGACCTTGAAGGATTAAAAAAGGTTCTCAAAAGCATGTCAAATGATATGGTTGAGATAAAAAAATAAGTAGTTGAATATTCTTCAAAGAAACATTTTAGATCTTTTAAGAAAATCCAGGCTTCTCAACCCTCAAATGTAATCTCAAATGTTGAATTAGATCAAGACAAGGATCATGATGAAACAATATCATCTTCAGAAGAATCTCAAGAATAACTATTCGAATATGGGACTTTATCCTTCCAACCTCTGATGATGAAAATGAACATGATTCAATTCTAGTAAAGCATTAAAAATATTGTTGATCTTCCTCAGTCACCTAAAAAGAAAAAAAGCTTCATCCTCTATTGTTAAGGATAAAGTAGTTAATAAAAACACTTCTTCTTATCAATCAAACCCAAATTATTCTACTCTACCATCTACCTCTAAAACATTAGTGGTTTCTGATACCATTGAATACAATATAGTGGAAGATATGAAGAAAATTAAAGCAAATATCTTTCTCCATGAGCTGAGGAAATTGAAACAACAACAAATTTTTTTTCTTAAAGAATTGAATGCAGTTCCTGCTACGCCCTTTCCTACTCCTGTAACTTCGAAATAAGCTAAAGGAAAATGTAAGACTCTTAACGATTCACCTGAGAAAATTGATGCAAGCGATGCTATTTTAATAGGTGACAGATCCAATTCACATACTCCTCCTTTTCTATTAACTTTTGAATTATTCAACAAAAACGTGCATAATTGTGTAATTGACTCTGGAGCCTCATCAAACATTATGCCATATTTTTTTTATCTGAAATTGAATATACATCCTCAGAAGTCAACAGTACATATTGTGCAATTAGACATAACAAAAGTTAAGGTATTAGGAGAGATGAATTCAGTCCTTATCAGATTGGCATCCAATCGAAAAGTCCAAAAAGTAATTGATATTTTAGTTGTTGATATACCATATTTTTATGGTCTAATCTTAAGTAGAGATTGGTCAAAAAATATTCATGGTTATTTTGCTACTGATTGGTATCATATGTGGCTTCCCCATAATGGTATGGCTTCCCCATAATGGTAAGCCAAATACAATCAGGGTAGACCATGAAAAACATTTAAAATATTCAGTAATTGAATTTGAAGAAGAAAATGAACCCATGGCCTTTACTAATAACATTCACGGTAATTACTCTGTTAAATCCTTTTTAGGGAATTTCAATGCTTTAAAGTCTACGTTTCTTACCAATTCATTTAAATCTCAGATTGAAATTTTTTCTCAGGCTGATTCTTCGAAGTGTGTAAATACTATAGATGAACCTTGTATTAATACTTTATTTTGGAATTAATATTTTGATGGGTCAAAATATAGTGAAGGAGCACGAGCTGGTTGTATATTAATAAATCCATAAGGCGAAAGGACTATGCTCACATGCAGACTTGAATTTGAATGCACAAATAATATTGCAGAATACGAGACACTGGTTCAAGGCTTAACCAAAGAAATTGATCTTGGTGTTAAGTATCTTAAGGTATTCAAAGATTTTGAAATAATTGTTAAGCAGGTAAGAAATACCATACAGTGTATTTCTGTCCATATTAAACATTATCAATCATTAGTACATTCTCTTACCTCTCATTTTTAGCATTCAATATCTCATCTATTCCAAGAATTTAGAATTCAAGTGCAGACCTTCTAGAAAATGTAGTATCCAAGCTTATCCTTTCAAAATATTATAGCCTAGATAGATTTTCCATAAAATTGATTTTTTGCACATGTATTCTTGATAATATTAATAATTGGAGAGTATTCAATGATGATTATGATGTTATTATTTTTCTTACATCAGAAGGATCATATGATGATCAATTAATTGATGAACATGAACATGAAAGAAAATTGCAACAAAAATCTGAAGAAGATGCTATTCCTAAGTCTGTGGTCAAACTCTAAGATCTTTATGATCTTAAAGATAGATTTAAAAGGATTACTAATTCTAAACTCCAAAGTTCAACTTTGAGGTTTGAAGTGGTAAATCTTGGAACCGATGTAAATCCTTAGAACATCAACTTAGGACTCGATCTTTCCTTTAATGAAATATTAGCCTTTATTCATTTATTGAAAAAATACAAGAATGTATTCCCATGGAAATATAAAGACCTAAAAATTTATGATACTTCAATCATTGAACATACTATCCCAATGATATCCACAGAAAAACCAATACAACAAAAGTTAAGTAAAATTCAACCCACCCTCGAAAGTCAAATCAAAAGTGAGCTTAACAAACTCCTTAAAGCCAGGATCATCTTTCCTGTTAGGCATTCTAAGTGGGTATCAAATTTAGTTCCGGTTAGGAAAAAGAACGACACTATTCATATTTGTATTGATTTTAGAAACTTAAACAAAGCTTGCTTGAAAGATAATTTTCCGTTACCACCAATGGAACAAATTTTGTAATTAGTTGCTGGTTTTGAATTAATGTCTTTTCTTGATGTATTTTTAGGTTACAATCAAGTTTTGGTTCATCCTGAAGATAGATTAAAAACTACATTCAGAACAAAGTGGGGCACTTTTTCCTATCAAAAAATGCCATTCAGAATAATCAATGCAGGATAAACCTTTCAAAGAGTAATGGATATTGCTTTTAGAGGGTTAATAAACAAAACAATGGTTGTTTATCTAGATGATATAACTATCTACTCCAAGAAAATGAGGGACCACTATCATGATCTTAAACAAACCCTTGAACATTGTTTGTAATATGGAATTTCCTTAAATCCAGAAAAATCTTATTTAAATTTAAGTTAAGGAAAAATCTTAGGATTTATCGTTTCAAAAATAGGGCATTTGTATTGATACTAAAATAATTAAGGAAATTTCTAAACTTTCACATCCCCATAACAAACAATCCATGCAGTCCTTCTTAGGACAGATAAATTTTGTTAAAATATTTGTTCCAAAATTTTCTCAAATTATTTTACCTTTGCAAGGGATGATTAAGAATAATTCACTTTTTAAACGGGGACATGATGAAAGAGAAGCTTTTGATTTTTCCAAACATTTTATTTTATATACTTTTGCATCAAAAAAATATTTTGTTGCTTTATTAACACAGATTGATGATCAAAATATTGAAGCACCTATTTCATTCTTTAGTTCAAACCTCCAAGATGAAAAACTAAATTATTATGAAGTAGAAAAACAAGCATTTTCTGTCTATAAATATTTAAATAATTTAAAACCTTTTCTCCTTGAAACACACACTAAGGTAATAGTTCCATTCTCGGCTGTAAGGAAACTACTTATACCAAAAGAACTAGGAGAAAACATAGCAAATTGGGTAACTTATTTGTAGGAATATGACATTGAAATAAGATCATCCAAAATCATTAGAGGACAAGGTCTCTGTAAAATGTTATCTGGAGAATCCAATATATCAAATGCTGAAGAGTCAGGTAATACTGTACAAATTCATTGCAACAGTCTCCAAATTATCCACAGTATCGAAAAACATTGGTCAACATTTCGAATCCCAACGGGGATCCATCTTGTCCTAAAGATGGATCCTCATTGGGATTTGAAACATCGACCAATTTTTTTCGATATTGTGGATAATCTGTTGACTGTTGCAATGAATGATAACCACAAAAACCTAAAAACCATAATTGTAGAAATTGCTAAGGTAATATTAAATGATTCAGAATCATAGTATACTCACTTAATATTTTACTTGAAAAATGGATATGCTCCAATATAACTCAATCATAAGATAAAAATAGCTTTAATAATCAAAGCTATTGAATACCAACTCATAAACAATGTTTTGTTTAGAAAAAAACTATGACTCTATACTACTAATATGCCTTGACAAATCTGAAGCTCAGAGGGTTTTTCAGGAACTCAACGATGGACTTGTAGGTGGAAAATTTGGTGGAAATACTACTGGACATAAGATCCTTCATGCAGGTTATTACTAGCCCACTCTGTTCAAATATGCTCATACATATGCGAGAAAATGAAAAACATGCCAAAATATTGCTGGAAGACAAAGAAAACTAGCCTTGCCATTGCAGCCAGTCAACATTGAACAACCTTTCGAGCAATGGGGATTAGATATCATAGGTGAGATCGTTCCTAACTCATCCAAGAAGAATAAATATATTCGAACTGCAACATATTATTTTTCTAAGTCGGTGGGGGAAATTCCACTAAAGGTAGCTAACTCTGAAGCCATTATTGAATTTATTGATCAATTCATTATTACCATATTTGGCTTACCCAATGCACTTATGTTTGATAATGCATCTTATTTTTAGGGAAATAGTATGATATAATTCACTCTTAAAAGAGGTTTTAAGCTTAAATACTCTGCCAACTACTCTCCCCAAGGGGATGGTTTAGCATAATCAACAAACAAAAATCCCATAAGAATCATTAAAAGAACTAGTGATCAAAATAAGAAAAATTGGCATAAATATTTAACATTTGCACTATGGGCAAATATGATTACCCAAAAATCCTCCATTGGAACTTATCCATTCCATCTAGTTTATGGGAAAGAAGTTACAATTCCTTCAAACTTAGTTCTTCCCTCATTATCCCTAGTTCAATTTATTGATGAAGTACCTTCTTCTTCCCTACAATTAAGAATTTCACAGATCCTTAAAATGGAAGAAGAAATAGAAAAGGCCAAAATAACTCATTCTCATCATCATAAAATAGTGAAAAAATCCTTTGATGCAAATTCTGTTTCCCCAAAAAACTTCCAAGTTGGAGATCTCATACTCAAATGGGGAAAATCACATGAGGAAAAAGGTAAGCATACCAAATTCCAAAGAATGTGGCTTGGCACATTCCAAATCATTGAAAAAATTGGCCCATCAAACTTTATGTTACAATACCTTCAAGGGAGAAAATACTTACTCCATGTTAATGGGCTAATCCTGAAAGAATTATTTTCTTAGAAGAAGATTATCTTCTAAATGTATTATATCCTTTTTATTTTCTTTCTTTAGAAAATAATGTTTGATTAGATACTTTGGTTGTTCACAACACCTCTGAATTATTTTATGTTTTTATTTTTTTAAGAATAGAAATTTTTAAGGAAATAACTACCAACCTAAAAAATTGAATGAATACTATAAAACTTTGAAATCTTTTTCCATCGAAATTGTAAATTTTGTAAACTCGAAATTTGTAAAGTCTTTTTACTCTATTATCAATCATAAAAAAGGTTCATATTTACAAAGAATTTTTTTTTTTGTAACTGTTAGTGTCAGTATTTGTATCCTACCACCAGTGATCAAAAATCCTCTTTTCATGTCATGCTAGGGGTCTCACTCAGAAATTTTTTATCGTTCCACTAGGTCATGCAAAAATTTGGTCACTGATTCGAGTATTGAGATCATTATTACTCCGTTCAATTCCATGGTCAATGAACATCATCATGGTTAGGTCATTCATTGTTGAAAGAGTCCTATAGTCATCATGGTCATCATTCGACTCATTCTTCCATGTTGTTCCATCATTAGTTCATAGGGTCAAAATCATGAAAATTGGTCATTTCACAATCATGAAAATTGGTCATTTCACCATCAAATTCATCTTTTGAAGGAGTAGTAATATTAAAAGGTCTTCAAAAATTTTAGGTTCCAAACTATCATCTCCAAGTAAGTGGTTTTGTGTTTACCATATTTGTCTCTCAGTTGTGCTTGGAAGCTCATTTCCCTCTCTTAGGGTTTTGAGGACATTTTTCTTGGTTTCATGACTTCCATGGTTAAATCATCAACACAACTTGTATCCTGATGCTCTTAAACCTTCCCCTATCCTTAATATACCTTCCTAAACACTTTCCATCACTCATATCCCTCAAAATCATCATTTTCCCACAAGCCCTAGCCTATTGCTACAATTTGACACTTTTCCAGACTAGGCATGTGTTTTTCCCTTTTAGACCCCTTCCCCTCACCAAATCCTTTAAATTCCAATTTCCCCTACTTATTAACATCCCTCCCTACCTCCAAATATTTCCCTAAGAATTTAGAAGCCCCCTATCCCCTTAATTTCCCTTCATTCTTGTAAATTTCCCAAATCCCCTATTTTGCCTACACTAAACCCTAATTTCCTCTCCCATTGAGCTAGAGTTTGCTATAGAATCAGAGACATATGAGAATAGGAGGCATAAGGAGGTCATATAATCAATTATGAGGATATTAAAACTCATAAAAATAATGTCTCCATCATTTTTCAAGAAATCATTTCAAGGGACAAATCATTTGCCACACATAGGGCTAGTTTTCCTTCAAACTATGTTTCTAACCAAATGGTAATGAATTTTACAAAATTAAAAGAGTTTTTTTTTCCATTATAGGTCAAGTAAGAAAAAAATCCTTCCATTTTTAGACATGTGCCATGGTTTTGCATAAATGTCAAAAATATAGTTGCTACATGAGAGTTGCTGCACTTCTAGAGTGACCTTGGGAAAATCAATTTTTCTCCTAGCTCGAGTGTCGAAATGAATTTATTGATAAGTAAAATGATAAATATATGAGAATATATTTCAAATGATCTATCATGAGCTCCATTTGGAGTTGAGGAAGGCCTCCAAAATTTTCCTGTAAAAGCACACTGCATTATTGCACTCCCATTTTTCACTTTTTGAACAGTCTTGGGAGAATTGATTTTTGATGGGCTATACTTGATCATTTTCAGTTATTTATAGGTCCATTGTGTATCTAAGATAGATATATTTCCAACAAGATATCATGATCTCAATTTGGAGTTCAGGAATACCTTCAAAAGTGGCCTGTAAGTTGGCATTTCACACCTGACACTAGCGCTACACACCTAAGCAGTCTTGGGAGAAACACTTTATTGGAGGTCAAATTAGGTCAACTCTGAAAACCAAGAACAAATTTGGAAAGTAGACTGGATAAATTTTCCAATGAGCTATCTTGAACTTAGTTTTGACATCATAAACCCCCTCACAAGTTAGCTTGAAGTTGGAACTGCACGTAGGACAGTGGCGCTGCACATAGGACACATTTTCTTAGCTTGCTGATATTTTTCAATTTTCTCAAGTTTTTCCAGTTTGAACATGGTCAATGAGAATTTTTCCAATGTAAATCATGAATGTAAAATTTATTATTATGTGGTTGACTTACCTAGGGTAAATATATTAGGTAAAATGTTTTTATGGCTTGTAATAAATAAGTTTGCAAAAAGTGAGGGATGAGTCAGTTTGATCTCCCTACACTCTAGGTATTCAACTCAGTTTTTGGTGGAACAAATCCTCAACTTGGGAATTCGACCCCTGAGGTTGGGAGAGTTTTTTTTAGTTCTATATCTTGTACATTTTGACTCATTTTAGAGGTTTGATTTAGTTGGATGTTGATGCATTGATAAGAGACTCTAGTGTAATCATTTTTTGGTGGGAACTTAATGAAAAGGTTGCATCTATTTCTTTGGGATATCTGTTGTATGGAAATTTAGAATTGTTATTATTATGTCTCATTATGTATTAATGTTTGGTTCCATGGTCCATTTCATTTATATGATATGCTAGTTTTTCTGTTCATAAACATAATACATCTCTCATGCTTTGTTTCGGGAAAACCTTCATATCTTGTCCATATTATTTAGTTTAGAAAGAATTCATGCTTAGCCTTGCTCATTCTATCTCCTCAGCTATCTGGTCTATCCCACTCAAGAAACCCTAAATTGTTAAGTTTTCTACCTAACTTTCCCCATTGAATCTTTGTAACCCTAATCTTATTTTCCTTGACCTAACCTCTTTGACCTAATCCTCATCCAACAACCCAATTCAAAAAAGCAAACCCATGTACTTTCACCTAGCCTAAAACCCTAATTCATCCAGCCCTCTTGGTTGTGACATTGTGGAGAGAGCCCTCTTTGGTTTTTTAGGGCTAGATACCAAGCCAAAATATTAGTATGTGGTTACCTTTGTTGGGATTTCTTCTTCAGCCTTAGAGATCTGGCAGAGTGATAACATACTAGCAGCGTTGACGGGGAGGCGAAAAGACAAATATTCCCTAAGAAGGAAAGACAAAGATTAGATCTGATTGTTGATGGTGAAAAAAGATCAGGCACAAGAAGGTTGTGCATCATTCACCTGGCGACTCCAATGTCGAAGAATCCAAAGGTTCAGAATTTTCATGTCGAATCCACTTTTCAAGAACTGGTAATTTGAATAGAATTCTTGGTGACTTCATTATTGTCGAGATGAGTTCTACTGCAAGAAAAAAATTTGAGGTATGCTCCTATGGATCGATCTAAAATCCCTGGATTTCCAAATCCTATGCCTTAAGTTAATTTTTTTAAACATATTCCCATATTCAAAGATGAAGAGAAAGATGATGTTGATTTTCATGTATTCAAGTTTCATGTACATGTATGTAGACTGAGAGTTGAGTTTCCTGAAGACTGTCTCATGGAGGTTTTTATGGCTACTCTTGAAGATTAAGCTAGGGTATGATCTGAAGGGTTACCAGAAGGAAGTTTATGTTCTCTTAAATATTTCCATAAGATGTTCTCCAAACATTATGTGAAGTCAAATATTTCTTTATATCTCTTACAAAGTGTTGTGATTATAGTGAAGGTTTATTGCATATCTGGAGAGAATTGATGATATCGAATGGATGAATGATGAAGAGATCATTGAAGCCTTCTATGATTTATCCCTTCAACAACAATCTGAAGAATCTATTAAATTCGATACACAAGACTATTCACAGTCTGATGAAAATTTATATGCTCCTTTTTTTTCAGATTAAATAAGATATTCAACATCCTTGTGAATATTTAGGAGGGAAAGAATACAATTACTATATCATCCAATACCCTAAGTAGTGACCAATTGTATTCTTAGGAGTGACCAATTTCCACTTAGGGTAGATTGAGATCATTACTAATCCTTTCACTTCCATGGTCAATGAACATCATCATGGTTAGGTCAAGAAACCCTAAAGTGTTAGGTTTTCTACCTACCTTGCCCCATTGAATCTATGCAACCTCAATCTTATTTTCCCTGACCTAGCCTCTTTGACCTAATCCTCATCCAACAACCCAATTAAAATAAATAAACCCCTGTACTTATACCTAGCCTAAAACCATAATTCATCCATCCCTCTTGGCTGTGAATGTGGAGAGAGCCCTCTCCAGCTTGGTAGGGCTAGATACCAAGCCAAAAGATTGGTATGTGGTTACCTCTATTGAGATTTCTTCTTCAGCCTTAGAGATTTGGCGGAGTGATAACAGTAACTAAGCATATTTAACTCTAAACTGTCATCCAAAACTCTTATGGAGTCAATGATTCTCCCCATCCATTGAAAATAATTTTCTTTAGAGTGTAATTCAAAATAGAAAAAACTTAAATGGATAAGAAGTCTCATCACGAGCTTTCTTTCCATGATCAGAAGTTAATGATTAACTAAAATTACCACAACTGCATACCAAATTAGGGTAATGGCTCATGATTTTTAAAATCATAAGACAAGGGGTCTCATCATGAGCCAGCTTGTTCATTCTAAATCATAACCAGTGAATGAAATTGTTACTTTCGGCCATCAAGTTGGGACAATGAATTTTAAAGAGAAATAACAAAAATGAGTAACTAAGGAGTTAACTCAAAGAAATTGTAAATAATAGATGGAACACTGAGTCATTGATGGTTAAAATCTAACCTTTCTTGAGCTATTAATATTTACTAGTAGTAGTGGCTCTACCTATAACAAAAGGAGAAAATTAAAAAGCTAAGTTACAAAAATAACACTTAATTTACCTTTCAAACCATATAATGATTGATATAGAGCAAAGAAGATATTTATTTATGGAATGTTTATAAAAGATTAACGATACAGATGAGTTTTTTTTTTATTCATAGTAATTTTATTCATATAAATATTTTGAAAATAATTCTTATTTCCTTAAATTATTTTTACTTATTCAAAGATACTAAAGAAATTGTTTTTCAAAGATAAGTGGTTCTCCCAGTGAATCGCCAATTGTTGTGTAAATCAACAACCCCCATTATTTTAAGCCATAGTTTCCTTAGAAAATAATGGGGACCATTTTATTTTTTTAGAGTTTAAACCAACAAACCCTTAGAGTATTTATTATGATAGGAATAGGGGTCAAAAATGGATGAAAACTTTAAAAATTGGCTTTCTAAATACTTAAGCGGAGATAAATCAGATTTTGAAAATTGAAAAATCATTGAAAAACGTATATAATTCAAGAATAATGAATTGAAACATATTTTGCGATCCGATGAATATAACAAAAATGTTTTTATATGAGGAAAAATCCCTATTTATAAGTAAATCTGATAAAGAATACCCATGGGACCTACTTCTATCACGTAAGCCTATCACATTTCACAAATCATAGTTTCTCCTCGATAGTCTTATTTGTTACCACTTATAATCGTTGATGTGATAAAGCATATCGCATTGAATTCACGCAAAATCTTAACTGTTCTATTCATTACCGCTCATATTCGCTAATGTGATAAAGCATATTGCACATCACACATCGCACATCGCACATTTGTTAATAAACACATTTTGCATACTATCAACTTTTGCTGATGATGTATTTGTGATGCCGCGATCGGCAGAAAATCTAAGCTCATTATTATTTAATGAATATATTGCACACGAGCCATGATGTAATGTGGCAGATATGGTTTTATTTGATAAATGTTTATATAGGCATGATAACCCATAACAGTTATCAATGTCATAAATTAACAATTTTTTTGCCCATACTGCCATAATCATTTTCCTGCAATGTGCATTCAATTCATATCCCATCAAGATGTGAAGTCTCATCCACTTGAAATGTTTTTATTACTATGGTATTTGTGCGTATTGTAAAATTAAAAGGTTCCTGCTTTCCCCTTATTCTTTCTTAATTATTTACATGCAAGTTTGAGTAAGAAAAATTCTCTGGAAATGTCTAAGGTTTTGAAGAAAGTAAAGAAGCATATGGCTCTTATTAACCCTACGCTTACCACCTCTGAGAGAACATAAATGTTTTCCCTATTTACAGACACGACTTGTGGACCTGAAAGTGGATCCTCTATGTGGGAATCTATGTATAATCTATTTGAAGATGAGAAACCCTACAAAATCTAGAGAAAGGAAAAAAATGATGCCCCAAACTCCTCTGAAGCTACAATTGGAGATGTATCTAATTATTTTCTGCACCGAATTGCAACACGGCCCAGGATTTTACCATATAATGATATGGTAAGGTGGATTAGCTACAATCTTAACATCGGGGATAGGAATTTCCTTACCAGTAGAGGAACAATGATTAGTTCCTTTAAAGTGGAAGTCCTGAAGAAAATGTACCATATTCCAGACCCTGATAAGATTTATGATAAGGAATTCCTTGCAAATCTTGCTAAGGAAAATGTACTCAAATCGACGCCAATAAAGCAATGGAAGAGCAATCCTAACAAGCACAATAACAATGAAAAGGGTATGTATTCTACTGAATATATTGAAAGTACCTATTGCTATATCTTTGCTATGATTCCTAGACTTTTTGGCCAGTCGGACACAACTATATTTTGAGTAGAATGGGTTCCCCTTATGGAAGCAACAACAGATGCTTATGTTATGGACTGGGGAAATATTCTGTTAAATAATATTACCACCCAAATTTTAGAATATAGAAAGAACCATTATATCTCTTCTAAATTATTTCGTCCATTTTATACGAGTGGATATATTATGTATGTTATAGGTTTCACATCAGATTTTTCAGCCATGGGCTAGAAATGGACTACCCAAGATCCTGTTCCCATTCATGTATTTCATAGTATTATGTGGGAATCCAAGTATGAAAGTCATTTTTACAAAATCTTTCATGGAGTTATTCTCCCCCTTTTTGAAGTTGTTTTCAATGAGAAAGCCCCCAAAATTTTGAAAGAGGCCGAAGCTGACTTTTATTCTATAAGAAAGTGGTTTGGTGAGGAGTCATTCACCTATGTACAAGTATTTGGGTGCCTATCTCGTCCACATGTATTACCCTTTTATGTTCTCGATAAAATTCTCGCGAGATAAATTGCATACCAAACTGTTGGAAATGGTCTAACCAGATTTTTGAAAGAAGCCAAGAAGGCATTATGGCCTTCCTTTCCAATTAATTGTGGTGTGTATGAACTGGACAACTAAAAAAACGCTATAGTGGAAATTTACCAAATTGAGTGTTCGAAATTATTTACAATTCCAAACAAGTAGTATGATGCACTAAAAGTAGACAATAATTTCACTACACAGGTGAAAATCACACAATTTGTGCACGAATATGATGATTTTGATGACTTATTTAAGTCTGTCGATAACTATGTTGTAGTTAAAAAGTTGGCAACTTTATGCCTTCACCCACAACAACTACTAATGTTTCAACAATACAGAAATAAGATACTAAAAACAATTCCATTCAATATTTTGGATGTTTCTCAAACCATGGCACAGAAAGAAAGTGAATCAACTATTAAGGATAATGAAGTCCTTAATACAACAGATCTGGAGAATCAATTGAAATTCAAACAATAGATCTGGAATTCCCCAACAATCTCAAAGATTTTTGGAAAGCGTTTGACCTCAAACTCCAAGAAGAACAAAGAGCTATGATTATTGACCAACATAAAACTATACAAACCCCACCTTCTACAAGTCAGGACTCATTTACTACCGGACCCTTTGACAAAGTAGTAAGTACAAAGAGAACGGAATACATCTTGGCCTTCCCAACATCTGAGATTGTTTTAAATATTCAAGAAATTCCTCCCCTGGACATTTTTTATAATCCTAAGCACAAGGCAGTTTTTAGCAGGTAAAATAAAAGGAGAAGAATAGAGCATTCCCAAACCCTTACTCAAGAATATATGTCAATGGACATTGTTTGGAAATACATCGAGTCAGATCCTTACAAGATATAACTCGCTTATCATAGCTTGCATGAGCTTATTCCTCTGAAACTATTAACAAGGCATCAGAGATTCATCAACCGATGAAACAAAAAGATGGAAAGATAATTCAACTTGAAATAGAGTTAAAAGCAGAAAAGAAAAGTGTTAGTCAACAACTACAGATAAAAATCACATAGCTTCAAGAGAGCCTACACCAACTGAAAATTCAACATCAAAGTGAAATTAATTCTAAAGATTCTCAAATTCATCAATTACATCTCTCCATTGAGCACATGAAAGATATCCCAAAGATTGATGAGTTTAGGAAAGAAGCTTTAGAATTAAACACCTTATTGGCACAACAATAGGTTATATTTTGTTAGAAATTAACAAGCATCCTTGAATTATGTGAGCAAAGCGATTCACTTGTGAATCAAATTGCTGATATGGGGATTAGTTTCGATGAAGTAGATGAGAAGGTATCCCAATTTGTTATTTGAAAATATTTTTCTGATGGCCAAAAGGCCAACCTGCCCAGAATTGACGAATCAAAGAAAGAGATATTGTTCACATATTGGGATATACAATTAAATAATGTAGAAAGGGAAATTTGCAGAGCCAAAGACATTGCCAAAAACATTGTGGAAATTTTCAGCCATAACATTATCTCAGCAAATCTCATAGACAGATGTCCTCCTCGTGCATTACCTTTGGTAAAATATTTCATAAGATAATGGCAAGAAGTGTCAAAGTAAAATAGGAGCATATTATAAGGATTTAAAAGCTATATTGGGAAAGATACCAGAGATATCTAGTGAAGCCTCACATCCAATAGCTCATTCTTCACTATCTTACAAATACGTCCTCATACATGCTACCTCCATTATCTGATGTTGTTTTTACTGGAAACCTACGCACTAGGCCAATCCAACCTCGTGAGGTTAATCGTATGCTTAATATTCTTCAACTCAAGGAGAAAATGGAAGAAGGGATAGTAGGAGAGTCCTCCAACAAATCACCCCTTTAATTTATATTTCTATTTTAATTTTACTTACTTTAAGAAGAGTAGTTTGAAACCTCCTCAGTTTTTATTGTAATGACTATTTTAAGACTTATTAGTTTTATATTTAAACCCATTCATGTATTTTAATAAGGGGTCCTAAAGTTTTTAAAAGAATACTTTACTGATGTTGTACTTCTGTACTCTTAAAGTTTTTTGACTTATTTCTCAAATGAGCTGAGTAAATATATATGGTACTTTTATCTTATATGTTTAATTTGAGTTTCAAATGAGAAATAGTTCATTGATATTATGATGTGTTGTTTTATATATTTGTTTGAACACAATATTACATCAATTCACCTTTGAGCGTGTTATGATTTTATCATTTATGTATATGTGAAATACACGAATTTTGTAAAAGTTACGATATAAGCTTCATTAAATTGATTTAATTAACTTCTTAATTAAATCAATTATATTAAATTTTTTTCATATCTCTAAGTGAATGTATGATATTTATTTGCGTCCACTAAAATATTATTTTATAGATCGCACAAAGAAAATGTTTCATCCTAGGATAGATAGAGATATATCTAGTTATATATCTATAGATAGATAGATTTACTATTTATTGCAAGCTTGCTTGTTTTTCCATCTATCAAGTTCCTCTTGGATATAAAATCATACATCCACTCCAACTATATTAAATTGGTAAATTGGTCCCATAATTCTAGTCATAGCCACCATTCCAAATAGAAAAGTGACAGTTTTTAAGTCTCCGACCGGATGGTTTTCCCCAATGTTGTTGCACTGATTTTCGGGGCCTCAATACTGAGGTAAGCATGAAAGAATATGAATCATAGTATTCTGATCTAATATTTTATTTGAAAAATGGATATTATCCTACAGAACTCAATTACAAAAGAAAAATATCTTTAAGATTAAAATATAGTCAATATTAGATCATAAATAATGTTTTGTTTAGAAAAAACTACGATTCCATATTACTAAGATGCCTCGAGAAATCTAAAGCACAAAGGATTTTGCAAGAACTCCATGATGGACCTGGAGGTGGAAATTTCGGTGGATATACCACCATACATAAGATCCTTCATGAAAGATATTATTGGCCCACTTTGTTTAAAGATTCTCATGCATATGTGAGAAAATGAAAAACTTGCCAAATTGCTGCAGGAAGACAAAGAAAACAAGCCTTACCCTTGCAGGAAGTCAAAATTGAACAACATTTTGAGCAATGGGGATTGGATATCATAGGTGAGATTCTTCCTAACTCATCCAAACAATATAACTACATTCTCACTACAACATATTATTTTACTAAGTGGGTGGAAGTTGTTCCACTAAAGTTAGCTAACTATGAAGCCATTATGGAATTTATTAATCAATTCATTATTACTAGGTTTGGCTTCCCCAATGCACTTATGTTTGATAATGCATCTTATTTTTTGTGAAATAGTATGGCTGAATTTTCTCTCAAAAGAGGTTTTAAAATCAAATACTCTACTAATTACTATCCCCAAGGGAATGGTTTGGCAGAATCAACAAATAAAATTCTCATAAGAATCATAAAAAGGACCATTGATAAGAGCCATAAAAATTGGCATAAGTATTTAAAATTTGCACTATGGGTAGATAGGATTACTCAGAAGGCCTCTATAGGAACTTCTCCATTCAATCTAGTTAATGGGAAAGAAACTATGATTCCATCAAATTTAGCTCTTCCTTCATTAGCCCTAGTTAAATTTATTGATGAAGTATCTTATTATTCCCTACAATTAAGAATGTATCAAATTCTTAAAATGGAAGAGGAAAGATGAAAATCCAAATTAACTCATGCTCGACACCAACAGATAGTGAAAAAATTCTTTTGATGCAAATTTTGTGTCCCCAGAAACATTCCAAGTTGGAGACCTCGTACTTAAGTGGGACAAGGCACATGGGGAAAAAGGTAAGCATACCAAATTCAAAAGAATGTGGCTTGGACCAGTTCAAATCATAAAACAAATTGGCCCATCACCCTTCATGTTACAAGATCTACAAGGGAGAAAATATTTTCTCCCTGTCAATGGGATGATTTTGAAAAAATTCTTTTCTTAGAAGAAAAATTTCCTCTAAAAATATATTATAATTTTACATTTCTAGAAAAATAATGTTTGATTACATACTTTTGGTTTTTTGCAACAACTCTAAATTATTTTATATTTTTATTTTTGAAGAATATAAATTTTTGAGGAAATAACTACAAAACTTGAAAATTTAATGAATATTGTACAAATTTGAAAATTTTTTCCATCAAAATTGTAATTTTATAAACCTGAAGTTTGTAAAGTATTTTTACTTTATCACCAATCATAAAAAGGTTCATTCTTACAAAGTAAAAACTTATTGTTAATGAGAATCTTTAACTCTAAATTGTCACCCAAAACCCTTAAGGAGTCAATGATTCTCCCCTTCCATTGAAAGTACTTTTTTTGAGTGTAATTCAAAAATATAAAAAAAACTCAAAAGGATAAGAGGTCTCATCATGAGCCTGCTTACCATGATCATAGGTAAATAATAAACTAACATTACCACTATTGTATACCAAACCAGGTTAACGGCTCATTATTATTAAAATCATAAGACAAGGGGTATCATCATGAGCCAACTTTTTTAGCTCAATTATAACCAGTGGATGTCATTGTCACTTTCTGGTCATTAAGCTAGGACAATGAATTTTTAAGAAGAATAAAAAATAAGTTATATGATTAAGGATCTACCTCAATGAATTGTAATAATAAAGGAATGGGATATTGAATCATTGATGGTTAAAAGGTAGCATTTCTGAGGCTATAAATGCCTATTAATAGCGATGGCTCTACCTATGACAAAAGGAGCAAATCAAAAGGCTTAGTTACAAAGAGACACTGAATTTATCTTTTAAAATATATAATGATTTATATAGAGGAAATAAGATATTTATTTATGAAAGGTTTATGAAAGTTTAACAGTAAAGATGAGTTTTTTTTATAGTCAGAGTAATTTTATTCATTTAAATATTTTGAAAGAAATTTGTGTTTCCTTAATTTTTTTTTACTTATTTAAAAGTACTAAGATATTTTTTTTCAGAGATAATTGATTCTTCTAGTGAATCACCAATTGTTGTGCTATTCAAAAAACCTCATTATTTTAACATTTGTTACCTTAGAAAATAATGGGGAACCTTTTTTATTTTTTTTTAGAGTTTAACAAATAAGACCCTTAGAGTGACTCATTAGATAGAAATAGGAATAAAAAAGGGATAAAACCTTGAATTTTGGCCTTAAAAGCACTTACGCAGAGAAAGATCGCATTATTGCAATCACAATACCGTAATAAATCACATATGACTCCTAAATAGTCACTTAAAACATATTGTGATGCGATATAAGAAAAAAAACTTTTACAAAGGGAAAAGACATTTTTTAAGTGAATTCTATAAGGGAAAGCCTGCGGGACCCACTTCCGCCATGTAGGTCATCACAAATCGCATATCGTGTTTCACTAATTGTAATCCTCCATGATTTCCTAATGCTACTCCATCACATCGCATTTCGGCAAACATAATCATTCTTCCCCTGCCATATTCACCAATGCGATATAGTTTATCACACATCTCACTTTCGCAACTCAAACACTTTTCACTCCATCAATTTTCACCCATATTGCGATTGCGATATCACAATCAGAAAAACTAAGTCGATTGGTATTAAATGAATATTTACAGATGAACGATACTGGGATGAAACAGATCTGGTTTTTAATGTGGGAATGATTATATCGGCACATCAACCCATATTAACTATTAATGCCATAACTTAATGGTTTTGTTGCCCATACCTCCATAATGATTTGACTGTAAGAAACATTGAATTCATATCTTAGCAGTGTGCCAAGTTTCATTCGTTTCATCATTTTTATTACTATGGTACTTATGCATTTTTAAATTCAAATTTCTCTCTTTCCGCTTGTCATTTATCATTTATTCGCAGGCGAGCCCAAATAAGAAGAATTATTTGGAGATGTATAAAGCTCTTAAGAAAGCTAAGAAACAGATGGCCCCTATAAGCCTTGCACTTCTTGTAATCGAGAGAAAATAGATGCTTCCTCTGTTTACAGACACTACATGTAGACTGGAAAGCAGATCCTCCTCATGGGAATCCATGTACAAGCTATTCAATGATGAGAAACCTCACAAAGTTCAAAGGAAAGCTATTGTTGATGCCTCTGATTCTTCGGAAGATACTACTGAAGAAGTGGCTAATTCTTTCCTACATCGAATTTCTTCACGACCTAAAATATTACCATACAATGATATGGTAAGATGGATCATTGATAACCTCAATATCGGGGACTCGAAATTTCTGATTGGTGGAGGAACGATGATTGGTTCCTTCAAAGCCGAAGACATGAAGCTGATGTACCACATCCCAAACCCTGAAAAGGTCTATGAAAAATAATTTATCGCACAGTGCGCCAGTGAAAAAGAGATCAAATCAAATACAATCAAGAAATGGCGAAGCAACCCCAATAATCACAAGAACGATGAAAATGGTATGTATTCTACTGAGTCTCGTGCAAGTCCTTACTGTTATGTAGCTGCCATGATGTTTGGGCTTTTTGGTCAGCCTGACACTACCATATTTTTAGTAGAATGGGTTCCTCTCATGGAAGAGATTGCATATTATTATGTTATGGATTGGGGAAACATTTTGGCTAATAATATTGCTACCCAAATTTTGGAATATATGAAAAATTTCTCTATTTCCTCCAAACTTCTCACTGTTTTATATGAGTGCATATATCATGGAAGCTGTGTGTTTCACATCGGATTTTATAGCCATGGGATGGAAATGGACTACCCAGGATCTTGTACCTATTCATATATTTCACAGGAATCCAAATTTGAGAATAATTTTTACAAATTTTTCAATGGAGTCATTTTCCCTCTATTTCAAGTTGTTTTTAATGAGAAAGCCCCCAGAATTTCAAAATAGTCCCAAGATTTTTTTTTTCCTCCATAGGAAAATATTTTAGAGAAGATCTATTCACTTATGTGAGATTATTCAAGAGCTTAGCTTGACCGCACATCTTACCCTTGTATTTTCTGTTGGGAAAAATACTGAGAGGGGGGTGAATCAGTATTTCTAGCTTACTGAAAAGATTTTAACTTTTTCTTCATAAAATTCCATATGTGGCTTTGATGAACCCAACTCGTGTATACACACACATATAATAAAAGAAACTAGTGTATACTGATATAATTTTGCAGATTAGAGAAAATTTTCAAGAACAATCTTTAACTCAGTTTACCAGTCATGCATATGTTAGATAATCAATAAATATATGCAGTAACAGCAGTATAAATCATCACACAAGAGAAACACACATGAACACCAATATTTAAGGTGGAAACCCAATTTGGGAGAAAACCACCACTGCTGTCGTCTCTGTCTTCAATATTTATTATATGG
Organism: Pinus albicaulis; assembly: GCA_034641835.2. Lineage (NCBI taxonomy): Eukaryota > Viridiplantae > Streptophyta > Pinopsida > Pinales > Pinaceae > Pinus > Pinus albicaulis. The sequence continues at coordinate 30,642 of JAXQQM020073178.1, read as the reverse complement.
AATTTTTTTTACAATATTGTACTGATGCAGACTCATATCAGTATGCAGGAATCTACCTGCAGAAGGTTACAACCTTCTCTCATTTTCCAACTGTTACTGGAAGGGAGCAACAACCCCCTAATCTCGTTTACCAGCCACTACTGGAAGGGAGCTTCAACCCCCTGATCAAAAAACCAACTTCTACTGGCAGAAAGCTTCTACTTCCATACTAAAGGCTTCAACCCTCATAACTACTACAGACCACATTTCATCAATTTTCATACTGGATCAAACAACATCAACAAAAATCTTCATAAACATTGACAAACATAAAATTTACCCAATACTTCAATCAGAACAGTGAGACCACTGTAACTAGAACTCAGAAATAACCCAGACTTCAGAATAAATATGCAAAAACACACTCAACCCTGAACATTCATCAAATTAAAATGCATACGCTACTTCTCTTTACTAAACCCACGTGTATACACACTTTCCTTCACACCAACCTGCGTATAGCTCTATGAATATTGTCTTTTAGAATGTAATCAGTCTCAGATCCAAATCTAAGGCTTTCAGTAAGATATCTTTAGAAATGTAGAACCCTTCATTAGTTAGTCACCATCAACCATGTTTATTCTCCCATTGATTAGATTTGTACATGATCAACTTAGTAGCATATATAGTATTCAAACAACCCAGATCTACAAGAAGAGTTCATTGATAGACAACAGAAAAATAGCAGGAATAACATAAAAACCTCTGCAATAAGCTTCAGAAAACCCTAACTGCCATACGTGCCTTTTCTAAAGAAAACCCATGTATATACATGCTAGCGTATATATCTGTAAATATAAACTTTGCTAAATAAACCAGATCCATAGAAATTACCCAAATTTCTTCACTTGACTTTAGAAAACTTGCTCCAGGTCATAGATCTAATAATCTCTTCAATGGATCACACAAGAGAATAGTCATTTCAGATATAGAGATCCTAAATCATCTTTGTATCCATGGGTGCATCATAGATTCAGATCTATCAATTAAAACAAAGTTCATCCCATGGAAATATACCTTAGAGAAAATTATTTAGTTACAACCCTTGCTCATGCACACCTTGCACTATGATCTTCTTCTCCTTATATAGATGTAGCCTTTACCACTACCATGAGTCAAAACCACACAACTTATGATGGTATTCCTGGACAGAATCAAATAGACAATACAACGCTCAATACTGTGGGCTAACACCAAGGTAATACCCCTTGGTATCAACCATTTTGGAGCGCAAAAGGCATACACGACTTGGAACATACTTATCCATGTGTATACGTGACTTGGACTTTACAAACCCGTGTATAGATCCCAAAATATAAAAATTATCTAATCTTCTGTTGTTCATTACACAATTCTTCTGATAGACTGCAGAGACTCTCCAGGAAGACATGTATTTCATCCTTTGCTTCAAATTTTCCATCAAGGACAACATTACAATATATTAGGACATAGGAAATTTTTTGACAACAATCTCCCCCTTTGGACTTGATGGCAACCATGATGGTATTTGATCGTCACAATCAGATAGATACATTAAGCATAACCTTTATTCAAACACCAAAATACTCTCCCCCTTTGACATCAAGGGCAAAGGGCAGATCAAATACCAAAACAAAGTTTTTCTTTCTTTATAGTTCTGATGTGCACTGATTTGACCATGCCCTCCCTGAGTTCATGCTGAATCTTCAGAACTATTTTCAATGACTCAATAACCTCTAACACCAAGGACTCATACTTACATTAAAGATCCAACCAAGTGGAATTACAAATTTGGCTCAAATTCCCAACCAAGTGGGTTTACAAATTTGAAAAAGTCCTTACATGACTGAATATAAAATTTTTACATCATAGGTATCAACATGACCTTTTCTTCAAATTACATATATGAATATTTATGAACAAAACCAAAGAATCTCAAACATGAGATCATAACACGAAAACCAATCAGAATGCCAACAATGCATCCTTTTCCACAAGACAAGTGCTCCCCCTTAGCTTGTCAATCCTGAACATATTCAACAACCAAATCATCAAAGCATCTTCATCAAGGAGAAAAATATCATAGAATGATACAAAAAGATGAATACTGAAACAACAACAGAGATTACCCAACAACACCACAACTGTTCTCAAACGCTGATCCAGAGAAATTCTATCAGTAAAGTCCATACGTAGTTTTATGCACCAAAACTCATGTATATACGCGATTCTCTTTTATGAAACCTGCATATCGAATTTAATCTTATGAAATTAAGCAGATTTTATCAGAGAGGTAGAGACAACTCCTAGCTTTTGTCTGAGATATTCAAATGCTTCCCTGGGGAGAGGTTTAGTAAATATATCAGCAACTTGTTCTTTGGAGGGAACATACTCCAATTTAACCTTTTTTTCAAGTACTTGTTCACGTAGGAAGTGATACTTGATAGGAATGTGCTTGGTCTTGGAATTCATAACAGGATTCTTTAAGATACTAATGGCACTTGTATTATCACATAAAATGGATATGGGAGGTGGACATTTGATTTGAATGTCTTGCAAATTCTGCATCATCCAAAGTAGTTGTGTGCAACATGATGCGACAACCACATATTCTACTTCTGCTGTAGATAAGGCAATAGAACTTTGTTTCTTGCTGAACCAAGATACCAATCGGGGCCCCATATAGAATGCACCACCACTAGTGCTTTTTCGATCATCAACATTTCCAGCCCAATATGCATCTGTGTAAGCATGAAGAGTGAGATCAACATTCTTTGGATACCATAGACCATAGTCTTGAGTCCCTTGTAGATATTTGAATATTATGTTTACATCTTGAAGATGAGACTCTCTTGGATTAGCTTGGAATCGTCCAACAATCCCAACTGCATGCATAATGTATGGTCTTGTCCCGGTTAGATGAAGCAGACTTCCAATCATGGATCTATATTTTGGTTGATTCACCATGGGAGAATCGTCATAAGAACTAAGGTTACATCCAGTTACCATTGGTGTACTCACAGGTTTGCAGTTTTCCATCCCATACTTCTTCAGAATTTTCTTAAGATATTTTTCTTGTGATAAAAATATGCCATCTGTTGCTTGTTGCACTTGTAAGCCAAGAAAAAATGTTAGTTCCCCAAGTAAAGACATTTCAAATTCTTGTTGCATAAAAGAAGCAAATTTTTGACTCATGGACTCTTCATTACACCCAAAAATGATGTCATCAACATATACAACTACAATCAATAGTTTATCTTTTTCAATTTTTGTCTATAAGTTGCTATTAGCAGATCCCTTTGAAAAACCTTGTTGATGAAGATATTTGTCAAGACGATAGTACCATGCCCTTGGAGCTTTTTTGAGACAATATAAAGCCTTTTTAAGTTTGCAAACAATTTTTTCATCATTTCCCAAAATTAATCCTTCTGGTTGTTCTATATAAACTTCTTCTTCTATATCACCATTGAGGAAGGCAGATTTAACATCCATTTGATAAATTTTGAATTGTTGAAAGCTTGAAAAGGAAATAAACATTCTTATGGCTTCGAGTCTAGCTACAAGAGTAAATGTTTCTTCAAATTCTATACCTTCTTGTTGAGCATACCCTTTACAAAAAAGTCTAGCTTTGTTTCTAATAAAATCTCCATTTTCATTTAACTTGTTTTTGAATATCCATTTTGTTCCAATAACATTTTTATCTTGAGATCTTGGAACTAATTCCCAAGTGTGATTATTTTCAATCTGATCAAGTTCTTCATTCATGGCTTGAATCCAACATTCATCTTCGCTAGCTTTGTTTACAGTCTGTGGTTCAATAGTGGATGCCAGATAGCTAGGGGATCCTACAAGAGTTCTTCTTGTTTGGATACTTGATCCCTTTTCTCCCAAAATTTGAGATTCTGGATGATTCTTTTGTACATACCTGGATGGAGCTTTTTAAGATAGATCTTCTTCTGCTGCTTCATTGGGTTCACCTTCTATATTGTTGCTATTTGATGAGGGAAAATATACATCATCATCATCTTCAGTTGTTGTAGCTGAGAGAGACTCATCAATTACAACATCAATACATTCAAAAATCTTCCTATGTCTTTTATTGTAACACTTATATGCTTTACTTCTTGAAGAGTAGCCAAGAAATATTCCTTCATATGCTCTTGGTTCAAATTTACCAAGTTTTTCATCGTTGTCCTTCATAAAAAATTTTCTTCCAAAAACTCTAAAATGCTTTATAGTTGGAAGATTACCATACCAGAGCTCATAAGGAGTTTTATCATTGTTCACACAGACATGAGCCTTGTTAAGAATATTTACTGTGGTATGTGTTGCTTCTCCCAAAAAGGTATCAGGTGTTCCGGAATCATCAAGCATAACATGAGCCATCTGTTGAACTTTTCTATTCATTCTTTCTGCCATGCCATTTTTTTGTGGGGTTATAGCTACAGAAAACTATCTTTTTATGTCGTATTGTTCACAGAAATCAAAGAATTCATCTGATATATATTCCCCTCCTCGGTCAGATCTAAGACATTTGATTTTTAGATCTAACTCATTTTCAACCAGGGCTTTGAAGATCTGAAATTTTTCAAATGCTTCATATTTATGTTTTATTAACCTAATCCAACACATTCTAGAGAAGTCATCAATAAATAGAATATAGTATTATTCTCCACAGGGTGACTTTTTCCTCATAGGTCCACATAAATCAGTTTGTTTGAGCTCAAGAGGCTTACTTGCTGATGCTTCTTTGGCATTAAATTTCACTCTGGTTTGCTTACCGAAATGGCAAGATTTGCATATGGTACTTTCAGGCAGAGTGATGTTGGGAAGATCACGAACAACTTTGAGTCTGTTAGATTTTCTGATTTGAGAGAAGCTCAAATGCCCCAATATTTTGTGCCATAACCAATTTTCTGAGGATTTACCCAAGTAACATTGTTCTTTGAAACCTTTCAATACATACAGATTGCTTGGTGTTCTAGTTTTTTTTATTACTGTTTTTCCTATGTCAAGTTCATGTACCACACATTCTTTTGAACTAAAGACAACTTCATTTCCTTGATCACACATTTGACTCACACTTAACAGGTTATGTTTTAATCCATCCACATACATAACATTGTTAGCTTTTACATTTTCTTTTAGAAAAACATAACCTTTTCCTTTAATGACAGCAGGAGTATCATTTCCAAAGGTAACATTCTTTTCTCTTTCTAGAGCATTGTATGCAAGAAGTTTATTTCTATCACCTGTCATGTGTTTTGAGCATCCGCTATCAATGTACCATTGATTTTCTTCCCCTTATGCAAATAAGGCTATGCCACAGTTCTCAACCTGTAAGTCATTCTTTCTCCATACCTTGGAAATTGAAGATATATGCTCTTTTGGCTGAAGTTTGCTCCTGCATTCAGATTCTCCATGACCAAAGTTATTGCAGTAAGCACATTCAATTTAATTTTGAAGAGGAGAAAATTTGTTATGAGTATTCTTCTTATTCTTCTTTATTCTAGTCTCATTTCTTTGCTTTCTTGCTTCTTTGGTCATGATGGTTTTGTATGCAACACATTGAACAAATTTATGACCAAAATTATGACATGAGAAACATTGCCCAATAAAGAAGAAGTTTCTGCGATCATGAAACCTTTTATTTGTGTTTACCTGTAGATTGGTATTTCTCCGATTGATATTTCTACTATTATTCTTTGTATTGAAGTGGTGATGCTTTACCTGTGAAGTTTCTTTGTTCTCTTGTTGAGTGACATAATGTTGTAGGCTAGCTTTAGCTGCATTTAGATAGCTTAGTGCTGAAGACTGAGAGGATTCTCCTATATATCCAAGATCTTTCTTTACAAAAGGAGAATGTTGAACCTTGATAATTTCATCTAAGGTTTTAGTTCCTTTAGAAAATCTAAGATTTAAAGTTTTCTCTTTGTCAATTTCCTTTCTTAGACTTACTATTTCACATTCTAATTTCTCATTGTGCTTCTCCTTTTCTATAAGCTGATTCTTTAGAGTATTTATGGAAATTTTGTTTTCTTCCAAACATATTTTGAGATGATTAATTTCTTCAAGAAAATCATTTTCTTCTAGTGCATCCATAAAGGTATCTTTAGCGTCACTAGAATCTTTTTCAAAAGCCATGAGTAGTATAACATCTTGATCAAATTCTCCTTCTTCACTATTTTATAGCCCATCACTATCTTCATGAGTATAATAACTTTTTCTATTGATAAACCGATTATTATTTACTTTTGCCACTTCCTTTCCTTTTTCATGTTTTTCTTTATGAGGACACTTAACAGCATAATGACCAACTCTTCCACAAGCAAAAAATTTAAAAGGAAGCTTACCTCTGAATCTTCCAGTGCCAAGTTGTAGCTTCTTTACAAAATTTATCTCATCTTCTTCTTAAACATACCCTGGTCCTTCTTGTTCTTCTACTTCTTTTCCTTTTGCAGCAGCTCTAAAGACAACTTCTTTGACTTCAGATGGACCTCCTTTTATCATTTCACAAGTAGTCAAAATAACATGAAGTTGAACAATAGTAAGAGCTTGTAGATCCTGCTTCTATTCAATAGAATACACTTTTGATTCAAATTTGGGAGTTAGAGATATTAAAACCTTTTCTACTAGAGTAGTGTCAGTTATTGTTTCACCCAGATTTCTCATATGATTTACAATATCATATAGACGTAAAAAGAAACTAGCAATGCTTTCCTCATTATGCATCCTGAGATTTCCATATTGAATTCTAAGAGTTTGGAGTTTAGCACTTTTTACCTTAGTATCACCTTCATAGCTTAGAATGATTTTTTCCCATATATCCTTTGTTGTATTCAACTGCATGACTTTGAAAAATTATGATTTAGTCAGACTTCCCAATAATGCATTGTCCGCCTTTGCATTGGTTTCATATTTCTTTCTTTCTGCTGCATCTGTTGGAACCGATGCTAGATATTGTTAAACTCCTTCAACTATAGCCTATACATCTGCTCCAAGATACTGAAGATAAGATCTTGTCCTTGTCTTCTAGAAGATTAAATTGTTTTCGTTGAAGAGAGGAGGCCTAATAGCTGTTGTCCCATCTTGATTGCTCATCTTAGGTGATCTTTCTTCTAGCAATTAAAAGCAACCCAGAAGGAGCCTGCACTAAATGTAATTATTGGGAAAAAATACGAGAGGGGATAATCAGTATTTAGAGCTTACTGAAAATATTTTAACTTTTTCTTTACAGAATTCCATACGCGGCTTTGATGAACCCAACTCGTGTATACACGCGAATATAATAAAAGAAACTAGCGTATACTGATATAATTTTGCAGAATAGAAATAATTTTTAGGAAAAATCTTTAACTCAGTTTACCAGTCATGCATCCTATTAGATATTGATGTAATATGTGGGGTTTGTGAGTTCAGTGATTTGGCCGATTGGTGAGCCAAATGACGATGTAACATCAAACCAAGCTTTGGAGCCCAAGGACCTAGCCTTCATGGACTCAGAGAGGGCTTTCTCTATTATATGTAAAAGATATTGGTGTGTTTTCTTATGGTGTTCTAATATTAGGCTAGTTATGAAGTGAGTTTTTTGATTTTGGTTTTTTAAGTTTGTGAGGGATAAAACTAATCAAAGATATAAATTGGGTAACAAGAAGTTAGATCAACTGGGCTATGGGGTCAAAAAGGTCAAGGAAGCTATCAGATGATGATACAAGGCTGCAGTAGGGCCGATTTGATTCAAGGTAGAAAGGATCTTTGGGAAAAATGGAGTAAATGGACATCAAGTTTGTGAAGAACGAGGGATTTCAAGTGTATGCTAATTGATAGCCAGAACATAAACATGTTATAGCAATTCATTAATCATGCTAAGTAAACTTATGAGCTAATTAATACATAGAAATCAAAACATTCAAGCCATGCGAAAGCAGAAGTATAAGGCCTCAACACTGAAGCCATTTCTTGGACTTTAGAGGAAACTACATAATCCGAGACTGCCAACTCAAAATAGTGCCGAGACGCCTAAACATAGTCTTTAAGTTATTGACATGATATGCAAGCAAACTTTCTGTGATTTCTAGGCAAAGACTGGGTAGGGATGAGCATATTGGTTTCAAACAAGATGACAATCTTAATGGAGTCCAAAGAGATGTGTTTCTGGCTGGAACTGGACGTTATAAAATAATAAGGGCACACCATACATCCTACTCAACATGCATAGAACTATTAATGAAACTAGCAACAATATCCTTAAGTTACTAAAGAGCAGTTAAAAATTCTTTAGTGCAACTAAGGAAGAAGAAAACATAAAAGCTATGAAGATTCAGGAAATTTGAGGTGCCTCCATGGGCATATCTCAAATTTATTCTCCACTGATCTATAGCAAGCAAGAAACATGTATCATGAATGAAAACTAGAAGACAACAACAAAGAAAGAAACACTATACCATTCTACCATGTCATGGAATCCATCAACAATCCTTCATCATCCATCCAAGAACATTCAAGAGGCAATCCAAAAGCATAGCACAAGTATTTTATCCAAAGCTCATATGACCAATATATTGCTTCTCTTCTCAAATTCAGCCTTGTTTACAAATGAGAGCTTGTGGAATAAATAGGCTCAAGTGAGGAAAACCTCATGGTTCAACTTCCATCCTCATTGGCCTAATCAAAATATCTAAACTTGTCCTTCAGGCTTTGCAAAGCCCAAGGCACAAAAATATCTCATAAAATATCTAAAAATTGCTAAAAAAGGGAATTTAATTGACTTTGGATCATTTTCCAAGTGTAAAAATAGCTAAACGCACATTTGGAAAAAGCAGATTTTTGAGGTTCAAAAATTACAAAAAATACTTCAAATTTATATCAGAAAAAGGTCCCCTGACTTGCTGGAAACAATTGGCAGCCTTCCCGGTGTCGAAATGAGGCTCATGATAGCTCGTTGGAAAGCTATGAGTGTCTATTTTCTGGCACAACTAAAATCACCTCAATCTGATGCCTGGAAGTCCCCCAAATCTGTACTTGTGTGTAAAAAGCAAGAAAATTGCAGATTGCTGATATGCCGAGCAGAATGTGCAAAAAGTGAGCATTTTTCGCCGTTTTGAGGGGGCGAATGATCTCCAAATGCTCTGAAAATCGCTGAGGACCTGCTCATATAATTATGGCATCAAATGGTATCATCCTCCTCAGTTGAAAAATCCTCAAAATGAAATGGCGCATTTATGAGTTTTTGACCAAAAACTCAAAAAAATGCCAAAAAACAAAAAGTTGTCAAAATAGGCCCAAAATTGGTGCGCATGACCCTCAAGGGTCCCTAGCAACATGCTCCAAAGCTGAGGCTAAAATGTCAGGTGCTGATATGCCTTTCTCCTCTTTCCGTGCCGGGCGCTTCCCCTTTGCCTTCTTCAGTTTCTCTTGGGCTGCCTTTAGTTTGCGCCAGGAAAACTGTTTCAACTTTTGAAAGTGATGTGTCCTCTTCCTTTGCAGCTCTAGATCTCTGTTTTCTCTTTCAAGCTTCATCTCCAAGTGTTTTTTGGCCCTTTCTAACCATGCCTCCTTATTTTCTTCAATTTCCTACTCAAGTAGTGCAATGAGGGGAAAAGCTTGGAGATGTGCTTGTTCTTCTTCTTTCTACTTTTCCAAGGCTCTTTTAAGTCCTATGGTTCTAGGCCTCTTCCGCCTAGGCTGTTCTCCCTCTTCTTCCTCATCAAACTCACCGATGATTTCCTCTATCCTAATTTGCGCCTTAGCTGCCTCATTCGTGTATTTGATAGCTCGTGCCTCATGAACTGTTGCGTGAACATTCATCTGTTTATTTTGGATCTCCATGAAATGGTTTAAGTTCCTTGCCCGTTGAAAATCATTTTCTAATGCCTCAATTTGCCCCTCTCTATGGTTTAGGAGGTTTTCAATAATACGGGCTTCATTATCGCTGTCATGACTTTGGATTGGAATGACAGCCAATGCACCTCCATGTTTTTCACTTTCTCCAACCTTGCTTTTCCCTTTGAAGGCCAATCTTGCACTTTTCCTCTTTGGCATGCTAGTGGGTGACCTCTTGGGCAATTTTCTTTTGCTAGGGACAACTTTTGTCACTTTTGGAGTGGCAGCCTTAGGCCCTTTCTTCCTTGCTGTGCTGGGCTGTGTTCTTTTGGGAGGAGGAGACACAACTGTTTTACCCTTGACATCTTCTTGAAATTGCTGCTCTCCTTGAGGCTGCTGTGTGTCTTCTTCTTGCTGTTCAATTTTCCGCCCCCGTTCGCCAACATCAATTTGCTGTTCTACTTCAATGCCTTGTTCAATTTGTGTTTCAACTTGCTGCCCTTTTTCATCAAAATCAAGCTGTTGTTGTGCTTGGATTTCCAGTTCATTTTGTGGCTCAAGATGTTGCTCAATTTCCTGCCCAAGCTATTGTTCCAGTCCTTCAATAAAAAACTGCTACTCTTCTTCTTGTACCTGCTGTTAATCATCTTTTGTTCGCTGCTGACCTTCACCACTGTCCTGCTGATGTTCCTCATCTTCTGTTTGTTGCTCTTCATCCCTTTCCTCTTGTTCATGACCTTTCTCTTCTTGTTGTCTACTCCCTTCTCCTTCTTCCTGCTGTCTTGACTGTTCAGTGGTAATTTTGAGCTTCTAGGAGTAGGCCTGCTGGACAAAGGTATAGGACGATGAACAGGCTGAGTGGGAGATATATGGACAGGAGGAACAGTAGAGAAATCTGGGTGACTGATGAATACATCCCATGGAACCTCTTTCTTCTCTAGCTAGTGTAGGATGATAATTTTGATCAGAGAATGATGGAAAAGGGAAGGTATTTACAGAGGTGGGGCCTTCTTTTGGACTGTGGATGCCATCTTCTCGATGCTTTTGTATAAAAAGTAAGGGAGATTTAGTTGCCTGGTTCTAGTGAAATGCATCAATAGTCGGACATGGTAGGCATAAACTCGAGTAAACCTTCCTTCACAAGTAAAATACTTCATTATGACTTTCATTAGAGGAGCATACTGTCAAGAAAGATAAAGAAAAGGAAAATAGCAAAGAGTATCTCTTTGCTCAGTTGATGAAAGGCTTCATAATCTTCAAGTCAAGATGCCTGTTTGAACCATTTTTCGCCATGATATGGAATCTTGGTGGCTTTGGACACCCATCCTTCGGAGAAACTTCAAATCATGTTCCATCGGAAATGCTTGTTCTCAAAGAACCCTCTTGGCTTATAGGTGTGTCAATGACGAAAACTTCTTGACCTCCCCGTATCTTCCGGCAACCAAGCAACCTACCTCATGAAAAGAAAGAGTGATGGATGCTATTTACCTTCTCCGAGAGAGATCGTCATATCTTTTATGTGGGCCACTGGTTTCGCTCTTTGGAGGCATTTTGACCTAAATGGGCTTTTGAAGAAACAAACTGCCTCACTGTGTGTAAACTGCCTTCTTGGAGTCAAACTGTGTCGATTTACTGTTTTGATAGTGAAGAATGTCTTTGGATGACTGCAAACTATTCCCTCACAATATAAAGAACCCCTACTCCCTTTAAAAAGTGGCCTTCTACCTTAAAAGTATCTCTGTCAGTAGATTTCTCAATAAGAGACCATACAGTAAAAAGGAGACAACAATTAGGTGAATTGTTTGTTCAAAGTGTCAAGAAATCACCTTGTTCTTGTGAAGTTTAGAGGTCAATCAACACATCTATATCTTTGTCTCAAGGTAGACTTTCCAATCATTAAAAACCTGCTCTTCCTAGTGTGCCAATCAATTAGCAAACTTACATATGGTGCAATCAACCTTTAGTATGATCAGACAGTCAATGTCACAGTTTATGTGCCCAGGTGACAAAGTTTTGGAAAATGCTTCAAAAAGTTCAACAAAGCCTGCAAGAGTCTTCTCTTTGCAAAATAAACAAGGCCTCTTAACAATGTAACACCTTTGGCTTTGTTAAAAAAAACTTTTCTCTATATGGATATCAACTTATTAAATAAGCTTTGAGGAATAAAAGACAGTCAGGCAAACTACACAGTGAAAACTGTCTTTTCTGTGAGAAATAGTAGCAACTTTGCCCTGTAGCTTTCAACCAATAAACTGCTCTCTAACCAAAACCCTTTTTCTCATTATAATTACTATCCTCTATTGGTATGTCACTCCATCAAACAAAATCATACCACATACATGGTCAATCTCCAGTGTGGGCATACAGTCAATCTTACTGGTATGGAACAAGGTGATAGAATTTAAACAAGCTCTAAAGTTTCAACAGAGGCTGTAGCAGCTTATTTCTTTCCCACAATCAAAACTCCTGTTTAATATGGAAACTCTGTCCTTTGTAGAAAAAACCCCTACCCCATCTGAAAATCAACTTGTCAAAATAAGCTTGAAGAACAAGACAGTCAAGTGGAAAACTCAGGAAAAAACTACCCCTTCTGTGGTCTATAGGGTTAACTTTTGCCCTTTGATGCTTTGAAGGTATAGGATCTCTGGTCCTTTGATTAATGAAGGTGAAAACATACAGCTCCTAGTTCAGCACAATTTCTTTCCTGTAGGTGCCTTTAATAACACATTCAGCATTTCACCACAGTTTTACACCTCGGATCACCACACAGTCAAAACGTTGTTTTTCCGATATGGTGGCAAAGTTTGAAAGTTTTGTATGCTGTGGTATGAGAAATTTGTAGCAGTTCAACACACTGTTTTCTCTATAGGCACTTCTAGCAGTGTATTTACCATTCAAGCACAGCTTCAACCAATGGATATTTTCATAGCAAAACCAGTTGACCGATATGGTGATGTAGCAAGATAAACGAGGACAAGCCCTCTTTTGATTTGACCTTAACCCTGATAGGCAGCTTCACAAAATATATGATGATATATAAACTAGGTCAAACTCAACAATTTTGTTCTAACCCCTTCATTCCTTGCACTTATTTGAACCATATACCCTAAGTCAAAGTCATACTTCATGAGAGAGGTTAACAGGGCTCATTTTGTTTCTATGATGAGGTAGGAGAGGCTTGTAGCTTTCAATCACAACCGCTCTTAAAAACAAACCCTGTTTTAATTTGAACGCTGCCTTCTTTCAACAAACACTGTTTTTCTGCCTCAAACAATATTTAGAAAATGTGAATTTGGAAGGAGAGCAAGCCAAAATACCTCAAAATCACGATGCAGATATTTGTTTGTGGGTTGGAAATGTTTTGAAGGTAGTTGGAGGCATAAACAAAAAGCAAAATTGGCAGTAGGAAGAGCGCCAATAACAAACCGGCGGCTCGTTCGGGTCGTGCCCAAGCGTCATGGGTAATAAAAGGCTGTCACAAGACATGTATAAAGGCTGGCTGCCGACCGTTACCTACGCTGCAAAACGCTTCTGAGCGCGTCGCGCAAACTTACAGGCGCGTCGCGCAGAGAAATTGTGGCAGACTTCTTAAAAAATCGCTGCACTCTTCTTTGTTTGGTCTTGAGGACAGCAGAGAGGCTTTACTCGATACTCTTGCTCGGAGATTTCATAAATGAAGTTGGTCAATCCACATTACCCTTTTGTAACAACAAAAACCCCAACGGTTACTTTGTTGGCTGAAATGAATGGGGTGTTTGTTTTCAAACCAAAACCTTTAAGCATTGCCTTCGGACTTCAACATTTTCTTTGGTACATTATGAAGCTCGGGCTCCGAAATAGTGTAGGCAACGGAGGCTTTCATGTTTTTAAACCAAGTCAACATGAACCACTTTTATAACATTAATGACTCGACAAAAATGTTTTTCTGCTATCATTGTCCCTTTGGTGACCATCTAACACAGCAACTCCAATTTTGAATGATACCCTGATGACCTTCAGACCATCTTTTGCCACTTTGTCTTTAACACTTGCTTTGACAGTTTCTGTCTTCACTTGCTTCTTCAACTTCTTTCTCACTGCAGGTGCCCCAATTTGCTGACATTATTTGGATTTGGTCATGGCTCTTCGATTTAAGAAAAGCGCCCCTTTTCAAAATACTTCCCTGCTTGTAGGTGCTTCATCAGTCTTTTCTTTCACTGTAGGTGTCAAACTTGTTGCAGTTTTCATAGTTTGCCATGGTCTTTTATTTAAGAAGGGCACCTTTCATTACATTCCTCTGCTCAAAACATATTATATAATATCTCTGTTCATTGAATAATGAAAACTTATTTTTGCCTTGAACTTTCTAAAACATTGACAGTCTATCAAAACAACTCCTTTGCCTATGATGATCAATAGTTCCAATGGTGATGTCTCTTGGTGATAAAACTCAAATTGCCCTTGCCAGCTGATTTTCTTTCCATGCTTTTCAAAGTTTTCAAAACTAAGATGATACTTGTGGATAAGATGTCTTTGGAAACTTTGATTGTTCTTACTTAGAGGAGGAAATGTCTCTTTTGGATCAGTGGCATTTAGATTTTGCCTTTGATGATTTCCAGAACCTGAAACACTGTGCCAAAGCTCTTTTTGTACTTGATGAGCTTGTATACCTGTTTGTAAGAGACAAACTAGATCAAACACATTTTTGCTCTGGGTGTTATGCCAGAATCTTGCCTGCAATGTAAATCTAATTAGGTGACAGGCTTTGCTTGACTGGAGATGCAAGTGCTAGGTCTCTTTGAGCTTTCTTCTTTGACTGTGGGTAGAAGACAAAACAAGGGATGATGTATCGGAGTTAGAAAGTGAAACAAAGAGAGCTGCCCTTTTGGTTTCCTGTGCAAGGGGTTTTCACTGTCTCATTGCACTGCTCCTTGCTGAGGGGAAACTGAAATGTCACCATTTGCCTAGATCAACTTATGACAAGTCTTTTGAAAGATAATTTCTGTGAGTAGGGAGGTTAGCACCCTTGAAAAACAACCATCTTTTCTTCTGCCTGTGTAATGACATGACTTGTCAACCTTTCTTCAAATTGGTCTTGTTGAAACAGCAGGCTGCTTATAATTAGAATTGTTTTCACAAATGATATGTCTCTCCAAGGGTTTAACAATTCATATGATTTGAAAACTTCAAATGACTCCCTTTACAAGACCAAAAACTCTGTTTTCCCTTTTCTTGCACACTTCAGATCCTAGCCCTGTTATGATCATCACTTACACTCAGAAAACCTAGAGTCACTGTTTTACTGTCTAGTAAAAAGCAAACCTGGGCTTTTGCAATCCTTAAAGTCAATATTGGCCAGTGCCCTCTGCTTGTAGATGAAGGAGGCGCCTTAACCCTCTGCTTGTAGATGAAGGAGGTTCTTGGCCATGACAAATTACCAGTCTGTTTGACAGTGGTGTCTTTCCTTTACTGTGATTTTATGCTGAAAGGAAGCTGCAAGGTCTTGATGAGTAACTTTCTGTCTTGCAAATATATCTCAGGCTCATGTTTACATTGAGAAGCAGCTGTTCTTCTAAATGTAGATTCAAGAAATTTCTTCTGAGATGATGTTATGTTTCCTGTCCTTGTAACATTCATAAAACACTGTAAAACACCTAATAATCAACTTGAGACTGTGGTCTATGCAGTGCTGAGACTTAGGGGTGTGTAAGTGGCGCGACTTAGAGCTGTTATCAATTTCATTTGCAGAGTAGGAGGTCTATCATGATTGGTCTGTAGCAAATGGAGGTTTTCTGGCTTTTTGATGTTTGCCAAAGGTAAAATGCCTTAAAGCGCCACTTCCTAACTTAGGGGAGGCTTTTGAAACAGACTTGGATTTGCCTTTTAGAGCTGATGGGCAGACCAGTAGGGCTGAAGCTAGATAGGATAGTGATAATGAGTTTTAACTTTGACATGGGCGGACTGAAAAGTAGGAGGGCGAAAAAAGTTTTATGAGGGTTTTCTAGATGACAAATTGACATATGGAAATCAGCTTCTAGAAAACTCAGCTATGGATATAGTCATCACTAACATGTGAAAAATACTGATGACTAACAGTGGCTCCATTTGGGGAGGGCAGCTCCTCGTTAGGAGGTGTCCAGAATTCAGTATCTTTGGCTTATGAAGACCAGTGCCTTATCCATTGGCGCAAAATTTCACCCTTCTTTGATGCTATTTCTGAAAAGTGACAGCATGGTTAACATCAATGATACTTCTACCTACCCCACTATCTTTCCTAACATTTTTTTCTTCTCTTTGGCGCATTTGAACTAGCAGCCTTTTGACAATGTATATTTTTCTTTTTGCAAAATGAACCTATCTATTTCTACTCTTATATCTGCCGGGAGTTCAGATTAAACTGATGAACTCCTTCATTACTCTGCCTATGCTAGATTGACTGTCAAGATTAAGCAGTTTGACAGGATTTTGTTCTCTAGTCTAAAACATGAAATTTAAAAGATGATCAAATCAGGATTAGGCAGTCTGATTTGTCATGCATTTGCGGCATAAAAGACAAGCTGCACACAAATATTATTTTGCAACAAAAGGAAAACTAGACAAGCGGGGCTAAGATGTACAATGTGTTTTTCATCCCTCGCTTCTCTCTTTGGTTCTATTTTAGGAATGTGGAACCAGAATCTCTCCCTAATCTAAACTCTGTGATAAGTCAATCTTACACAATGTTGACTATCTTTGCACTCACTAACTTATCAGCAAATAAATTTAAACATGCTCAGCTATGATTAGGCTAGATAGCTGAACAAGACATTGAAGTACTAGTAGCGGCATTTAGACTTGCTCGCTTTCCGAAGACTATTTTTGGGAACATGGGGCCTTTGTTCTATCTTCACTCGCCCTCTTTTCTGTTTTTTACTGTTTTTGACTTTTCTATCTTTTACTGTTTTTGACTTTTCTATTTTTCAATATTTCAGATAATGGTATGTACAATGAATGAAAAGTGTTTCAAACTCAAAAATGGAGCTCCTGACAAAAATAATGCTTTAATGTCCTGCCATTCACAGGACCCCCAAAAATTTCAGTCCCATCAGGTTCTTGCAAGAAGAAAGCATTGTTTCCACTGACTAAGCTGATGATGTAAGGCCCTTTCCATAAATTTTCAAACTTGCCATGTTTACCTTTGTCTTCTCTTCTAGAATCCCATTTTAAAACTTTATCTCCAATTTGAAAATCATTTTCCTTAGTTCTTCTGTCAAAAATCTGTTTTATTCTGTCTTGTGCTAATTGAGCCCTTTGGTAAACTTCTTCTCTAGTTTGTTGTAAATGGATAGTCTGATTTACTCTCCTTTGCATGTCATTTTCTTCTATTTGGACTTCTTGTAATAGTTTCATTACTGGAACCCCTAGAGATGTTGGGAAAATGGCATCTATACCATAAACTAGCTGGTAAGGAGACATACCTATGGATTTCTTGGTGGTTAATCTGTCAGCCCATAAGGCGTGTACTAGTTTCCCATGCCATGCTTTTTGATTTTGTTCAAGAAGTTTTTTGATAATGTTGACTAGGCTTTTGTTAGAAGATTCGGCTAAACCATTACCTTGAGGGTAATAGGCTGTGGAATGTCCTAATGAAATATGATACTTGTGGCAGAAGTCTATCATTTTCTTGGAGGAGAAGGCAGCGGCGTTATCTGTAATGATCTTCCTGGGACAGCCAAATCTGGATAGGATATTGGTTTCTAGGAACGTGATGATGACTGAATCAGTGGCGTTCCGGGAAGGTATGGCTTCTATCCATTTGGTAAAGTAATCAGTGGTTGTGAGGATCCATTTATGTTGAGCGGATGAGGAGGGGTGAATTTCCCCAATGAAATCTAAACCCCATTGCTGGAAGGGTCCTTCAAATATAATGGGATGTAAGGGCAAAGGTAAAAGCTTTTTCTTGCCATCAAAAATTTGACATTTATGGCATGTCATAACTAGTTTGTGAGTATCAGGGAATAAGGTAGGCCAATAATAACCGGCTCTAAGGATTTTGTTTGCATTGGTTTTCCAGTAGAGATGGCCCCCACATTCCCCTTCGTGCATTTTGTGCATAATTTTCTCTGCATCAGACTCAAGCAAACATTTAAGCAGCATACCAGTGGGATTTTTCCAATATAGAAAACCATCTAAAATGCAAAACTTTAAAGATTTTTGTTTAAGGAATCTTGCTTTTGTTTTTGATAAAGTCGGAGGAGCATTCAGATAAGTTAATACATAAAGAATATCTGCATACCAAGGTGAATCCAAAAATGTCTGGTCAATAGGGGGGAGTGTGCGCTCTTCCTGTTCTTCTAAGGCATCGACAAAATTTATATCTAAAGCTTGGAGGTTGGTTTCAGCCATTAGCCTTGCAAGTCCTTGTCATTTAACTAGTTTGGTAGGCCGGATTTCTAAGTCATATTCTAGGATGATAGCGATCCATTTTCCCCTTTTACCATCGGGATCTTGGTTCAGAATGTCTTTGACGACAGTATTAGGGACAAAAGCTATGACATGAGAATGCAAGATGTAAACTCGGAAATCTTTCAGTGCTTTTACCAATGCGAATGCCTGTTTTTCCATGATGTTATATTTCAAGGGAGCATCTCTCAGGGATTTGCTAAAAAAGGCAATGGGTTGCTCTTGCCCAGCTGCATTTTTTTGCAACAACACCGCCGTTATTGTGTGTTCTGAGGCGAATGAAAAAATGTAAAAATCTTTGGTAAAATCAGGGCTTATCAATACTAGTGTTTCAGTTAAGGCCCTTTTAATTAGTTCAAAATATTTTTTGGCTTCTATAGTCCATTTAACCCCGACCTCCTTTTTTAACATATTTGTGATATCTTTCAGGAGTTCAGCAAGGTTTGGGATGAATCTTCTTAAGAAATTTATCTTTCCGATAAAGGATTGTAACTCCTTTATGTTTCTGGGGTGACTTATCTGTAATATACCTTCGATTCTCTGGGGGTCTATTTTAATTCCTTCTTCCGAAATAATGTGACCTAGGAGTTTTCCTTCCTCTAGACCGAAAAGTGTTTTCTTGGGGTTTAGGGATAAACCATACTTCCTGCATTTGTTGAAAACTTTTCTTAAGTGTGCTAGGTGTTCTTCATCTGATTTAGAATATACTGTTATATCGTCAAGATATATGACTATGAAAACACCTATGTCTTCTGAGAAAGCTATATCCATGGCTCTTTGAAATGTGGCGCCAGCATTCATCAGTCCAAAAGACATTTTAACATACATAAAAGTGCCCCAAGGGGTGGTGAAAGCTGTCTTATGTTGATCGGTAGGGTAAACCAACACTTGGTTATAACCAGAAAAACCATCAAGCAATGAGATTCTTTTAGCGCCTACTACCTTCTGAAGTATGTGGTCCATTTTGGGCAAAGGATAGTTATCTTTCAGACATGCCCTATTCAGGTTTCGGAAATCTATGCAGAGTCTGATTTCACCAGTCTTTTTCCTAACTGACACTAGATTTGAGACCCACTCGGAGTATCGGAGAGACACTATTATCTCGGCATCATACATCTTTTTAATTTCCTTTTCAACCAACAGTAGTAATACTGGGTTTATCCTTCTTAACTTTTGTTTGAAAGGATTTTGGTTTTCTTTGAGGGGAATTTTATGTTGGATGATGCTGGTGTCATATGACTTCAAATCTTGGTATCCCCATGCAAACACATCTTTAAATTCCTTAAACAGTTCGATGTATTTATGTTTTATGAGAGGCGGGAGGGTTTTGGACAGTTTAATGTTTTTGGGCTCTTCTGGACTTCCTATGTTGTATTCCTCTATGTCACCTTCTGTAGATTCCATTTTAGGCTTTTTGGCCACATCATTAAAGTCAAACAATTCTTCTAAAGGTGCGAGCCCTCTGGGTATGGTGTCATTTTCGCAGTGTAAGACTTCGAGTTCCCTTTGGTCAATGTCCTGTTCTATCTCCTTGTCATATGGATGGTCTACCAGGTTTAGATTGGTCCACAAAGGTGGATTTAGCTCTTGGTCTTGACTTTGGCTGTGTTTCCTTTCTTTGTCTCCTGAGTCTGTTTTGGTTATTTCAAACTCATTCCTAGATTGTAGGAAATCATCAATTTGATCATCGTCTTGGAATATTTGCCAATGGTCAAGATTATCTTGCACCGTAGGGCGATGTTTGACCTGAGTACTATATTGTTCACTTAGGCATGGTATCTGGCCATTACTCGCAGCAAAGGCGAGTTCATTTGCTAGGCTGTTTTGAATCCTAGGGATATAGGTGAGTTCATATTTCTCAAAGGTTTTAAGGATATCCAAAGCTGCATTCCTATATTCTCTTAGTCTTGGATTCTTTGCTGAATATTCACCTTTGATTTGCCTGATTACAAGTTCTGAGTCTCCTTGGGCTGATACTCTCTTGGCGCCTAAGTCCCTGAGTATGTGTAGACCAATGAGGAGGGCTTCAATGACCTTAGTACATTGGAATTCCAATCTAAAAGAATGACCTTCTTTAGTATTGTGTATCCAGATGCCTGCTCCTGAACCTGTCTTGCCACAAGAACCATCAAAGCTTATACTCCAAAGAGCTTCCTTTTCATACATGATACTAAGCTGTTTTTCAGGTGTCTTGGGACTTTGGTCATCAATTTCTTCATTCAGTAATGGTTTGGACATGTCTTCATTTTCTTTTATCTGCTTGTTTATATCACCTTCATTGTATAAGATAAAAGAATCTAAATTGGAATGAATGGAATAGATGGGGGTATTGTTTGGCTTATCTCTATTTCTAACCATGTATTTCATGCGAGTCTCTCGGTATAACCTCCTTGTTTGGTTGAAAACCGGGATAGTAGCGAATGACATATCCATTTGAAGGCTACCTTGTATTTTGGCAGCCCATGCTCTTGATAGTAGCATTCCATACTTGGGTGGGATATCGGCCACTACTACGTCCATGACTAAGTTTTTGGCTGGTAGTTGTGTTAGGGCAAAATCTAGATTCTTTATTAGACCTAAACATTTGACCTGGCTCGAGTTGAAAGAATACAGTTTTTTGTAAGGTTGAGTCACTTCTAGTCCTAGGTTTTCCATGACTGCTTTAGGCATGAGGTTATGGGAAGCACCAGAATCTAACATGGCATTATGTAATATTTTGTCCCGTATGTTTAAGCTTACATAGAAAGGAGAAATAGATCCTTCTTGGTATTCACCTTCTACTTTAGGGCCAAATAAGAGCTCAGGTTTGTCATCAGTTAAATTCAAGGTATCTGCCTTGCTCTCTAGATCTAGGACTTTGAAGATTTGAGATCTATACCTACCTACAGTTATTAGCTCTGTGAGGGGTATGGTAATTTTTATTTTGGAAATTTCCCCTTCGAAACTAAAAGGAGTATGTAGTTTGGGCAGATTTGTTTCAGCTTTTTCAGACATAACTTTTTATATGTTCTTAATTTGCTGACTTTGGCTTGGGACTTTGTTTGATACAGCCAACTCTGAGGTTTTTGGAGAGGTACTAGGAGTATCCGAGCTAATACTTGTCTGAATGGCTTTGCCTTTGTTTGGGTCAATCTTTTTGGTCCCAACTTTGTTACTATCCATGGTTTTCTTTAGGATGTCATCCGAGGTCTGGGTACTGTCAGGATTACTCTTTTTGGAATGGTTTTGGTTTTTTCTGCTTCTAAGATTATACTGCCGGTGAACTTCTATTATGGCATTTTGAAATTCTATGGCAGGATCGTCGAGATCTTCATAGTTGGTCTCATCTTGATTAGGAGAACATAACTCTTGTTCTTCCGCTGTGAGGTACACCTCGCTTTCATTATCAGACCCTACGAGATTTAAATGACTTTCATCAATGGTTTTTGTATCTCTATCATCTTCTTCCACATAGTTTTCATTGAATGGTGGCCTAATTTGTTGGTCATTTTCCCTTGGTCTGTTTTGGGGTTGTTCCCTCTTAAAGTTTTGGTTTCGGTTTCTGTTTGGAGGGTTTGGCTGGTTATCCGTAACAGGGGCCTTTTCATTTATCCTTTCCCACATCTTGGCCATAGTTTTGACTAAGTCATCTATTCTAGGATCTAGGGAAGGAGATGAAGTGGAGACCTCGTCTTTATATGTGACCTTTCTTTCTGATCTAGTCCTAGCCCTTTTTTCTGCTAAGTTGGCATCTGCTTTTATGGCTATTTGTTGCATTTCCTCTAAGGTAGGGGGATCCTTGTCTCTCAGATGATATGTCATGTCCGGATCGAAACCCTCGGGGAATTTTGTCAAGGCTAAACCAAGTGGGGGTTTGAAATGAGGTGGAAGGGAGTTATATACACTGTTGAATCTAGTGCAGTAGGCTTGGACACTTTCCCCATTTTCCCGTTTTAGGTTGTTATATTCTGATAGGATTTGAATAGGGTTTCTTCGGATTTCCCACCTATTTCTGAAGACTTGATGTAGTTCTGGGATATTGTGGATGCTGTTTGGAGTTAAGCTTTTGAACCATGTTTTGGGTTCACCACCAAGACTTTGGGCGAATATTCTCATTCTGACGGTCTCGTCTTGTACCTCCAGGTATTCATAAGCATCAGTCATCCTACTTATATGCTGTTGAGGTGTAGTGGTATCTTCTCCAGTAAAGTGTTGGATTTTATCTTGATATTTATTTGGGAGAGGAGCCAAAGGCGGTGGCAACACCAAAGGTGCGTACCAGGCTGCCATGACTGGAGCTAATGGATGATGTACAAGATGAGGACTAGTAGGCTGAGATGAGGTGGTTTGAACAGGTGTGGCGGATGAACTTGGACTAGTGATCTGGTTTTGAGCAGATCTGGGATGGTAGGAGCCAAATTGATAGAGAAGCTGAAAGTCGGGGGGGTGGAAGGTGAGGCTTCTTTACTATGACTGTGTGATTGGTCTAAGGTTTCAAGATCGTCAAAGTTTATTTTACTATGAGATCTGCTTCTGAAAAGAATCTTTGATGACTCTAATTCAAAAGGTGAATCAGGTAGGATAGTGAGATGTTTAGGTACTGATCTTGTTTTACGGATGGATCTACCAGTAGTTAGATGATCAGTTTCGGAAGCTTGCCACATAATCTTCTCTGGGTCATCTACTATGGTAGGGGGATTTGGGTCTGGATGAGATCTGGTATTGATTCTTCGTGAAGCCAGATTTTGGATCTAGAGTTTAGAGAGGATGGTATTGGTGAATGTTCTGGATGAGTGGTCTCTCTAAAGTTCTACTAAGGTGAAGGATGGTCAAAATAAAAGGGATGGACTAGTGGAGTTGCCAGGTGGAACTGGGTTGTTTTTGTGAAGATAGCTATGGTCCACCACCGGTAACTAATCTAGAAATATTTTTCAAATTTTCTAAATTTATACGCAGCCTATGGTTTGTTAAAGTATCCTAGACTTGTTTCAACACTTTGCTAGGGTGATGAGAACAAAAAGAGTTTACTCTAAATGGGTCTATGGACTGCTTGCTTGTTTAAGTATCTAAAGGACCAAAGAGTCTATAAGAGTTTGCTAGACTATCATGTACTCAGTGTCCCACCATCTCCCGCTATGTTAGTGAGCGATGGGGTAGGTCTATCGAATAGTAACCTAGAGTTCGGTAGAATAGTAAGGGCTACTAGAGGTTAGTGGAGTCGCCAGGTGGATTGTCAGTTGTTTTGAGGTATACTTGTATGGTCCACCACCAATATTGACAAAAACCAATCTAAGGGAGTGTTTTGGGGTTTTTTGAGTTTTATGTGCAGCCTAGGATGTAAAAGTGTTATAAACCTGATTCATCACTTCGCTAAGATGGTGAAGCAGAGAGTTTACACTAGATGATTCTAAAGGCTGATGGTTTAAGTTAAAATTTGAAGGACTAAGGAGTCTATAAAAGTTTGCTAGACTATCATGAACTCAATATGTCCCACCGTGATCGCCATTATGTTAGGTTCCCGTGATTTGGCCGATTAGTGAGCCAAATGACGATGTAACATCAAACCAAGCTTTGGAGCCCAAGGACCTAGCCTTCCTGGACTCAGAGAGGGCTCTCTCTATTATATATAAAAGATATCGGTGTGTTTGCTTGTGGTGTTCTGATATTAGGCTAGTTAAGAAGTGAGTTTTTGATTTTTGTTTTTAAGTTTGTGAGGAATGAAACTGATCAAAGATATAAAATGGATAACAAGAAGTTAGATCAACTGGGCTATGGGGTCAAAAAGGTCAAGGAAACTATGAGATGATGATGCAAGGCTGCTGTAGGGCCGATTTGATTCAAGGTAGAAAGGATCTTTGGGAAAAATGGAGTAAATGGACATCAAGTTTGTGAAAGACGAGGGATTTCAAGTGTAACTATTTGATAGCAGACATAAACATGTTATAGCAAGCCATTAATCATGCTAAATGTAACTATGAGCTAATTAATACATAGAAATCAAACATTCAAGCCATGCATAGAAGTATAAGACCCTCTAACTTTGGGAAATGGCTATCAGACTTTGGGGAAAACACATAAGACGGACTAACAACCCAAAATACTATGCCGGAACACCTAAACACAGTCTTTAAGTTATTGGGCACTTTGACAAACAAGCTTTCATAGTTTTAGGCAAAGGGCTAGATCGGGACTAGGCCTCCTTGGTTCAACAAGATGATAAACTAATCAGCCAAAGAGATAGTTTCATGGATAGAACTATGGACAGCTTATAGGTAAGCAGGGCACACCATACATCCTACTCAATATGCATAGAACTTATGAATAAAACTAGCAACAATACCTTAAGTTACTAAAGAGCAGTTAAGAATTCTTTAGTATAACTAAGGAAGAAGAAAACATAAAGCTATGAAGATTCAGGAACTTTGAGGTGCCTCCATGGGCATATCTCAAAACTAATCTCTACTGATCTATAGCAGCAAGAAGTATGTATCATGAATGAAAAGTAGAAGACAACAACAAAGCAAGAAACACTATACCATTCTACCATGTCATGGAATCCATCAACAATCCTTCATCATTCATCAAAAGCATCCAAGAGGCAGTCCAAAATCATAACACAAGTATGTTCTGCAAAGCTCATATGACCAATATATTACTTCTTCTCTCAAGTTCAGCCTTTGTTTACAATGAAGTTCATGGAATAAATAGGCTTGAGTGAGGAAAACCTCATGGTGCAACTAGCTATCCCATTGGCCTAATCAAAATATCTAAACTTGTCCTTGAGGCTTTGCAAAGCCCAAGGCACAAAAATATCTCATAAAATATCTAAAAATTGCTAAAAAAGGGAATTTAATTGACTTTGCAATATTTTCCAAGTGCAAAAATAGCTAAACGCACATTTGGAAAAAGCAGATTTTTGAGGTTCAAAAATTACAAAAATACTTCAAATGTATATCAGAAAAAGGTCCCCTGACTTGCCGGAAACATTTGGCAGCCTTCCTGATGTCGAAACGAAGCTCATGATAGCTCGTTGGAAAGCTCTGAGTGTCTACTTTCCAGCACAACTGAAATCACCTCAATTTGATGCCTGGAAGTCCTCCAAATCTGTACCTGTGTGTAAAAAGCCAGAAAATTGCAGACTGCTGATATGCCGGGCAGAATGTGCAAAAAGTGAGCATTTTTCGCCGTTTTGAGGGGGCGAATGATCTCCAAATCCCCTGAAAATCACTGAGGACTTGATCATGAAATTATGGCATAAAATGGTATCATCCTCCTCACTTGACAAATCCTCAAAATGAAATGGCGAATTTATGAGTTTTTGACCAAAAACTCAAAAAATGCCAAAAAACAAAAGTTGTCAAAATGGGCCCAAAATTGGTGCACATGACCCTCAAGGGTCCCTAGCAACATGCTCCGAAGCTGAGGCCAAAATGTCAAGTGCTGATGTGCCTTTCTCCTCTTTCCGTGCCGGGCACTTCCCCTTTGCTTTCTTCAATTTCTCTTGGGTGGCCTTTAGCTTGCGCCGGGCGAACTGATTCAATCTTTGATAATGCTGTGTCCTTTTCCTTTGCAGCTCCAGGTCTCTGTTTTCCCTTTCAAGTTTCATCTCCAAGTGTTTATTGGCTCTTTCTAGCCATGCCTCCTTATTTTCTTCAATTTCTTGCTCAAGGAGTGCAGTGAGGGGAAAGGATTGAAGATGGGCCTGTTCTTCCTCTTTTTGCTTTTCCAGGGCTCTTTTAAGCCCTATGGTCCTAGGCCTCTTCCGCCTAGGCTGGTCTCCCTCTTCTTCCTCATCAAAATCACCAATGAGCTCCTTTATCCTCATTTGCGCCTTAGCTGCCTCATTCTTGTATTTGATAGCTCGTGCCTCATGAACTGCTGTGTGAACATTCATCTGTTTATTTTGGGTCTCCAAGAAATAGTTGAAGTTCCTTGCCCGTTGAAGATCATTTTCCAATGCCTCAATTTTCCCCTCTCTATGGATTAGGAGGTTTTCAAGAATGCGGGCTTCATTATCGCTGTCATCACTTTGGATTGGGATGACAGCCAATGCACCTCCATGTTTTTCACTTTCTCCAACCTTGCTTTTCCCTTTGAAGGCCAATATTGCACTTTTCCTCCTTGGCATGCTAGTGGGTGACCTCTTGGGAAATTTTCTTTTGCTAGGGACAACTTTTGTCACTTTTGGAGTGGCAGCCTTAGGCCCTTTTTTCCTTGTTGTGCTGGGCTGTGTTCTTTTGGGAGGAGGAGACACAACTGCTTTACCCTTGACATCTTCTTGAAACTGCTGCTCTCCTTGAGGCTGCTGTGTGTCTTCTTCTTGATGTTCAATTTTCTACCCCTGTTCGCCAACATCAATTTGTTGTTCTACTTCAATGCCTTGTTCAAATTGTGTTTCAACCTGTTGCCCTTTTCACCAAAATCAAGCTGCTGCTCTTCCTCTTGTACCTGCTGTTCATCATCTTCTGTTCGCTGCTGACCTTCAACACTGTCCTGCTGCTGTTCCTCATCTTCTGTTTTCTGCTCTTCATCCCTTTCCTCTTGTTCACGACCTTTCTCTTCTTGCTGTCTACTCCCTTCTCCTTCTTCCCGCTATCTTGACTGTTCAGTGGTAATTTTGAGCCTTCTAGGAGTAGGCCTGCTGGACAAAGGTGTAGGGCGATGAACAGGCTGAGTGGGAGATATATGGACAGGAGGAACAGTAGAGAAATCTGGGTGACTGATGAATACATCCCATGGAACCTATTTCTTCTCTAGCTGGTGTAGGATGATAATTTTGATTAGAGAATGATGGAAAAGGGAAGGTATTTGCAGAGATGGGGCCTTCTTCTGGCCTATGGATGCCATCTTATCGATGCTCTTGTATAAATAGTAAGGGAGATTTAGCTGCCTGGTTCTAGTGAAATGCATCAATAGTCGGACATGGTAGGCATAAACTTGAGTAAACCTCCCTTCACAAGTAAAATACTTCATTATGACTTTCATAAGAGGAGCATAGCTGTCAAGAAGATAAGAAAAAGGAAAAATAGCAGTGAAAGTATCTCTATGCTCAGGCTTGATGAAAGGCTTGTAATCTTCTAAGTCAAGATGGGCCTGTTTGAACCATTTTTCGCCATGATATGGAATCTTGGTGGCCTTGGACACTGATCTTGGAGAAAACTTGAAATCAAGGTTCTGCCATTGAAAATGCTTGTTCGAACCTGTATGCATAGGTGTCAATGCATGAAAACTTTTGACCTCCCCGTATCTTCCGGGCAAGTAAAACTAAGCAACTCACTTCATGAAAGTTGGAAAGTGATGGATGGATGCGATTTTCTACTCCTCTCCGAGATTTTGGCCTACCTTATGTGGGCTACTGCCTCTCTGCCTTGGAGGCATTTTGACCTAAATGGGCTTTTGAAGAAACCAACTACCTCACTGTGTGTAAACTACCCTTTTGGAGTCAAACTGTGTCAATTCACTGTCTTGATAGAGAAACAATGTAATTTGGATGATGTGCAACAAGTTTCCTTACAAATACAAAACTGCTTTCAAAAGGTCTACTTGGAGAATTAAATATCTCTCACGTAGATTTCAACAAGAGACCATACAATGAAAAGGATGAAAAGGGAGAGACAATCATAGGTGAATTGTCTGTTCAAAGTGTCAAGAAATCACCTTGTTCTGTGAAGTTTAGAGGTCAATCAACACATCTATATCTTTGTCTCAAGGTAGACTTTCCAATCATTAAAAACTCCGCTTTCCTAGTGTGTGCCAATCACTCGTCAAGAAACTTACATATGGTGCAATCAACCTTAGTATGATCGTATGTGAATGTCATGGGCTTTATGTGCCTGTGGACAAAGTTTGGAAAATGTCAAAAAGTCTGCAACAAAGCCCTGCAAGAGTCTTCTTCTTTGCAAAATAAACAAGGCCTCTTACAATGTAACACCTGCTTGTTTAAAAAAAAAAAAAAAAAAAAAAAAAAAAAAAAAAAAACCTTTGCTCTATATGGACATCTACTTATCAAATAAGCTTTGAGGAATAAAAGACAGTCAGGCAAACTACACAGTGAAAACTGTCTTTTCTGTGAGAAATAGTAGCAACTTTGCCCTGTAGCTTTCAACCAATAAACTGCTCTCTAACCAAAACCCTTTTTCTCATTATACTTACTATCCTCTATTGGTATGTCACTCCATCAAACAAAATCATACCACATACATGGTCAATCTCCAGTGTGGGCATACAGTCAATCTTACTGGTATGGAACAAGGTGACAAAATTTAAACAAGCTCTAAAGTTTCAACAGAGGCTGTAGCAGCTTATTTCTTTCCCACAATCAAAACTCCTGTTTAATATGGAAACCCTGTCCTTTGTAGAAAAAACCCCTACCCCATCTGAAAATCAACTTGTCAAAATAAGCTTGAAGAACAAGACAGTCAAGTGGAAAACTCAGGAAAAAACTGCCCTTTCTGTGGTCTATAGGGTTAACTTTTGCCCTTTGATGCTTTGAAGGTATAGGATCTCTGGTCCTTTGATTAATGAAGGTGAAAACATACAGCTCCTAGTTCAGCACAATTTCTTTCCTGTAGGTGCCTTTAAAAACACATTCAGCATTTCACCACAGTTTTACACCTCGGATCACCACACAGTCAAAACACTGTTTTTCCGATATGGTGACAAAGTTTGAAAGTTTTGTATGCTGTGGTATGAGAAATTTGTAGCAGTTCAACACACTGTTTTCTCTATAGGCACTTCTAGCAGTGTATTTACCATTCAAGCACAGCTTCAACCAATGGATATTTTCACAGCAAAACCAGTTGAACGATATGGTGATGTAGCAAGATAAACGAGGACAAGCCCTCTTTTGATTTGACCTTAACCCTGATAGGCAGATTCACAAAATATAAGATGATATATAAACTAGGTCAAACTCAACAATTTTGTTCTAACCCCTTCATTCCTTGCACTTATTTGAACCATATACCCTAAGTCAAAGTCATACTTCATGAGAGAGGTTAACAGGGCTCATTTTGTTTCTATGATGAGGTAGGAGAGGCCTGTAGCTTTCAATCACAACCGCTCTTAAAAACAAACCCTGTTTTAATTTGAACGCTGCCTTCTTTCAACAAACACTGTTTTTCTGCCTCAAACAATATTTAGAAATTGTGAATTTGGAAGGATAGCAAGCCAAAATACCTCAAAATCACGATGCAGATATTTGTTTGCGGGTTGGAAATGTTTTGAAGGCAGTTGGAGGCATAAACAGGTGCGCGGCACTTTGCAGAGGAAGAGCGTCGCGCCAATAACAAACCGGGCGGCCTGTCGGGTCGTAGTCGGGCGCCGTGTACAGGCGCGTCGCGCACATGTATAGGCGCGTCGCGCGACCGTTATCGGTCAGTGCAAAAACGCTTCTGAGCGCGTCGCGCAAACTTACAGGCGCGTCGCGCAGAGAAATTGTGGCAGACTTCTTAAAAAATCGCTGCACTCTTCTTTGTTTGGTCTTGAGGACAGCAGAGAGGCTTTACTCGATACTCTTGCTCGGAGATTTCATAAATGAAGTTGGTCAATCCACATTACCCTTTTGTAACAACAAAAACCCCAACGGTTACTTTGTTGGCTGAAATGAATGGGGTGTTTGTTTTCAAACCAAAACCTTTAAGCATTGCCTTCGGACTTCAACATTTTCTTTGGTACATTATGAAGCTCGGGCTCCGAAATAGTGTAGGCAACGGAGGCTTTCATGTTTTTAAACCAAGTCAACATGAACCACTTTTATAACATTAATGACTCGACAAAAATGTTTTTCTGCTATCATTGTCCCTTTGGTGACCATCTAACACAGCAACTCCAATTTTGAATGATACCCTGATGACCTTCAGACCATCTTTTGCCACTTTGTCTTTAACACTTGCTTTGACAGTTTCTGTCTTCACTTGCTTCTTCAACTTCTTTCTCACTGCAGGTGCCCCAATTTGCTGACATTATTTGGATTTGGTCATGGCTCTTCGATTTAAGAAAAGCGCCCCTTTTCAAAATACTTCCCTGCTTGTAGGTGCTTCATCAGTCTTTTCTTTCACTGTAGGTGTCAAACTTGTTGCAGTTTTCATAGTTTGCCATGGTCTTTTATTTAAGAAGGGCACCTTTCATTACATTCCTCTGCTCAAAACATATTATATAATATCTCTGTTCATTGAATAATGAAAACTTATTTTTGCCTTGAACTTTCTAAAACATTGACAGTCTATCAAAACAACTCCTTTGCCTATGATGATCAATAGTTCCAATGGTGATGTCTCTTGGTGATAAAACTCAAATTGCCCTTGCCAGCTGATTTTCTTTCCATGCTTTTCAAAGTTTTCAAAACTAAGATGATACTTGTGGATAAGATGTCTTTGGAAACTTTGATTGTTCTTACTTAGA